>SZVJ01000011.1:1382500-1880815 GCA_029467805.1 Pleurotus eryngii var. eryngii
TCGCCGTCATTTCAAATAGGCCCAATGATATAATATGCAGGACTTACCTAGGCAGCCATCATTGGTCACGAAGTGTGCGACAATGGCGAGAAACACATATTGATTTGGTGAAGTCCACACGTCCGGAGAAAGTGACACCTTCGAATCGAGCTCCTGCGTATTTCGTCAGATCTTTCAGATACCGTAAATGGGTATTCAGATACTTACTGCGAACATGTTTACCATATCCTTGAGCACTTGGTTGCCAAACTTCATGATCTTGGTATTCATGGTTGTATGATTGGGAATGTGAAGCTCCTTCGAGCCACCACCATGGTAGAAGATATAATGAAGTAGTTTACGCAGCTCGGGACGATCTACCTCCATAAATGGCTGGTCGCATGCGGCCATCCACTCAGCTAGTAGATGCTCAAACATGTTCTGGTCGAACACCGGCTAAAGGAGGTCAGGAATCAGCTATGGCAGAACCACAGATGTATATGGAAGTTGACCTTGTTCTTCTCGAGTTGCTACTGAAATGCGGCAACAATACTGGCGGACTGTTTCTCTAGGCCTACAACAAACTTTGCGACAGCTGCAGCATCCATCGGGGCTCGGTTTCTGGCGATCTCCAACTCGTCAGGGGTAGGTGCGGTTCCGCGAGCCTTGATTGCTTTGTAAAGGTGGTGAAGCATTGGGTAGTTATGCTTTAGATGCCCTACTAATCCTATAAGTGAAGTCAGTATATCATCAATTGTCGGGAAATCTATATCATTACCATTAGTACTATTCTTCATTGCTGCCGTGATCTTGAGAGTCTTCGGAGGGTTCCCGTGGTAGCAGCGGTAGTACTGGTTACCAGTATTGTCATCGTTTCGAGTTACTTGCTTGTAAAAGAAGTAGATGGCACTGCGAACCTTCCCCTTAGGGGTCGGCGCAGGGGCCAGGTCATCTGCTTTCAGCGCAAGTGCCGCTACCATTGGATTTCCAGTGACATTGCGTGGCCACTTCGTATGGCCTGGTGGCGACGACTTCGAGTCTTGCCTGCATCGCTTCTGGCATGCCTTCTGTGTTCCTGTGGGCATAATCTTTGAGGGTAACATTGCTGCTATCTAGTAACAAAATATGAGCCTGATAATCGGTACAAGCAATGTGAATTGGACTTACCTCTTTGTTTGTAGGTTCAGTGTCAGAATCCTCAGCTGATGATTCAGATTGGGGGACACCTGGAACAAAATCGTCGTCGCTAGCATCACTATCTTCTTGGTGTGCAGGCTCTAAGGTCAGCAAGGTTGATGTAGTCTTGTTCTTTGCAGTACGAGGCTTTGATGCTGTCGAGCTGCTGGTACTAGACCTGTAAAACCTCTTCTCTTGATTTCCGTACTCATCAAGTTTAAGCTGCTGGATCGCATCTTGAGTTTTCCTAGAGAGCTGAGCAGGGCCTCGACTTCGACCAGGCAACGGAACTGATGCTAGTGAGTTATGTTAGTAGTAATCATGGTTGGGGGATAGGATTCCTTACCAGTAGGCGGTTCTGGGTTATCCTCAGCTGGCATAGGTCTTGGATCATCAGGATCGTAGATGAACTCGATCTTGGATGCGGGCAGAAGTTTGCCGTCAGGTCCAATAGCGCACTGGTCAGTCATTTGAGTGAGTTCAGCAGGTATATGCCTAAGGAGATACATCAAGAAGTGTACCTTTTATACTGAGAACCGGGCGAGGCCATCCAATCATGTCTGATAGGAATTGCAGCCTTGTTCCGGGAATGAGGTATGTCTCCCCATGGCGCCCTTGAGGTAAGTGTGTCTATACATGCGCAGAATATTCATGAGGAAGAAGACAACCCAATGACCTGGTGTCAATTTATAAGGACTCACTGCTGAAATGTGGTTCCAAACGCCACCATTTCTTTGCCCATATGTTGGTTTTGTCATCTGTGCGCCAGGACATGCCTCGTTGCCAGTAATGCGATGTGGTTGACTACTCTGTGACCAGGATCAGGCTCCGAGACGACGTGGGATGTAGTTGCTGCACAATGTGCATGTTCGCAGAGTTTGCAACTGTCGGGTGCCCTGCCAAAGCACCCAACGGTCATTAAAGGTGTCGGTGAACTGAAATTGGCCATACGACAGTGGGCAGTGGGCATTGTGAGTCCTGACAAAGGTTTCCCATGCAAGGCTCCATATAGTCCGTATACGGCTAGAGGTTCTCACCTGTATACACTTACATCTCAGACTCATTTCCGTACTGTACAACGTTGGAATTATATTTCATACGTTATGGTATGTCTAACATCGTACGTCTCCGTATCCTCTGTACTTACGCTGACGGTTGGAAGCCCTAATCAGATGCCTCATTCTCATGCTTTGCTGTGAGCAACTCCATGAGCAATAGTGACAGTCAGTGTTGATGATTCCACAGCAATTTGGGGTTGGATTCTGTCTTGATTTTGCAATGATTTCATGGCCTTGAATCATGTCAAATGGCAACTCAGCTCTGACCACCATAGTTCACAATATGATTCAGGTGTGATTCATAACCCCAGGCCATATTGTAGACTATGACCAAATGATTCTGGTGAGTACAAATTCCTGTCCATCTTTCCAGTAAACTGGAAGTGCACTGAAGGTGCGAACGCTCAAGAGGGAAACAAGATGAGAGGATCAGTGTGTGTATTGTGAATGAGAGATGATGGGGGTATGGAAGATAGCATACAGTAAGTAAGGTATGCGCATTATATAGAAAGCAGCACATCATGTGATTGTGGAGTCAGGGGATAGGAGAAAGTGGTAAATATATTTACACTTGACCACCCTCTGAAGAGGAAGCGTCCTCCACAAGATGAGGCTCTGTCAGAGCGTCTTTGTCAAATAAATCAAAAACAGCATCCAAGATCGCAGCAGCCAGAGTTCTAGATTTCCGAGTTGACCTCCAGGGGACAGTCTTCGTCATCCTTGTATGTTTGAACCAGGCATCCAAGGCTGCCAGCTCCTTGACATCTCGCCTTAGTAGCCACTGATTTTCTTCATCACTGTAGCCGTGATATTTCACCAAGAATTCCTGCCCTCGTTGTCCACACTTCTTGTCCACAATCTTCTCCATGAACCATTCATCATCACCTAGTTCCATCGTGATGGAGTCAGGTCACTCCAACTCATAAGACAGGAACAGGTTACTGTCATTGGGAAGACAAGCGTGAAGCTGGCTAGAATGGAAAGTTGGAAAAACATTAGGGGAATTTGGCATTTCAAGAGTGTAAGTGGACTTCTTGGGGTAGCATTTCAATATCTTGTATGGCCCGTCAAATTGGGGCATGAATTTGGTGACTCGGTTATCGCCCATATGCATGTACTCCTTCCTACAATTGGAAGTTGACAGATAAACCTGATCATCAACCACAAACAAGGGCTCAGATCGTCTATTAGCATTAGCCTGAATGGTTTGAGAAATCTTAGCTGTGAGCAAGCCGTCCTTTGCCTTGTCTGCAATCTTCTGAATGCTGAAGATCACATCCCCAGCCGACATCTCAACCACTAATGAGCCACCCTTGGTGGGTAGGAAAGGCAGAATCAATCTAGGTGAAATGCCCAGGCGTAATTGGAAGGGTGTGAAACCTGTAGAGGCATTAACCATATTCATTATGGAGAAATGAACCTTGGGCAGTGCCTTAACCCAACCTGTCTGTTGTTGATTGATGTAGAAGCAGAGGCACTGGATGGCCATCTTGTTCATATGTTTGCTCAATCCATCGGTTTGCAGGTGGAACACACTAGACATTTTCAACTTAACACCAGTGAGTTCATGCAATGCAGTCCAGAAATGAGACATGAAAAGCTTGTTGCAGTTGCTGACGATCTCCATCAGCAGGCTGTTCTCGCAGTACCAATTATTGAAGAAAAGTACTGCCATATGTTCAGCAGTGACATCCTTCTTGCAAGGGATGAGACGGATGTCCGCGCTGAGGCGATCCATGATAGTTAACAGATAGTCAAAGCCTTTGTCTTCGGGCAAGGGCCCACAAAGTCAAGGGCGACAGACTGGAAATGACCATCAGGCACAGGAAGGGAATGTAGGGGACTGGAAGGCTTCAAAGTCAGGGACTTGTTCTGTTGGCACTCCACGCATGCAGGAATGTAAGCGTTTTCAAGGTTGCGACACATATTTGGCCAGTGGAAGGAGTTGTGAATAGCTTCATAACTCTTGCTTGCGCTGAAGTGACCTAAAGAATTGTGAGTGAGACGGAAGATGGATTCACATACATGGGAAATTCGGGGAATAATTAGCCTGTCAGCAGCATAGAGCAAGCTGCAATGCTTGCTAATACCAGTGACCTTGATGCCATCCATAAGTAACTTCTGGCACCATGGGTCATTGTGGTAGCCATTCTTGATTGAATCTAGTAGTTCCTTATCAGTAGACACCTGGAGGACAGGTGCAACTATAGCAGGCCCATCCATGAATTGCCTCGACAATGCATCAGCGACCGTGTTTTCTTCTTCTTTGATGTATCATATGGTGAAATTAAAATCAGCAAGGAACTCCTGCCATCACAGCTGTTTCTTTGAGAGGTCACGCTGCTTAGTAAAGAACTTGAGCATGCAATGGTCCGTGAAGACCTCAAATTCAGCACTGAGAAGGTCATTCCACCACTTGTGTAATGTGTGGACAATGGCCAAGAGTTCTTTATCGTGAGTTGGCCAATTCTTTTCTGCGGAGGAGAGTTGCTTGGACTTGAAGGCCACTGGGCATGCTAATTTCTAGTCACAGCCAAAAGAGAGCACAGTGCCCGTTCCCAAGTTGCTGGTGTCTGTCATGACGAAAATCTTCCTATCACTGGGGTTCTCATGGTCGATCACTGTTAGGCAATCCCTTGACACCACCAACTCCTTAATACCATCAAAAGCCTTCTGATGCTCTGCTCACCAAACCAAATCCTCTCTAACCCCGACCTTATTCGTCAACGGTATGAGGATCACAGTGAGTTTGGTGATGTCAAGGCAGAAATGCGGACAAGTATCACACAAGTTCCAAGAACTGATGGACATCCAAAGCCGTCTTTGGCGTTGGCCAGGCAGAGATCTTCACTGCCTTCGAGGCATCAGCTTGAATGCCATCAGCAGAAATCCGATGTCCCAGGAAGTCTATAGAGGTGCAAAACAAGGAAGTCTTTTTAAGCAAGCAAAACAAACTCGCCTCGCGCAAGGCCTGTAAGATCGTCTCCACATTACAGATATGTTCCACAAGTGTCAAACTCCAGATGATAATATCATCTAAGTACATGTGGCAGATTTTGCCTATCCACAGTCGTAATGCGGCAACCATGTGTAGTGTTGCTGCAGCTCAGCAAGCCTGAACTGAGCTGACTGAAGCCACAGCTTCATCCAATTGGCTCGGCTCAGGCTCAGCTTCAGCATGCTACCAGTCAGCTTGAGCCAAAGCTGCCAGTTGGAGCTGGCTCCAAGCTGGTTAGGTTAAGCTCCAACCAGCCCAAGAGCAGTCTGATGAGATTTTGCATGTACAATGCGCCTGTGGCCTTTTTCCCCAAGTGTATGTAAGAAATATGCATAGAACAAGTTCATATATATATATGGTAGGTAAAGGAAACAGTTTGAAAGCATACAGAATATAAATTAGTCATCCTCATCATCACTGCCATCCTCCTGGCAGAGTGAGTCAAGCACTGTTGCTGCGATAGAGTCCTGGTTGAGAAGCTCCATAAGAAGATCTGCATCTGAAGGAGGATTATCACACATGAGATGCTCTGGTGTATCCCAGCCCTTTGTGAAATCAAGCTGCTCCTTCTTCAGTGCAAATTTGAGCATCTGAAGTGCTTCCATCAACCCAGGCTTGATGTGATTACAGTGTTTTGTGTCAGTCTCAGCGCTTAAGGAGAATACACATTCACATGGGACTGCGGAGGCTTGGATTGGGAGATAGTCCATCGCGATCACAAAGATTGTCAGATGAACAGCTTTGTTAAGCTGAAATGGGCAATTAATAGACTAAATGTGCAGCAACATTCATGCAGCGCACCTCCCAGTACTTGAAAGGGTTTGTTCCTTTAGGAGATAGGATGGCATTGACATATCCATTGAATTTGTCATTGATACTCTGTGTATTTCCTGCTTCAGACAGGCCAATGTCCATGTCATCAAGACCATATTGTTGGGCAAGTGTTTCATAGCCAAAGTCTGCATGGGGTGATGATGCTGGTGGCTGGCCAGTTGAGTTCGTTGATTCTTCAGGCTGCTCTTTGTTGCAATAATCATTCATCTGTACCAATAATGAGCTAAAAGAAAGAGATTACTGAAGAGATGCAACAAACAAGAGCTTTGATGGTTGCCACGGCCTTCTGGTTGTAGGTAGCCAACCAGCAGGATCGGATCCATGATAGCTTAATTGTCAGATTGATAACTGCAGAGGGAATAGTACATTAGCACATGTCACGTAAAGTGGTTAATGATCACATACACATGGTGACCACATATGCCTTCGTGAGGTCCATGTGATCGTAGTATTTGTTCACCCAACCCAAACCAATATCTGTCCAACGCCATAGATGAGGATTCATCATGCCAAGCTTCTCCCAGGATGCCATGAACATCTCGAAGGCTGGAATAGCTCCTGCTAGCATAGGGGTGCGCTCCTGAGACATCAATTGTTGAACTTGGTGCAGTATCTAGCATCAGTAAGGGGTTGATGGTGAAATATTGTTGGAGTGGCACACATACTGAAAGTATGATCTCGAAATCTTGCAAAGCAGTCCACTCTGCATCATTCAACTTGTAGTCAGCAAGATC
Organism: Pleurotus eryngii var. eryngii; assembly: GCA_029467805.1. Lineage (NCBI taxonomy): Eukaryota > Fungi > Basidiomycota > Agaricomycetes > Agaricales > Pleurotaceae > Pleurotus > Pleurotus eryngii. Next base: position 1,389,280 of record SZVJ01000011.1, read on the forward strand.
TTTGTTAGCTGGCATCGACAGGAAATAATCAATAGCCTGATGCAGTAGTAAGAAATGTGATCATAAGAGAGCGACTGAAGGGTACGCACCTGGTGCAACTTGCAGAGGCGTCAGATCATGTAGAATACACTGTCCCACTGTGTCTTGACATCATGTAGGAGTTGGAGGTGACACAAGCAGACAGAGTCGCCACTGTCATCTTTGCCAAACCACTCGTTATCATTGCCAATGCAGATAATGTTATTGAACTTATCATGTCACTGTTCAGAAGCTCACATAATGCACACAATATCTCACTCAAGTGCTACTGGATCATGTGAGCGAAGGTCTTTGTAGACTTGATGATCAGGGTGGTCAGGAGGAAAGGAATTCAAGAATTCATTGGCAAGGTCGCCAAGTTCCAGGTTGGTGAAGTCTTTGATGACATGCTGCGAGCAAATATTGATGATGTGGGGGAAGCACATGATATGATTGTCAAGTATGTCAAAGCTGATATCGCGAGCGTCGAGGAGCTTCTCAAGCTCACGCATGAAAGTTTGATTGTTCTCAGCATTGTCAAGAGTCCAGTGCCCTGTCTTGAGTTTAGAGGTAGTCAGCTAGGGCAGGACAATAAAGCCTCTAAAGACACCAACTAACCTTAGCTGTGATGCCTGCATAATCCAGCATCTTCAGGGCAATTGCTGCCAGGTTCTTGCCATCGTGCTTGCTGAAGACGTGATGAAACACAATGAGAGTGCATTTGAGCTTGAGTGCACCAGTATGCTCGTTTTGTGTAATCCAATGTGCAGTGATGGCAAACCAGGGTTGCAGGCATTGATCAGACCAAATGTCACCTGTAAAGCAAATCTTCCCAAGCGCTTTCTGAGGTAAGGCAATAAGTACATCAATGATGTTGGCATTGCTATCAAGATGTTGGAGCATACCTGTAGATCTTTCTTCAACTGGTCGAAATATTTAACCCACACTTTGATGATCAAACCCTGAAGGTGAGTTCGCCATGGAATATCGGAATCCTGGAGATCCTCTCATAGCAGAAGTAGTATGTTCCGAAACTCTTGACATTCAATGACATTGAGTGACTGGCAGTGGATTATGAACCATAAGAAAGGCCTTAAACCTTGGCAGCATACCTGATCATTGGCAACGACAAAGCTGATGAGTCTTGCATGTAACACAGGCACCAAGAATGCAGATGAGCTGGTGTTGCCTGTAGTTTCCGCCACTGCTGTGTCCTTAATGGCCTGTTTACTCTTGGGAAGCATATCTGGCCATCCGTTCTCCTGGCATGCATTGAGGTAATCCTGCTTGTGGTGCCTCTCAAGGTGCCCCCAAAGAGTTGTATTTCCTGTGGTAGCTGTATATTCAAAAATGGGATCCTTCTTGCCTGGATTACTGCTTGGATTGTTCATGTATGCTAAGCTAAAACCGAAATTGATGAGTGATAGCATAGTAGATAAGCACATAATGATCGTACCTGCAGATTGAGCATGCAGTCTTCATCTTGCGTGCCTTGTTACTGTGGACAAAGAAGTGGTCAATGTCAGCTGCTTTGGTTCTTGATGTTGTACTGCCTGCAGCAGCGCCTGGGGCAGGAGAACCACCTGGTGTTCGGTTGGGAGTTATGGCTGGGGAATTGTCCAGCTGGGAACAGTCCCGACGACATTGATGAGCGACACGACCACAAGGAATGGGAGAAGCCGCAGTGATAATGGCAGCATTGGTGGTGTTAGACTCATGGTCACTGGCAGAGGACGCATCAGAGACATCCAATGTGATCACCTCCTGGGATGACGATGACGGCAGCGCAGCCTGGCCACGCTTTTGTGGTGAACGCCGTCGAGGTGTTGGGACATCATTCGAGTCTTGAAGGGCATCATGGCTTGAAGGTCTTTGTCAACAACAAGCCATCAAGCAGCTTAACAGATTCTGTGGTAGGGCTCATGGATGTTGAGAATACTTAAATACACCTTAGATGATCCTCGTGTTACCAACATGGCTCTAGGCCAACTTGCAGCACCACAGCACACAGCATGGGCATGTCTACAGACCAAGCAGACTTTGACATACATAGAGAACATGTGGAAGAGGTGCCAATAGATATGCAAGGTGAATACATTGAATGGGCAGCGCAGCATGCCCTGCAACAGGGGAGCCAAAGTGTAACTGATGCCATGCATGAGTAGTGTGGTGGTTATGAAACATCCATACAGGGTATCGATAGAGAAAATGTGCACGAGACGTGGTAGAGGCATGTACAGACACAGGCTTAGGCTGTGAGATCTTGAGTAGGGGGTATTACTAGGTGTGACAATCTAAATGAGATCACTGCTACAGAGGCACTATTGTAGCCTGGCACAGCTTAATACCCTAGATACTTGTCATGGCCTGGAATTGCGACAGCTCAGAGTGGGACTTTGTGAGATGATGGCAGTTGTATGCACCTGCAACCTGCAATCAACAAAAGCCTTAAAATCTCTGCATGAGGGCCTTTCCAACAATGCCAACAACACAGGAACACTGTAAATTCACATCAGTAGTGTGCTTGACAAACCTAGATATAAAACTGGTACACTGAGGATGCTACAGCGACATCCAAGTGAGGGATTGGGAAGAGGAAGAACAAGCACTGGTTGACAGCTTGGAGCCAGCTTGGAGCTGGCTGAAGCCACGAGCTGCAGGGAAGCCAAGCTGCTAGAAGCTGGCTGCTGACTCAGCTCAGCTCGGCTTTGCAATGGCTTGGCTCTGGCTTGGAGCTGGCTTGAAGCTGGAGCTGTGACAACACTAAGTGTAAGCTTGCACTTATGACTTCTTCTAGATTCTCCCCTGAACATCATGATCACATGTAGTTCCATATATATAATGTGTTCCTGACTATACTTACTTACTTCTTGTTTCCTTTTCCCCTCATCCTCTTGCAATACACCTCTGCATTTGAAGGCTAGTTTTTTAAAGCAAGAGCTGTGGCATTCATTCAAATGCTTAACCTCATTGAGCCAAGCCTGAAAATCTGAGATCAGCAGAATGTTTTCACAATTACATTCATGGAAAAGCTCTTGTTCCATCACAGCTTCAAGCATCTTGTGCATATATTCATCATTCAAGAAATATTCTGTTCTGGCAAGGAATTTATTCTTCCCCATGACCTCAAGTGTAAAATCCATAAACAGTTTGGATGAGGGTTGATGCAAATGAAGAATCTCCATGCAAGTCATATGGATCCAGTCTGAGGGTAGAAATAGAAAGCACATCTGGGTTTTGTATGTATCCCAATCCATCTCTGTGAGAATGGGTCCTTTAGTGGTGGGCCAGTGGATAGCCTGTACTCCACTCATTCCATAGGCAATGGTTGTGATCATGTTGCATTTAGTGACACTGTAAGGGGACACTCCTATTTTCTCCTTTCTCCCTGTCCCTTCTCCTCCCTCTTCATTCCTTTCTCTTTCCTTCTGTTCCACAGACTCTTATTTACTGTTCTTTGCTCCCTTCTCATCCTACCATGCATCCAAGCCACATTCAATGCATCTAATGTATTTCCTGCAGTCTGGGCTCACTCAGCTGTGCTTTGGCATGCTTAGACATGCTCAGATGCATGTATACACATTGGAGCACATCTGGATGACCTATACCTTCTTCCCCTACCTCCTTACTTCCCATTCCCACTTCCCCAGGTCACTGGTACAACTCTTGCATATTCCCTTCACTTTGCTATTACATGTGCCTGCTTGTACCTTGTCATCTTCTGTGGACTTGTGAATGATGTACTATACAGACAGTTATCACACATTTCTTGCATGCTATTACAGTATGTACTTTGCTTCCTAGCATGGAGAATCCTTATTCTGTTCTTTTTGAATTCTCCCTCTGCTAGGCTTGCACTGTCAGCCATCTTGAGGTTGCCCTTACACCCTACTGGAACCACGTTGAGGGTGGAACACTCAGAGAAACAAAGTGAGAGGATCAATGGATATGATTGAATGTCGTGGTTGGGAGATAAGATAAGTAAAGGTGTAACTACGATATATATAGTAACATCCAAGTCACATGTTACCGAAGTCAGGAGTCAGGAGTCAGGAGTAGTAACTTGCTTACACCTACATATACAATTTTTTATGTATGTACATTGTAGTAGTGAATATACATAGTGATCTGTAAGTAGATCAACCTAAAATATGAGGGTCTGTGTAAGGGGAGTCCCTAAACTCACACTCACTCCCTCACAAGTACACCAGACCAACCTCTAAATTGGTATGTACAATACTGTAGTGGTAAATGTGGTTAAGGATCAGTGCTGGATCCCAGAGGACTCTGGCTGACTATATTCTTTGCATGTAAACATATGTAAATACAATAATAGGGGAATCAAGTAATTGCCCTATCTGTTACAGTCTGCCTCTGGCAGGACAAGTCCATATGACACCTGAGTGAGGTAACTGTAAGGGCAACCTCAAGATGGCCAACAGCATAAGCCTAGCAAAGGGAGAATCCAAAGATATCAATAGGGCTAACTACAATACATGGGAGACTGCTCACCTAGCAAAGGGAGAATCCAAAAAAAACAGGATAATGTGTGATAACTGTATAGTACACCAGCCACAAGTCCATAGGATATCACAAGGTACAAGCAGGCACATGTGAATAGCAAGTGGGGGGAAATATGCAGAAGTCATGCCAGTGACCCAGAAGGTGGGAAATGGAAAGTAAGAAGATGGGGAAAAAAGGTATATAGGTCACCCAGACAGGTTCCAAAGTGTATATGTGTGTCTGAAGTGTGTCTGAGTGTTCTGAAGTGTAGCTGAGTGAGTCTGGACCACAGGACATACACTGGATGTGTTGGATGTGTCAGATGAGGCTCAGATGGATGGTAGGATGGAAAGGGAAGAAAAGGAAAGTAAGTAAGAGTCCATGGAGCGAAAAGAAAGAGAAGGAACAAAGAGGGAAGAAGGGAGACAGGGGGAGAAGAGAAAATAGAAGTGTTCCCTTACAGTAACATGTGAATAAATAAGTCTGAAGTGACAAACATGAATCAGTGTGCTTCCAATGGCTTTGGCTAGGCTCAGATAGCTTCAGATGGATGACAGATGTCTTGGATGTAGAACAAATAGCTTGGATGGAGAACAGATTGCTCAGCTTTGGAGTGTACAACAAGGATGGCAGGAGAAAGTGACAATGGATGTTACTCAGACTCGGAGGACAAGGAAATCAGACGACAGGGATGAAAATGCCAGCTTCAGATGACTCTTTTTAGACTTGGGCTAAAAATGGAGGAAAAACCAAGTTAAACTTTCTAGCTATGAGTACATGAGTATTTGTAGGTACAATGAATATCAAGTGTAAGTAAGATCAGAACTATGAATCAATAAAGAACAAAGAATAAGGGTAGAGATGTTAAGGTATTAGAGGATGAAACAAAGAAAAGATGTCAAGTTGGTTCAAAGACTTTGAATCATTATCAGGTACATCCAAGATGAATGTTGGTCTGAAGGGTTTGATCTGTTATCATGTGTGGCCAAGATGAATCTGTGACAGCAGAGTCATGTGTGTACAAGCCCAACTAATTGAAAGGGGGTTGATAGGAGACAGGAGCAGAAGTGTTTACAATGAATGGAAGGGTACAGCCCTTACAACATGTACTTACCCTTTACCTATCTTTTCTTCTGACCCCCACTCTCCACCTACTTGCTACAAACTCAATACCACTCTTTGATCCTTTCAACATTGTTTTTAAGTATCCACACACAGTGCACTTCCATATTTCTCATGGTGAGGGACAAAGGTGTAGTTCAGCAGAGGATCTACCTTCTTTCTACTGCCCTCCCTTCTTGAATTTCTATGTCTAACAAGGTGACCCTTGGGCCAGTTAGCATATAATGACTGCTAGAGTTTCCAAGTTGTTCTATCCTGGAGATTGCACAAATACAGCAAGTGCCATCTATTAGGCATAAATTAAAGAACTTTGAACTCAAACCAGTACTCAACATGAATAAACATTACCTTGCTTTAGCAAGGTCCCCTCTCCACAAATCTCCTTTTTGGGTGAAGTGTATGCAGTCATGTGATGCTTTGTAAATTTAGAAGTCCCAGTTGGTCACTTCTAGTACTGAATGAGCCTGACTGCAGGTTAGGTAATGAGATGCAAATTAAATCAACTGCAAGTGGCAGCATCAATACAAAACTTGAGTTGAGGCATATAAATTATCTGACAGCACAACAACAAAGCAAGGTGTGAAGTGCCAAAGGCACTTCTTAATACTTACTATCATTCCCATAGAACTTGAAACAGTCTTAGAAGTTGAATTTTCACTTTGGACTTAAATTCCTTGTCCCTTCCTCATTTTAAATGTAAAAGATTTATAAATATTGTTCTTGAACACTATATTATGATATATTCAAAGACCTGGGGCTGTCCCATTTGTGTGTGATGCCCTATAAATTTGATGATGCCATGTCATACAATTCTGGAGAGAAAACAAGGGATACTATATTGAGTTAAAATTCTACAAATACAAGAAGTTGTATATTTGGTCTGATAGTATGTTCCTAGCTTCTAAAGAAATCCTGGGCTTATTCAAAAGCCGTAGCCGTGTGGGGCGGTGCTCAATGTTGAGGGTGACAAGGAGCTCCTAACTATTTGACGCTCCGACTCAATGTATCCCAAAGTGCCGAGAACCGGCGCCAAGAATGCACGTGCTGACTCATCCAGGGGCTCGGCAACGTTTGCTGACCGTGGGAACTGCGTTACATTTCGTGACAAAATTCAAATGCTGTTATTATTGCCTGACGGGCGCTTAGACACATAAGCGCCAGGAAGAGTCTTTGGTCGGCTAGAACCGGACTTAGTCATATCGTCCAACACGGACTCTTCATCACACCCATTGGCTTTGCATTATACCCACAACGAAGGATTTTCAGCCTCTGCATCCCCAGCTCGCCGCTCGCGTGGCTGAGCTATGCCATCTGCTGCTGGTGATCAACCGAAATCCAAGGTAAAAGCCAAATGGACCGCCAACAGCATGATCGGTGAGCGATTCGGGCCACACGACTCGAATCCAGTTGAGTAAAACCGATTTCCTCTTTTCTCCCCGCAGCCGGCGCTGGGGGCGGTCTGGTCGCGAGCGTAGCTACATGTCCGCTAGACGTTATCAAGACTAAGCTCCAAGCCCAACGCAAGATTCAGGGCCAACAGGGGTACGAAGGAATCTACGGTCAATTCATTGTCTATCTGGCTTGCGCTTTCACCCCAAATTTATTCGGATTTCAATAAACAGATACTGCTCGCAATATTTTCAGATATGATGGACTACGAGGGTTTTATCGCGGGCTGGGACCGACAGTATTGGGCTACCTTCCAACTTGGGCAATTTATTTTGCCGTGTACGATGGGATAAAGTCGTACTTCGGAGAACCTCCACTAGCGCTCCAGGCTCCGTCGCGTCCTTCGAAGCCCGCCGATACCCTATACCCGGCTGCGCAGGCCAAGGGGTATCAACCAGTCATGCGCGAACACCCTTGGTCATTACACATCCTATCAGCTATGACCGCGGGAGCTGCAAGCACGTGCTGTACCAACCCACTCTGGGTGATCAAGACTAGGTTCATGGTGCGGTACTCATGTGTGTAAAACCTCGCCATTTTGTTCATGCCGTTGTATTAGACCCAGACTCGAGATGAGGTGAGGTATCGCCACACCCTCGACGCGGCTCTTACGATATATCGGACGGAAGGCATCAAAGCCTTCTACCGCGGCCTGCTTCCTAGCTTGCTTGGGATCGCACATGTCGCTGTGCAGTTCCCCTTGTACGAGCAATTAAAGGTGTGGGCCCGTAAGTGACTCGAGCTCCGTAGCCTTCCCCGGTTCTAACAGGCGGTCTACAGAGGGGGCATCCGACGTACCTTTATCTAGTCAGACCATTCTCCTGTGCTCAGCCATTGCTAAGATGACCGCGTCTATCGCGACCTATCCACACGAAGTAGTTCGAACAAGGCTTCAAACACAGAAACGACCTATAGCCGATGAAATGTCTTCAGATGGTATGATCAAGAGGCACCCTCGAGGAGGGTTCATCGCCACCACTCAGAAAATAATCGCAAAAGAGGGCTGGACAGGGTTGTATCGAGGACTCAGTGTAAATCTCATCAGGACAGTACCGAACAGCGCAGTAACCATGTTAACGTGAGTGCTGACATTTATACTGTCGGTATGTACATTAAGCGAGGCATTTGTGGGCAGATACGAACTACTTATGAGGCACTTATCCGAGCGGACTACATCATATTAAGCCTGGCATGGTCGATTTGTTTCCTTCTGCTACTATTAGTCTTCTCGAGCTAGCAACCTATAGAGTGTTCCGCTCGGTAATCGTTATGTATGATATAGGATATTCATACCTAGACGTAACTAGTATATCGTGTACCACAAATTTATGCTGTCTGTGTGTAAGTATACTGTGCTTCTTCGTTGCTCGAACCTACACAATGTTGTGTTGACTCGTTGGATTTGAACCGCTCAAGTTTTGCTCGTTCGGGCGCTGAACATACTCTCACAAGGTCATGTACTAGCTAGTAGTGATACATCAATGAGACAAGGTGCACGCTCAAGATTGGTATCACTATCTTCAACGCAAACATCTCCTACCTATGCGACCTGCCATTGAGAGGATAACAGCTCATTTTTTGGAAGATTGCCAAATATATACCTCCTCTTTCTCTCCTACTTGTTTCTCTCCATGTTCTTAATTGACGTCGACTACAAAATTGTCACTTTGAATCATCCTCCACAGGGGGTTTGAAATTTCCATTTTCCGCCATGTGGATGAAAGGTCGTTCGAACCTCCTCGCTTTACTCGCTTAATTTACACCCATGAGGTACTACTGTCCCCTATTGGGAATTGGGTCGGAGCTAGAAACAGGTCAGTCAAGAGAATCTTGTTGCTAGAGAGCATAATTATGAGTATATTACCTTGCTTGAAAAGCTAGGTTCTCCATGCTTAAAAATTGCCTTTTTTGGTAGGAGTAACTTTTGCGCTTGTTTGGCTCTGCTTTCTTTGTTGTGCCCTGCCCTCTAGAAGCTCATGCAGTGCTCAGAAAATGGTTGGTGTTGCTTCTCACAGACACAGTCTTCCTAGAAAAGTTGTTCAGATGAGAGGCTTAGCTTTATCATGCAGACTCTCAGACCTTGTACACAGTTTGATTCAATGTTACATTTGCAGTTCTGACAAGTTGCTGACAAGTGTGCTACAATTGTACTTGTGTAAATGGGCCACTGCTTGTGCATGGCAGTTACAGGTTCCAGGTTTGCTAGAGAGATGTACTGTACTATTCTGATCAAGTGTTCAGTGTTCACACAGAATGAATGCAGGCCACTACAGTGTTATGATCCATCATATAATAGTAGTGAGCCTAGCTGAGTGATGCATCAACTCCTGTAATTACCCTAATGCATGATGTGATGTATCACTATCCATAAGATTAAGACGTCAAAAGCACATGACTCACATGATCTTTCCCTGGTCTGTGCACAACTGACTTGTCTGTTGGCAGGCAGGCCATTTTTGTCATAGCAGCACTATCATATTAGGTTGGTGAGTTCTGCTGACATCGTCAGATCTGTGATGGAGCAGGTTCTCATATTTAGTCTAGGGATTGCTGTGCATTTGGATCTGGTACAGTGCTTCTTGCTTGCAAGCAATTGAAGCATTGTGGTGACAGCCTACATCACTTTCTTCTTAGGAGGAAACATAGAATAATGACATACACAATAGCAGGCCCTCCTTGGCCTCTGATGTCCTGTTGATGTGCCAGTGTGTTTATGGAACATCACAGATGATGTTCATGGTGTTTAATCTGCCACTCAAGTTCAATTCAGATAACAGAAGGTGAAACATAGAAGACATCATACAAAACAACAGAAAATAATTTGACTTCTGATCCTCTGTGATTCATCTGGGTACTATTGGACTTTAGCATTGCTCATTCTGACACTTTCATGGCAACAAATTGATACATTAGATATAATAGCTAATATATAAGTATTGAAATGACTTGATACATCATATAGGAACAACAATATAGGGACAACAAGATGGACTATATACATTAAGTGCTGCTACAACCAGGTCCCATTAGGCCAGTGCTGGTGGCGGTGGGGGGTTCTCTTTCCCCCTTGCACATGCTGCAAATGTCTCAACTTCTGTTTGAGTCTTGTGCTTCTGGATGTGCTTGCCACTGATGATCATATTCGGATTGACCTCATCCCTGGTCTGCTTGTGACGCTGGGGCTGAAGAGGGCCAGCCACTTGGTTGTTTGACCCACTATCAATAGCAGCAGCAGTATTGGCAGTAGGTGTATTGGTGACAGGTGTATTGGCGGCAGATGTATGAGCATTTGGAGTGGCCATATTATTGGCAGTGGTAAGTGTAGTGATGGTAGGCAAATCAGCAGTGGCAGTATGTGTGGTGGAGGTGGGTATATCAGCATTGGTGGCAGGTGTTTTGATGGCATTTGTGTCAACATTGACAGTGGGCATACTGGCATTGGCAGCAGGTGCATGATTGGCATTGGCCAAGGGGGCACTGGCATTAAGGGCAGGTAAAGTTGGTGTGGCAGATATGGTAGCCAGATTGGCAGCAGGAGGCAGGTGGGCAAAGGGGGCACTGGTGTTAAAGGCAAGTGAAGTTGGCGTGGTAGCTATGGTACCCCTGGTGTTGAATGGAAGGGGGGCATCAAATCCTGTGATAGCTGAGGTGCTCACTTGGGGGGCTGACAACCTAATGGGATTGAATGAACCAGCTGGAGCATTTGACATTGCTCCAGGGGGAAAAAGCAGGCCTGCCAACTTGTCCAGAAGCGACAGATAAGTGTAGTTGCTGTCACCCAAGCCTAGAGCCTCTAGCCCTGGCATTAGCTGAGTGGGGTTGAATGTATCTGGAAGACACCTGAAGGTGATAACACTCAAGGCAGGACTAGGGTGAAAGGATCAAATGCAGGGGTGTATTAGGGAGATAATGGAAGTAACAGTACAAGCAGAAGTAAGTAGAATAAGTACACAACTTCTGTATATAAGGAAATACCATAGTCACATGATCATATCTAGGAGTCAGGAGACAGGGGAGGTGTAGTAAGATATGTAGAGATCTTACAGTATCCCAGAAATCATTGCTGAAGCTTATGGTATCTTCTGGGAGAGCTGGTGCCGCATCGTTGATAACATCTGAATGCAAAGGAGTTGACAGGGAAAGAAGGGGATTTGCCTGTGAAGGAGCCAGGATGGGAGCAATAGGGGTCTTCTTAAATGGCAAGCTTGCCATAGATTCAGGGGACATTGGCTGCCCAGGCCCTGGGGGTGCTGTATTACCATCCTGCTTGTCTAAGCTCCAGGAAGCACATTCCTCTGGAGCTATGGGCACATGTCAGTGTAGCTTCCAAGCAATAATGTATCACTTACTGTAGCAAGTGCTAACAAATTGCACAAACAAGGGGACAAACTGTTCAGCAAATTCAGGAATGTACTCCCTGACATTATGGCCATACTTGTTAAAACCATAATGAAACCTTGGGAAATGATTAGAACAAGAGATAAGGGCCAGAAGATAAAAGTACACACCCAGCCATGTTGATTTGTCCCTCATTTCATGGATCTGGTCTGTTTGCAAGCATTACAAATAACCAGCCGCTGCTTGCTGTTGCAGCAGTGAACATGTTGAAATGAGCAGATATCATTTTGATGCCCCTAGAATAGCAAGGGATTAATTGAAGCAACAGATAACCTAGAATGGGGAACATACACAGTGTAACTCTCAGAAGTGGGGTCATCCTCAGTATGGCCAGCCTTTGGTTGCTCTTCCTCCTCCTTCTTCTGGCTCTCATATGTGACACAAACTATTTCTTTGACCTTGTTGGTTTCCAGCTGGAGCTTAGTGTTGGTCACAGCTTGAATGATCTTTATGCAAAGGGCCTTGCCCATCGCCACAATGTTGATGAAGGGCGCCACATGTGTTGCATAGAATTTTTTGAAGTAAATCTCCACTGGCTGAAGGCAACATGTCAGTTTTACCACTTGTGTCACCACCACTTGGGGGGGAGCATGTGACCAGGCTTTTGCCAGTGCAGTGCGGTTTCGGTACCAATTTTTGAGATACTAAAAAGGGATATGTCAGGGTTGACAAACTAACCTCAAACTCACACTCACATCCTGCTTCTGCTCTATTGCGAGAGCATGTGCAGCCTTACGCTCTTTGTTGTCCTTAATCCCAACATCCTCTTGCTCCAGCCATAGGGAGAACCAACTCTAGAATAACCCTGCCCAAAACTTTATGTGATCATCAAGCCTCGCCATCAGGTGAGCTTTCTGCTCAGTGGTAGTCTTTTCCTTTGGGGCCATAGTACTGAGCTTGAAGCTTGATGTATCACCTCCTCCTCTCCCCCCCCAAAAAAAGGATTAAGATTTGCAAGCCACCCATTTACATGGCAAGCACCATCAATGCCTGTCTATCTACTTCTCTGTGGGTATATAAGTGTCACTCAGTCCTCCTTTCCCCTCAGCTTCCCTGCTAAATGCGAAATATGAACAACAACTACTCCCTTGCCAATGTCATTCAGCTTCTCTCTCAGATGACTGCTGGTACAAACCCCCTGGTCCTGGTCCCACCCCTGCCACAGCTCCTGCACCTGTACCAGCTCCTGCACCTGTACCAGCTCCTGCCCCCATGCCAGCTCCTGCCCCCCTGCCAGCACCTGTACTTGCACCAGCACCCACCACAGCTGTCATGCCCATTCCACCCATCGTCACCCCTAGCACTGGTGGTTCAGATGCAACAGCATCTCTAAAAGGTAGCAGTAAGCACATTATGTATACTTAGCTAGTCTAAACTCAGACTAACCATCATCTTTAGGATTTTTCTGATACTGTAATTGCTCAGCTCTGGCATCACATGAATTGTCAATCAAGAGGACTTGTTTGCTGATTCCCTTGTCCCCCATTACCTCCAAGCAAAGGCAAAAAAGAAGTGGAAGGATTTTTTCAAGGCCACTTTCCTCCTCCTTTTTGACAGATTCCCCCTTTATCCAGAGTACATGGCCAAGCTGGTGACCCTTCTATCCATCCAAACTGCCTCAAAGATGATAAAAAAGGTATGTCCTTTCCACTGTGCCCCCCTTCCTCGTGCTGCATTCTATTTCAATAGAGCTTTAGTGAGCGCATTATGAAGATGGCCAGCTTACATGTTGGCCCCACCCCTTGATGTCAAAGACTGGAGGGACCACCTCACCATTGTGGCAGATTGAGCATACTGGGTATGCCATTTGAGTTAATCTCTTGACACCTTTTACTAACATCATGAAGTGCAAAGTGTGGCACGAGCTCCATGGTAAAATACCTACACACCATAAGTACCAGTATGATATAGCATTTGCCAAGCATGACCCAGTCAATTCAGCTGACACCAATGAGGTCCAGTTCTAGTCAGTTATCAGTTATAACTTACCTAGGACTTATCTTAACCATTAGTTTGTAACCATGAGAATACTGCTGAAATAAATGCTCTCACAGGAAGTCAATTAATCCATGAGAATCAACAGCCTATAGTCTTCTTCAACACCTATTCATGACCAATGTGACACAATATCCACCTGAGGGAGAGAAGCAGTCCTTGTCTCTGGCAGTTATGGCCCTACTTAAGGAATTGGGCATGATCACTCAAGGTCAGTATTTGAGCTATGCATCGTGTAAGAATGAAGAGACCAATTGTTCAGATAGAGTCATATACTGACTGGGATTCACATGCAGTTGCACCACCATCACCACCTACTACCCTCCATAATCATACAGATTATAGCTTTGGCACCACTGGAATCAGATCAGTCTGTTTTGTCTATCATGCTGATACATCACATCATCAAGAATCCGAGCCTGTAGCACCAATGCAAACCAGTGATATTCCTAATTCAAATATCTTTGATCCCACCCAAGGTTCAGATGGGGACTATGTGACAGCATTGCTTCCTAGGAGATGTACAGCTGGTGTAAGCTGCTTTTGACTTTGGACCTACCATTTTTAGCTTAATGGATACTCCAGGATGCACCATTGTTAGCTTGGCTTCCTGATAGGGATAAGTATATTGAAGAACTCCTCAGACTCAAAGCACTGAATACCAACACTGTATGTCCCCACTGTGATACATCAGTAGAGCCACCCAATCAGTACTGATGTCCCCAGTGTTTTGACAAGAGATTATTCTGCAAGAGTTGTATTGTAGAAGAGCATGCTGGTAACTTGTTCCACCAGGTTGAGGTAAGTTGTATATTCAATCATATGTCTGTCACTCAACATTTGTAGAACTGGAACTCATTCTTCTTTGAACACTGCACTCTGCAGTCTCTGGGCCTTTGGCTTCAACTCAGCCATGCTATAGGCAATGAATGTGTCAATCCAGTCAGGGCATTTGGCAACAGCTTTGTTGTCATCACATTCCATGGGGTAATTCCAGTGACTGTTGCCTTTTGTGGCTGCATGGGTCATGCCACTCACGATGTCCAGCTTCTTCATGCTTGATTGTTCCCAGCTATGTCCACAGATCCTCACACAGCTGCTACATTTGAAGTACTACATCTATTTCAACTTCTTTCATTTGGGTCAAAGGTTTCCACCTATGAATTCTACCAAACATTATCAAGACTAACTAACAATCTCAGTAATCCTGTTCCCGTAAGTCTAAGTCTTTGTATATTGTTCTGTATTGTCTGCTAACTTCAGATTAAGGATCACTACACTGCATTTCTGCAAATGGTTTGTGAATGGCAGCACATATGGCTCATGGAGTGCTTTGGGCACAGGCACAATTCAACAGGTGTCACTGGTACAAGCAAAGGTGAATGTACCATTCTGTGTCCCATATGCCCCCACCCTGGGAAGAATCTCCTGCTTGACTGGAAGCAGTATGGACCCTCCAAAAGGTATGTTCAATGGCTTAGTTATGACTGCAGCTGATGGCATAGTACATTACACAGCTGAATCCACAGTCTTTTTTTGGCAATTGACACCAACTTTCACCTTAAACAGCTCTTCACATTGAATGATGCTCGCAACCCAAGTCTTAACAATGGGTCATCATATTTCATTCAAGAAGGGGAGTACAAGGCATTCTTGGAGCAAGAAGACAAAACCCTGCAGGAAGTTAGTGCCTGTAATAATTATGATGCCATTAAATCCACAAGCATTTGTGGAGGTAAAGGAACTACTGCAAGTGGTGTGGGCACAATCAAGTGTAGCTGTCATGATATGAAGTGCCCAGCCTCTGTCAGTGACCTTTAGAAAGGGGAAAAGTAATTCCTCCATTCAATTGCTCAATCAATCATTAATTAGTGTTTCAGGTACTGTAATATGGACTATCTCTACTTCTCTAGCATCAAGACTCATTTGCTGAAAGCTATAGTAGTCTCATATGACATTGCATGTCAATGGTCAACGAATCTGGCCCAGTGTTCAGCTACGCATCCCCCTGAGCCTGTTGCCAGTGCAGGCGATCCTAGTATGAGATACCTTGTCCCCAAGTTTCACCTTTATGCTCACTGCACAGACTGCCAAATCAACTACCCATTCAACCTAACTCCACATGTTGAGCATACAGACAGGGAATCTCCAGAGCAAGGCTGGGCAGCCATGAACCCCGTTGCCAGCAGCACCAAGGAGATGGGCCCCGGTTCCCAATGTGATACATTAGACAACCACTTCAGAGACTACAATTGGCATAAGGTCACATTGTTACATGAGTATCTCCAACAGCAATATATAAATCATCCTTATGGATACATCCCCATCATAATGTATCAGTTGCGGTGGATGTATCATGTATGACCTAAGCTATCACAAAGCTTCATAGATACCATTATGGAGCACCTGACAGTCCACCACATCTTCAGGTGATGCCCACGTGGTGCCACGTGGTCAAGTGATCTCCAACTGGTATCCACATGGGATTTAGGTGGTCAAAATGTGGATTTTGATTTGGCTGAAATGGCTGAGAAATACCACATTTTAACCACATTTTGCCACTATTTTACCAGGTGGACACCAGAGAACAAAACTAGGCAAGTGGTATTCACATAGTAGCCATGTGGTATTTATGTGAATTTCCATGTGGATACCACCTCAGTGGATGTCACATGTGAGAAATAGTGGTACTCACCTGATTGATTTTGTAGTGACTTATAGTGATTTATATAGTTTTATACAGCCTTATAATGACTTTTATGATTTTATATGATTTTATTTTATTTTACTTGATTTTATATGAATTTCTAGCAATTTATTTGAGTTTTTATAGCATTTTCCCAAGTAATTTCCGCTTTGGAATGGCCAGAAATGGGTTAGCAAGACATATTCAAAGATAAGTCATTTTCCTCAAATGGGCGCTCATTGAGTGCTTATACCAAACTATTAATATTCTTTTTCTTTTTGTTTGTGTGCTTGGCAGGCGCTTAACTATGGCTGAGAGGATAGACGTAGTTTATCCACGGTCTATCTGTGAGAGCACGTGCAACCCCTGTTCCCCTAACTCTCCCTTTGATCCCTTGCGCCTTTGTCTTCACGCGTACTTTTTAAAGCATACTCCCGTACTTATGCTTCCCATCTTCTTACGTTCACGCTTGATAGGTAAATATATTCACACTTACCTACAGCACATCTTCTTACGTTCACACTCGATAGCACACATCAAGTTGTTCTTCTTATTTCCCCCACCCAAATCACTTACCCTTTTACATCATCGATCCACTCGCTATTCCATACGCTTCATCGACTCGATATCTTTCTAGTATCTACTACATAGATTCAGCTACGTCTACGTACTTACATACTTCGCCTAGGCCGGCTTGAGTTCGGCCCCTTCTAGGGGGTAGCTCCTATCTCAGGAGCTCGGCTGTGTCCCACATCCGGTTCTATTCGTTCCCGGACCGTGGACCAGTCGCCGGACAAGAGAGCTCTTGGCGACAACGAAATACATTCTTCGTTATCCCAAACGAGCTGGATGGAAATCAGTGAAAACGCCACGTGCATGTGACTGCTGCATGCCACAGTGGCATGCAGCTTCTTCCTTCCCAACCACCACCATCCTCTTGATTTTCCCCCAACCCACACACACAGAATGCCCCCAAGAGGCCCTTGAAACACACAAATAGCATCCATATGCAGTGGAGCACCCAGAGGGAATGAGCAGAAGGGCCAAGCAATGTAAGTGGCTTCCCATCTTTTTTTCTTTCTTTTTCTGACATATCCCACCTCCCACACTCCTTCCCCCACCTCCCACACGCCCCCCTACTCCCTCAAATGCTGTCCACACCCACGCATGTCGACGATGCACCTGCACGTTGCCCCACTCCCTCCAATGCCGTTGATGCCGCCATCCATGCCCACGCACATTGATGATGTCCCCACACGTCCCCCCACTTCCTCCAACACCGTCAACAACCCCATCTATGCCCATGCATGATGACGACAATGCACCCCCACTTCCTCACTCCTTGACAATGCTCACTTTCCTGGACACCCCTATCCCCTGACTACCCCTGGCCCTTGGTCATCACCCCTACTCTCAATGCCCCCTTGGCCACCATCCACAGTGCTTCCACCAAGCCCAGGTCCACCAGGTCAGCAACCAAGGCCATGCAATAGGAGCTCATGTGAGTTTGTCACTGCCAGTAGTGTACCAGTAGCCCATAGTTGTACAGTATAAGTAGTACATATAATAAATATAAATAAATTTCTTTTAAATCTCAAATAAATCAACACAAAATTAACAAACATTGTCTGATAGTGTGGAGATCCCTATAACCAAGAAACCAACCAGAGCAAAGAAGGATAAGAATATGTGAGTTACTGCCTGTATCTTCCTTGTCTGCTGCTTATGCTCATTGTCCATAGGACCTCTGCTGACCGTGATGCTGCTGATGAGGAAGTTAATGAGACTACCATAGAGCACTTGACTGTGTAAGTCTTTCCTTGCCATTATTTGTGACTGTAAAAACTCATCTTTTCACACCAGTACTGCTAGGACCCTTCAGGAGAGTGGTGCTCCACTTGCACCGCCTGCTCGTCAAGTTGGGACTGGAGTCACCTTGGCTCCAATCACTCTGAGTATCACCACCTCTTGCATCAGGCATGAAGAGCCAGAGGATGTCCCCCAGATCACCACCAAGGACAAGGGTAAAGGTAGAGACCTTACCAATCTAGGTTCGTCAGATGCAGAGGAGGAGAAAGATGAAGGAGAAGATGCTGAGGCTGAGAAGTCTGATGAAGAGGGCAATGAGGAGAAAGATGCTGATGCTGGTAGCAATGGCAATGAAGATGGTGAGCCAAAGAAGACTGACGATGAGGACGATGCCGCTGAGGTGACCATGCCTGCTGACTTGTCAGACAACAATGAGGATGCCATGGAGGTTGATCCCACCACCCCCAAGTGCCCCACCACCGCTTCCAAGTGCAGGACTATTGCTTCACCCACCACCACTCATCAGATGGGTAAGGGTCTATGCAAGGATATCACTCATGCCAGTGCTTCCTCCCACTGAGCTCCCCCCTCTCCCACATCTGATGACCTTGAGGATCTGCAAGGTGCATCCTGTACCATGGGTGGCTTTGCTAGAGGCAAGGCCATGGGTGTTGCCCTCAACATGGCTGACTTTGGTGAGTTCTCTTTTTTGCCACCAAGTCCAATTCTGACTTGAAATCCAGACACCAACAAGGAGTCTGATGCCCCACCTGTCACGGGCATGCTTCTTGTCTTCAAGGATGGGGCTTTGCCTCTGGAGGGTGCTGGGCCTGTTGGGGTTAAAGTCCCCATCAAGAACACTCTGGGGCCTGTCCTCACTGCTGCAGCCAAGAAAATGGTGGCTCTTACTAGTAAGTTACTTCTTTTTGCTTCGCGTTTTTGACTTATTGCTTGTCATCAGACTCTGACATCCTTCTCTGGGATGCAGAGGACCACTTCTGGGAAGCCGAGGGGCCTTATGCCACTGCTGTCAGGGACAATGAGGCTGTCATCTGGGATGACAACGACAAGCTCAGAATTGGAATGGTATGTAAATTCTGACTTGACTTGAAAAAATTCTGACTTTGTTGTAGCAACCTTCTGAGTTTGGCCTCTCCTACCTTCCTCCTCCTTCCCCTTCCATCAACTGCTCTGCTACTCCCTCAGCAGTCTCCTCCATTACCCCCTCTGCTTCCATCTCCATCACTGGTACCTCCACCACTTCCGTCAACCCCCTCATCACCGCCTTTCCCAATGACCCCCTCCTCTTATGAATTGCAACTCGTATGGAGGTGCCACTTCATATGACCAACAGTGGCAAGGGGAATGGTGGTCTGGTCAACATGTATGCCCACTACCAGCTTGCTGTAGGTGCCATGGCCAAGTGGAACAGGCTCACCACTCCATGGGATGGGGATCCTGTTGAGGAGGCTCTCCTTTGTTCAATTTTTATCAAAAGGACAAACTTCGGCAACTATGGAGGCCTCTTCAAACATGTCTCAAGTTTCCCATGCTCATGAACATGTTGCAGAATTCTGACTACAACTTTGTGTCAGAAGCTCATATGAAAGTCTGGGGTGGTTGTGAAGTTGGCAGGACTACTCTGGGGAAGGTTCTGGATGAGTTGGAGGCAGAGGCAGCAGCAGAGGAGGCAAGAGTGGAGGCTGAGAAAGCCAAGAAGGCTAAGGAGGCAAAGAAGAAGGCTGCTAAGAAGGTTACCAAGTGGTAGCTATTCTTTGTATTAGTGTAAATGCAACAGTTATTTCACTTGTTCTTTTTCGTCTGAACTTCAATGAATTTCAACAAATACTGACTTGCCTAGTTTCTGTTTACAGGCCTTTTGGATGATGCTATTGCTCTCCTTCTTGCTGGGACTCCTTCCCTGTGCTGCTGCAGCCCCTCTGGAGGATCCGTTTCCAGACATTCAGTTTGTTGACTTTGCCAAAGTTGTCAATCTGACCTTTGGTGAGAACATCACTCTGGCCACAGTTCTGATGCTCCTCTTCAGCATCACCAGCAACACTGTTATTCTCAACCTGCATGGACAGCAGAGGGCTGTGGGTAGTAACAACCAGATGGTCACCAGCTGGATGGCTGCCTTTGTCCGTGCCATCAAAGACAAGCTTCAGGTTGATGTCTCTAATGTCCCTGATGATGATGATGATGATGATGATGATGATGATGATGATGATGATGATGATGATGATGCTGGAGATGACAATCCTGATTCTGGGTCCTCTGAGGACAACATGGATGCCTCTGATGGTAATTCCAACTCGGGATCTGATGAGGACATGGACCCCTCCGACTCTTCTGGCTCTGGCTCCTCTGGCTCTTCTGACACTTCTGTGAGTGCTGAGGCCATCTTCGACACTCTCTTTCTGCCTGGAGACAACCACAAATTGTGTACTGTAAAGAGTCAGACCACCATACTTGGTAAAAAACTTGACACTCTCTGCCAATTTCTGGATCTCTATACACACAACAATAAACACCAACTACATCACAAACTCCTGCCCATTTCCACTTCCTCTATCCAGCTTATCATCACCCCTCCTGTCATGGGCTGCTCTAGTGCTGGCTGTCATGGCCATGGTCTGACTCAATACCTGCACAACCATGATATCTCCAAAGTCACCTTGCTTTGTAGAAGTGAGTGCTTTGAGAAGGTTCTGGTATTGGCTGGCAGATGTCCCAAGTGCTCTACTATGTTCTGGGCAGACCACGAGAGCTTCACTGACAACAACCAACAACTTGCACTTTACCTCCCCAATGCCAAATATCTCAAAGTTGGAACTCAGATCTGGGTGGATCGCATTGTCTCCAAGGCAATTGTGAATGCCAACTACAGCTTTCATGCTTCGACAGCAGCAATAACCGAGTTCTGGAACTACTTGTTTGTCCTGCCCAGTGGAGCTTCATTCACTCTCACTCGCAGACAAGTCTGGAAAGCCTTTGTCTTGGAGTCTATCTGCCTTCTTGCAGGGTTCAGCAACTCCACCATGATCTTCATGGACAATCTGAAGATCAGTGAGCTTGTCACTGCTGCCTACTTGGACCTTGGAGATGGGGGATCATCTGCAGTGCAGTTGGCCATTCATGCGATGAGTGCTGTCATGCATTCAAGGATGTGGCTGATGTCATTCCCAACCAGGATGATGATCCTGCTGCTCTTGCTGGTCATGATGAAAATCATGATGTGCCTGAGTATGCAGGACCTGCTGTGGCAGCAGCTGTTGCAGATGCTGAGGCCATGGATGTTGATAATGTCCTAGCTGATGATGCATCTGAACTTGCTGGAGGTGTTGCACTTCACACAAATGCAGATGTCTGCATGATTGTCATTGATGGGATTGTCATGGGGCCTCAACATTGTGCTATTGCTGGGTGTGAGGCAGGGCTGCTTAATGCTCAGACTGGAGTGTTTTGCCAAGAGCATGAGGAGGAGATGGAGGACCATTGCTGCATGAAGGGGTGCAACAAGAATAAGGTTGGTTGTACACAGGCATGTGAAGATCACCAGGAGCAGTGGAGGACATTCCGTGGACGCTATGCCAACACCTCACTCCTTGGAGTGCAGCGGATGTTGAGGAGAGCTCAGGAGGAGAGGCAGGATTGGCTACCTCATACTGCAGAGGCAGAGGAACTTGAACATGACAACCTGGAGGAGCAGGAGGTTGAAGAGGTCAGTGGCACTAAGTACAACAACTACTTCTCTGCTCCTAGGTTCTACTGTATGGAGACCATTTGTGCTCCATGTGGTGTGGTTATTGCCTGGTGCAAGTTTGCTAAGGCTGAAGGGGTGGCCAAGATTCTTCACTTCCTTGAAGATGTCTATGAAGACCCTGAATCCCAACCCAGCTACATTGCTATTGACAAGGAGTGTGCCTTGCTCAAGCATATTGTCAAGCAGCATCACTGGCCTGCTTGGGAACCCACCATTCAGATCATTGTTTACTCCTACCACTACATCAACCATCGAGTCACTGACTACCTCTGTCGGACTTGGCGCAACCCTGCCCCTCTCAATGGTGCTGCCCCCAACCTGGTGGTAGTTGATGAAGACAAGGAAGGAAGACCTTACTACAAGAGGGCCTTCAACACTCAGGTAAGTGATTATACTACTCAGTTGCTTGTACTTGTCTAATTTGCTTGTATTTAGGCTTGTGAGCAACTCAATGCATGGCTATCAGCAACTTTGACTTCACCATGCATGTCTTGCTTTTCTTGCACACTCAGCATGTCATTGCCAGACAGGAGGAAAAGAGGGGTAAGAAGACAGCAGGAATAGAAGAGATGGTTGAGAATGAGGAAAGTGATGATGATGATATTATTGAGTACTAAATGATTTCACCACATGGTAATCACCTGTAGTTTAACTGGCATTCACCTAGTGTCTATGTTATAATTAGATTACATGATTCTGCCATGACCACCATAAGAATATCACTTGTATTTACTGGTATACTTCTGTATGAGTCACAGAAACACCAGCAATCACTTACTTACCACCTGGGCACCACTTGAATATCAAGTGGTGCCCAGGTGAACACCATGTGGACACTAGCTAGCAGTCACCTGAATATCACTTGAATACCACATGGATACCACATTGACACTATGTGACTACCACTTTGGACTTGTACTATTTCATAAATTTACGGTCTACACAAACATCACATATATACCATATGAAGTCCACCTGGTTACCTTCTGGCATCCACCTGATAGCCACTTGAATACCACATCAAAACCACACAAACACCAGGTGGTGATCATCTGTAGATGACCTGAACACTTGATGAACTTGTATAGTTTTTTGCTGAGCTATAAACTTCATTACCACATAACTCCTACTTGGTATTCAGGTGGTATCCAGGTGATCACCACCAAACATCCATGTATACACCACATGAACACCACATGGTAGTCACCTGAGTACCACTTTGGACTTGTCCATTTCTCCAGAAATCTGTGGGTCACATTAATACCACCTGTGTACCACTTGGGCACCACCTGGTACTAGCTGAGCTCCTGCTCTATGATTGTCAGGGTATCTGTAGTACCCTAGTCACATTTGTACCACTTGGCCTCCACTTGGGTACCACATGGTCACCATCTGACTATGTCACCTTTCTACCACCTTTCTGACACCTGAACACCATCTGAACACCACCTGGCTAATGACTTGATGATATTGTCATGTCAAGTCTATCCTGCCACTTTTATACCATCTGGATACCACCTGGTGACCACATGGACACAGTCTACTTAGTATTGTAAGATATAAAGTGGTATTTAACTGGTGACCAGGTGGTAAAAAAGTGGAATAAAGTGAACAGAAGTGGACTTGAGTGGCAAAAGTGGTACCCACATGGTATTCATGTGGCAAAAAAGTGACAGATAGTGGATGGGCGGTCATCACATGGGCATCATGTGAAGATGTGGTGGACTGCCAGATATACTGATTGGGGGGTTAGTGATGATGCAGAATGGCTGGTAGAGGAAATCATCAGCCACAAATGGACTGGTAGACAAATTAGGTTCCACATAAGATGGAACACAGGCAATACGACATGGGAAACGAGAAAGAATTGTGAAGAATTGGAAGTGTTGGATAAATACCTTGAACTACAGGGTGTGCGACAATGCGAGGAGTTAGCAAGAGTAACCCCTAGATCACAGGACATTAACCAGAAGACAGCACATGATGTTACCAAGAAGTAATGCTGTATAGCAGTAATGGGTGGCTGACAATGGATATGTGATGAATGTCAACAGAACTGACCCACAAATGGCATGCTGACACATCATCAGTAACCACAACAGTATGGATAATGAGAATACGGGCAGACATGACCTGCCCAGGGACCAGTCAACAACTGGACTTGATGATAATGGACCCCAAGGGACCAATATGGCAAGTCAATCAACAACTGACATTCCAATGTCACCTGGGGAATTGCCAGTCTCCTAGGAGCATGTGTCGTGAAATGATGCCAACACCAGTTCGAGCGATCAGTGAGTCAGATGAACAATCCAGGTTGAGTCAGGAAGCATACAACCTGACCCATGTACAACCACTGCCATTACTGTAAGGGCAACCTCAAGATGGCCAACAGCGCAGGCCTAGCAGAGGGAGAATCCAAAGATATGAATAAGTCTAACTACAATACATGAGAGAGCTGCTCACCTAGCAGAGGGAGAATCCAAAGAGAACAGGATAGGGATTCTCCATGCTAGGAAGCGAAGTATATACTGTAGTAGCATGGGAGGAATGAAGGATAACTGTACAGTACACCAGCCACAAGTCCAAACGAATATCACAAGGTACGAGGGGGCATGTGATAATGAAGTGGAAGGGGAATGTACAGAAGTCGTGCCAGCGGCCTGGGGAAGTAAGAGTGAAGAGAAATGGAGTGGGGGAAGAGGGTAGGGGTAGCCTGGACGAGCCCCGAAGTGTATAGACAAGTCCGAGCGAGTCCGAAGCGAGTCCGAAGTGCGGGAAGACTCCGGAATCAGCGGACGTGACTCGGATGCGAAAGGAGTGGGTGGAAAGGAAGTGGGAAGGAAAGGGGACGAAAGGGATGTATGTAAGAGTCTGTGGGATGAAGGAAAAGAGAAAGGAACGAGGAGGAAGGGAGAGGGACAGGGGAATAGGAGAAAATAGGAGTGTCCCCTTACAATTACTGCATCTGCCTGTGATTCACACAAAGTGGAACATGTACAAACCTGGTTGGGTGTAGCACAAGCTGCACAACATGCAAGGAGTTCCAGATTCACCAGTTCAGCAAATTTGACAGCCACAACAGAGACTTCTTGCACTTGGCCCGTTTCATCAACCCCAATGCATATGCATTGTTGGAGTCACTTCATATGTGACTGGATCATGTGACCTAGCACAATCAGGACCTGACACAGGACCTGCAAGATGTGAGGGATCAGATCGAGGAACTGGAATGCTGAGTGATGTCACCCCAAACGGGTGAATGACACGTCCAACCACGATAGGACAAGGACACCCTGCCATGCCCAACTGAAAGCAAGCATGTGGCAGACAAAGGAAAAGCCTCAGGCCCTACCATGAACATGGAGGCAGTGCTGACAAGGTCAGCACAGTCATTGGAACCCATCACTGGGTTTGACACACACCACCCAGACAACTATGAATGGGTAGCAGAACAAAACACTTGGATGCATCCTGCAGTTGCGGCAATGGCACACAGCGGTATATATGATGACAATGAACCATCCTCATCAGATGAGGAGGATCATCGATGTAGGAACCAGAGAAAGGACAAGAGCAGGGCAGCTGGCAGTAACGATAAACCAAACTGGCCAGAACTGGGGCCACCTGGGCAAGAATCATATTTGGAGGCTGTCAGCACACATGGGTATGACACACATCATACTCGTAGCATGACGAACTGGGCACCAGTGCTGACAGGCACCAATAATGTACCCATGCCATGAGATGAAGCTGAATGGGACCAGTGGGTGAGGGACGCCAACATCCACCAGAATACAGTGGCATTGGAGAGAGCCTGAGTGGCCGTTACACACTGCCATGTGTTAGCAGCGGTGAAGAATTTGTCTGCATTGGGCAAATATATGATTCACAAATGGGCGATCCCTGACTGGGCATGCACGAGACTGACATGAACAGCAACAGTCACCCATAACACACCATACACAGTAGGGACCAATACCACAGTGATTCTACAACCAGAGACATTTGACGACCCCATACACTGGGTGCAGTGGGCATACCACTATGTGGAACGAATGCTGATGCCAGTCGGTGTGAGCCACCCCCTTAATGCACAAGACATGTGTGGATGGAGATTGGCCATGCAGAACATGCCAGACATGGAACCTAAGATGCAGCAATGTTTGATATGGACGATGTGGTCAGCAGAGCTGTTTGCCCAGCCAGGATTATACATGTTCATGTTGAATCAACTGAACATTACTATCAGTCAGTCACATATGGACTTGGTGTATTTGGGGCCAATGGATAATCTGTCTGTTGAGGATGTGGCATGCGCATATGCAGGAAGGGGTGTGTCAGTGCCCAAGGCCCATGACACATGGCAATGGGCGGGCCAACTGGATCATGTCTGACCATGAGTCCCACCACAATGACATGGGACCCATATGGGACACACTGCGAGCTATGAGAATAGGCCAGCAGCTGGCAGCAATGGTAGGGCAACCAGAATGGTTCCCAGCACTATCAGCATTGAGGGTACCACAGAGGTACCATATGCATGCACACATGGGACAAGAACCAGTCTACATCAAAGCACAGGATATGTGTACAATGCACCCCATACTGCAAAACAGGGCAAGTGTACCAGCACAATACCAACAATACATAACATGAGTCAGCGGTAGTCGCAATTGAGGAGGAATGTGACAAACACTGCCAAGGGCATATCAGGCCCCACTACCACTGCTTGATGACCTGACCATGACACCAGACTGGTTGCAAGATGTGGAACTACCAATTGGACAGACGATGAACTTGGGAGGATTGGTACAGCTGGCAGTGTATTGGCTTACAAGGCAACACACCAACCCACCATCAACAGGGTCATTGGTGCAGTCATCAGAACCATTGGCACCCAGCTCTAGCAGGGGCACATCATTTACAATCATGTTCAATGCTGGGTCAACATTGAATGCAGGTGGAAGCATAACTGTAAGGGCAACCTCAAGATGGCTGACAGTGCAGGCCTAGCAGAGGGAGAATCCAAAGATATGAATAAGGCTAACTACAATACATGAGAGAGCTGCTCACCTAGCAGAGGGAGAATCCAAAGAGAACAGGATAAGGATTCTCCATGCTAGGAAGCAAAGTATATACTGTAGTAGTGTGGGAGGAATGAAGGATAACTGTACAGTACACCAGCCACAAGTCTGAGTGAATATCACAAGGTATGGGGGGGCGGGGGGGGCATGTGATAACGAAGTGGAAGGGGAATGTACAGGAGTCATGCCAGCAACCTGGGGAAGTGAAGACAAGGAGTAACGAAGTGGGAAAGGAGGATAGAGGCAGCCCAGACGAACCCCAAAGTGTATGTACAAGTCTGGAGTCATTGGACAAGACTTGGATGTGAAGTGAATGGGTGGAAGGGAAATGGAAAGGAAGGGGAACGAAAGGGGAATGAAGGGGATGTAGCTAAGAGTCCATGGAATGAATGGAAAGAGAAAGGAATGAGGAGAAGGGTGTAGGGACAGGGGAATAGGAGAAAATAGAAGTGTCCCCTTACAATAACTACAGCGCCAACATCAATACCAGATGATGGTGACAACATGGGTACTAGTGCTGACAACATGTTCATGAAGTCCCCACCACGCAAATTGATGTAAATATGGGGAAAATGGGGGATTGCCATACAGTGGTACCCATTATATTCAATTCAGTCACTAGCACACTATGCACACTAGTGGGGACAGTCATGCAAAGCATGATGAGTCCCACCAATAGAATACATATGTGTATGTCACCGCCATACAGTGGTGGCATGGCCAGGCAGGCAAAGAAGACAGGAGTATGAGCCACTGCCATACAGTAGTGGCTGTATTATTGGAACAGAGACAGGAATCAGTGATTGTACAAGTAGATTGGCCCCATGGACGTAATCTAGCAGGGGCAAGTGTAACAGATAGGGCAATTCCCTGATTCCCCTATCAAATGTACTTATATGTGTTTACATTGTATAGGATATAGATTGCCGGAACTCTCTGGAATCCGGCACTTATCCTTAACCACATCATCACTATGCTATCATACATACCACTATACAGGTTGGTCTGGTGTACTTGCGAGTGAGTGACTGTGAGTATAGGGACTCCCCTTACAGTGAGGAACACTGTTTCCTTGTTTCATATTACAGTAGCTTGCATCACTTTCATACTCTTGCCCTGACTACATAGCCAGAATGCTATGTCAGTGTTGCTATATATTCTCAGCATGTTACATGGCTTCGCTTTCTTTTTCCACTTTCTGGGACATTTGAGTACCTGATTCTTCATTGAAACCACCTTCAGACAAAGTGCCTTCATTTCTATAGTTGAAACAATGGTCTGTGTTGCTGGTGCAAGGCATATAAGCATTGAAGCACCGCAATTTCTCATTAAAAGACAGGTCTTTGATCCTTAATTGTAGGTACACAGCTAGTTACAAGCATGAAATGTGAGGTGGAGGAAGTACTCTGAAGACAGAAGAGGTCCTGAGGTCCTGAGGCTGTAGAGGAGGTGGAAGTTTAGGAGAAAAAATGTTAACTTGAGCTGGCTGGTTCACAAAAAGGTAACTGAAGTATATTATCATAGTACCAGAGCCTTTTAAACAAGGAATACATGAGATGCAGGTAATATGAAACAAGGAAGCAGTGTTCCTCACTAAGTAAAATGTAAGGTAAGAGATACACAAGAAACCAGCCCAATACTTATCTAGCTGGTGTGCAGCAACTCATGTCAAATACTCTGACTGATGTAGTTGGATGTGAATGTAATGTGATAAAACATTCACCTACATTGCAAAATGTCAGCCCAAATAGATTGTCCAATGTGCTGATGTTTTGCCTACTTGAGCCAATGTTTTGGACTTGGTATTATATACTACACCATAGGACATATCTGATACTTGCTGGCTAAAGGCATCAGCCTATGTGGCAAAACATCAGCCTGCACTGAACATCCGATGT
This sequence comes from Pleurotus eryngii var. eryngii, assembly GCA_029467805.1. Classification (NCBI taxonomy): domain Eukaryota; kingdom Fungi; phylum Basidiomycota; class Agaricomycetes; order Agaricales; family Pleurotaceae; genus Pleurotus; species Pleurotus eryngii. The sequence continues at coordinate 1,418,011 of SZVJ01000011.1, forward strand.
GGTGACATTTTGCCTAAATTGGTGGAGGCTTTGGTCTGGGTATCATGTATAACAATACAGTACATACCTGGTACTTACCAGCTGAAAGCTTCAGCCCATTTTGGAAAATGTCAGCCTGTAACAGACATCCAATGTGGCAAGTTTTTGGACTTGGTACTATGTACTACACCATAGGACACACCCACTACTCACTGGCTGAAAGCATCAGCCCATTTTGGAAAACATTTGCCTGCACCAGATGTCCAACATACCAATGTTTTGCTTATTTGGGCCAATTCCTTTACTGATGCATCATCTATAGCATCCCAGTAGGTCTTGGTTACATGCTGGCTGAAGCCATCAGCCTCAATAACAAAGAATCAGCCTACATTGGCAGCCTGAGGTTGGACTGATTTTTCTGACATTTTATTCCTGCTGCATCAGTGTACCTGTATAGGAATGATTGGAAACAACCTAGCTACCTCACAAACCATTCCACAGCATTCTGCTGTATTGCTGGTCAATCTCTCAGGCCTTCCAATGTGCAAGCTGCTCTACGCAGATGGTTGTTATTGTATACATTGTAGACTTACCATATTGGGCAATTTCTGCTGGGCTCTGTGCAGACTGTTCCTATTAATACAATGTATAACTCTGCTTTGATGTGTTTATTGGTACATTGTAACTCTGCTATGTGTTGTAGATCGATCAATCATTCTGTCAATCAGAGCACGAAGGCCTAGGCCTTACTGAGGTTCAGGCATCTGTTATAAATTTGGGCAAACAAATGGTTAGGTTATATCCAATGTGCCATACAAAGAAGATGGGGGGCAGCCACATACCACAGTTGTAGCATTTTGTCATTGCTAGTGATAGACTCAGAGGGATTTGATGCTATAACAACCTTCATGCTTTGATGATAAGGATTACTCAACTCCATACAGTTATCAGATACAATTCACAATACACTTAACTTCTGGGGTGACTGGTGGTTCTAGAAGCAGTAAGACATATAATACACTCTGGAGTTGACCGCAACCTTGTGTGCAAAGCAACAATGGGGAGTAATTGCTTGGGGAGATAGGTAAGGCTGCTGCACTTGCATTTTTGTGGAGGGTCATCATGATATGCAGGAGCAACATCTTTCGCATGGCATTTCACAATGTGTGCATGGCAGAGGCTTGGCTACTGGTGGTGATCTACCTCAGTTAGATACTTTCTTTGGTGGTGGAAGCACTGCCAAGTCACCAGCAAAATCTGTACTTGCCAACATTGTACAGCTTGGCACTTGCTCCAACGAGCAGATTCACAGCTGAAGTATATACACTCAAGTGTCTACTGGAACTGGCCATCATCCTGATAAAAAGTTGTTTAAGTAATAATAGCACTCTCATACAAGGTAAATTCTAGCTAAACTTGAGTTCAGCATGGGGCAAACAGGGGATACTGTGACCAATTAAGATATGGGTCACACAAGAGTTCAAGTGCAGCTACAAGCACAGCATCAGCATTTGTGGTCTTCTGAATCAGTGTGGCAGTAGAGTACCCTTTTGGCTACATGCTCAAGTATTTTTTTAGTGAAAAGCAAATGTTGTAAATATAATATGATTTTTCTTTTGTAGGGTGCTTCTTTCCAATTGTGATTGAGAACTTGGTCACACATTCACATGGTCAGAAAGATGTCACCAGGCAGTCTGATATTGGTTTCAGAGGCTACAGAAACATTCATAAGTAATGAAATATGAAAGGACAGAGTGGGGATACATTAGAAATGTGCTACAGAAGGTGGAACAAGTTCTTTACAAAAAGAATATGTGCAAAGAGGTTTAAAAAAAACAGTGAAATTACATTAAGAACCTAGTATTACAACCCAAGGACCTGAGCATGAGAGCAGGTGACATGTTGCACAGGCTTGGAAGGGGTCATGATGGGTGGGGGCACAATTCTGGTCAGTCCAGGCTTTTTGTTGAGTGCTTGTAAGGGCTCTGCTGTGATTCCAGTGTTAAGTGAGCATCTGTCCATCAACCCTAAGCAAGAAGGACAAGTGTGCACTGAGTGAAAGACTAATGTCTACTCACTGGTTTTTACTACTTTGTGGCTAGGTAGCTTGATACACACACTTAGTAAGTTCTCTGGGGTGAGTACTTGTTAGAATACAGATGGATACAGGCTTCTTATATACTGTATTCTACCTATGGTATAAATATATCTGCAGTCAATACTAAGTCAGTATGACTTACATCATTAGTATGAACCTTCTATGAAGTTCTGCTGTGGACTGCAGTCTGACTCATGTCCTGATGGATCATGGTCATGTGGAGGTACATGCACAACATCTGGCATCCAAAAAGCTGGATTGAGAGTGTGCAGGAGGGTAACAGTGGGGGAGGCTCTATTGGAGGGTGTTGGGGCATGGGTGGAACATATATATTTGCACTGCTTAGGTGCAGGCTGGGAAGAGGCTGCTATGGTGTGTAAGGAGCATCTTGTGGCTTGTCTGGGGCCAGTTGTGAGATGAGTGGGTGTGTGAGTGAGCATGGAGCTCCAGGAGGGCTAGAAGAAGTAGAGGGAGTGGTAGCTTCATCATCTGCATCTGTGAGGTGGAATTCCTCTCCATCTGAGCTGTCTATAAGAATGTATCTGTGAAAAGAGTGATAGAATCAATGGCTACACACCTGGCTGTATAACCTTTCACTTTCATGGCTGGTGAGGGAGTGGTAGCAGGCACTTCTCCTCTGCAACCAAGGGCATCATGACAGCATCCAAAATTGTGTCTAATTCCTTCTGTTCCACTGCTGCCTAGCACTGCTGCTCCTTTAACAGTTTCTCTGCTGCCTTGTCAGCATCCTTCTTCTCCTGCTGCTTCTTCTCCCCTTCTTGCTGCTGTTCTACCTTTTCATGTTCCTTATCCTCAACTTCTTTCTTGATTTCAACAAGACACTTGAGTTGTTGATCAGAGGTGAGATGGCATGCATCAGAGGTGTCATTGGTGCACTCAGGCTGGGGTTTAAATAGGAGTTGTCAGAGGAGGTTGTTCTCAAGGTTTGAAAGGTGGAGTTGGATGCAATCAACCTGTACTTGGTCATAAAGCACCTTGTTGATGCAGCAAAACTTGTTGTTCTGGTACATGAATTGTTCTTTTGAGGTATCATGTTAAGAACCATATTGCAGGGCCTCCTAACTTGTCCATTTAGGGGGTGCAGGAATGCGCAGACAAGAGGAGCATACGGGACTCAGCTTCAGCTTTGATGCTGCACCCTCCTCACCCTGCAGTGTCCTGATTTTGGAGTGAGCAAGATTAGAGGCAGGCTCCATGGAGGAGCCCACAGCGAAGACAAAAAGGCAAGTATTGATGGAAAGGAACTAAGATTCAGAGTAGGGAATACATGTGTACTAGTGCTACTTTAAATACTAACTAACATGTGTATGTAGTGAGGCTAGTGTAAGGGCAACCTCAAGATGGCCGCACAGCGCAGGCCTAGCAGAGGGAGAATCCAAAGATATGAATAAGTCTAACTACAATACATGAGAGAGCTGCTCACCTAGCAGAGGGAGAATCCAAAGAGAACAGGATAGGGATTCTCCATGCTAGAAAGCGAAGTATATACTGTAGTAGCGTGGGAGGAATGAAGGATAACTGTACAGTACACCCAGCCACAAGTCCGAACGAATATCACAAGGTACGAGGGGGCATGTGATAATGAAGTGGAAGGGGAATGTACAGGAGTCGTGCCAGCGACCTGGGGGAGTAAGAGCAAAGAGTAATGAAGTGGGGAAAGAGGATAGGGGTAGCCCGGACGAGCCCCGAAGTGTATATACGAGTCCGAGCAAGTCCGAAGCGCGGGAAGACTTCGGAGTCACCGGACGTGACTCGGATGCAAAAGGAGTGGATGGAAAGGAAAAGGGGACGAAAGGGAATGAAGGGGATGTAGGTAAGAGTCCGTGGGATGAAGGAAAGGAGAAAGGAATGAGGAGGAAGGGACAGGGACAGGGGAATAGGAGAAAATAGGAGTGTCCCCTTACATCACCCCCCCTTTAAGGTTGCGGCGACCCGACGCGAAGATTCCTGCCTGCCACGCCATGAATTCACTAGACCCGAAACTCCGGATTGCTGCGAGAAGATGTCGAAGTACGATTGCGCAGAGCCCGGAGCCTTCCGACTGCGCCAGCGCTCCCAGGACTGGTCCAGTGCTGTAGGAGTCATCCGGAGTGGTAGAGGAGTCGTCGGGGTCATCGGACTCGTCCGGAGTAAGCGCACTGCGTCCGGATGACGATCATGGAAGTCCTTGACCTTCTGGGCAGCATGCTGGAGGTTGCTCGCAGGCTCCCAGGAGTCGTGCTCAATACCATAGCCTCGCCAGCGCACCAGATACTTCAGGGCCCGACCAAACCGTCTGCTATTCCGGACCTCTTCTACCTCGTGTTCCTCTTCTCCATCAACGAGCTGTGGAGGTGGCGGAGTGACAGGGCGTCTACCCGGAATGGGGTCCGGAACGAAGGGAGAGAGTTTGACCACGGGGAAGACGGGATGGAGACGGGATAGGCCCGGAGGGAGCTGGAGTCGGTATGCTGCCTTGCCAACCTTCCGGACGACCTTGTAAGGACCAAGTCGTGCGTGTCCGAGTTTCCGGGAAGGTCGCGCAAGGTTGATGTCCGACGAGTCCAGCCAAACCTTGTCACCCGGTTGGTACTCCGGAGCAGGAGTCCGACGCTGATCGTAGTAGCGCTTCATGTCGTCCTGAGCTTTGACCAATGCGGACTGAGCTTCATCAACTGCGGACTTCATCCGGTCTACAAACTCGTTTGCGGACTCCATCCGAGACGGCGGCTGATGAGGTTCGAACCCCGAGATGAGGGTGACGGCCGGTATCTAGGAGGAAGGGCGACTGCTGAGTGGACGCATGGACCCGGTTGTTGTACGCGAACTCTGCGATAGGTAGGAGTCGGGCCCAGTCATCCTGACGCTCTCCGACGAAGATCCGGAGATAAGACTCGAGTTCCTGGTTAGTCCGCTCTGTCTGTCCGTCGGACTGAGGGTGATATGCAGTGGAGGCAGCCAGCTTGATTCCGAGCATCCTGTAGACTTCTCGGGTGAACTCTGCGACGAATTGCGGACCCCGGTCGGACACTACGGACCGAGGGAGTCCGTGCAGCTTCCAGACGTTCTGCAGGTACAAGTTCGCGGATCCGAGGGCGGACACTGTGGTGTGAGTCGGAATGAAGTGGGCGCGTTTGCTTTCGGAGTCAACCACATTCATGACAGCGTCAAATCCATCGGACTCCGGAAGCTCGACAATGAAGTCGACACTCAGACGATCCCAGCGTTCATCCGGAATAGGAAGCGGATGGAGTTCACCCATGGGTGGATGCCTCTGGGCCTTCGTCCGGAGACAGAGGTCGCAATGGCGGGTGTAGGATCCGACGTACCGGGACATGTTTGGCCACCAGTAGCTGTGCGAAATGAGCTCAAGGGTCTTCCATCTGCCGGCGTGTCCTGCGACCTTGGTGTCATGGTGCTGGGCTACAATAGTCCGACGCAAGTCCGGTGAGTCCGGAACGTAGATCTTACCCCGGAACATCAGGAGTCCGTCCGATTGAGACCATTCCGCACTCCGGACTGTCTTGCGACTGCCCTGGGCCTTCTTCAACTCCTCTGCCGCCTTTGCCACTGCGTCTTCGAACTTCGCATCTCGCACTCCAGTCCGGATAGCCGTGAGGATATCCTTCTCCTCCCCTTCAAGAGTGACACCCGTGGCACGGACGGAAAAGTAGGACGGCTTAAGTAAAACCACATCCTTGTTGTCGTCCTTACCGTCCGAGTGATCCGAGCGACGCGAGAGAGCATCCGGTTTACCCATAGTCCGACCCGGACGATGCAGGAGAGTGAAGTCGAAGCGGGAGAGAGGTATAGGGACCAGCGGGCCTGGCGACGGTTGAGTTTCTGGGCCTTGATGAAGTACTCCAGGTTCTTGTGGTCCGTCCAGATCTCGAATGGAGTCTCCACGCCTTCAAGGTAGTGCCGCCATTCTTCAAGTGCCCGGATGATTGAAAGCATCTCCTTGTCGTGTATTTCGTAGTTCCGCTCTGCAGCCTGTAGACTTTTAGAGTAGAATGCGACAGGATGCCATTTACCATCATCCGGATCCAGCTGCGACAAGACTGCACCCGTAGCGTAGTCCGATGAGTCCGCTTCAACCCGGTACGGCCGATCCTCCTTCGGAAAGACCAGAACAGGTTCCGAAGTGATCAGCTCCTTGATCCGAAGAAATGCGGATTGAGCGGAGTCGTTCCATTGCCATTCTTTTGTGCAGGTGAGGTCGAAGAGAGGCCGAGCGATATGCGAGTAGTCCTTGATGAAGCGGCGGTAGAAGTTGACGAAGCCGAGGAAGGATTGGAGTTCAGTCCGAGTCCGAGGGGTCGGCCAGTCCGCGACTCCGGAAACCTTTACGGGGTCCATCTCGATCTTACCTTCGGAGATGACGACTCCGAGATACTCCACCTTGGTCTGTTCGAAATCGCACTTGTCTGCTCGGAGGAAGAGCTTGTTCCGCTGGAGGATCTCTAGGACTCGCTTGAGAACCCGGCGATGCTCTTCGCGTGTCTTGGTGTAGATCAGAATGTCATCCAGATAGATAATGACCACACCTTCCGTAATGAGCTCCCGGAAGAGGTCGTTCATCATGGTCTAGAAGGTAGATGGGCTGTTGGTCAGTCCGAAGAACATCACCAAGGGTTCGAAGAGTCCGCGCGTAGTCCGAAATGCGGCCTTCCACTCGTCACCCTCCTTGATCCGGACGTTGTTGAAACCCCATCGGACATCGAGCTTGGAGAAGTATCGAGCGTTTGTCCACCAAGTCCGAGATGAGTGGGAGCGGGTACCGATTCTTGACCGTCATGTTGTTGAGCTTCCGGTAGTCCTGGACCAAGCGGAGTGATCCGTCCTTTTTCTTGACAAAGAACACTGGGGCGGCCATAGGTGACTTGCTGGGGCGGATCCGACCAGTCCGAAGATTTTCTTCCAGAAATTCGTCCAGCTGTTTCTGCTCCGCAGGGGACAGCGGGTAGCACTTGGTAGAGGTCGGTTCCGCTCCGTCCAGTAGCTCAATGGCGTGGTCCCACGGACGCGGCATGGGCAGTTCATCAAAGGACTCCTTTGCGAAGACGTCCTCGAATTCCTGAAGGAAGTCCGGGACTGCGCTGTTCCGATGATCGTGGGGTTTGTTGCGCTGGAAAGCCAATGCGAGGCGCTGCGAGACCGTCTCCGAAGCCCGGATGTGTTCTTCCTGAAGACTCCGAAGGTACTCCGGAGTCGGAGGAGGAATGGCTGCAAAGATACGGTCACCCTTCTCAAGTCCGGAGTCGTCCGGAGTTGTAGTCTCATCATCATCGTTGTCGTCCTCGCAGTCCTGAAGCTGCGGGGGATCATCCGAGTGCAGTTCCTCGACCCTTGGCATCGGACCCGTACGACACTCCCGGAGTCGCACGGACTCCTTGCGTCGGGCCAGCTTGTCATGGCGGAACTCCTTGCGACAGGTGTCGCATCCGGATGGACAACGGCTCATGGTCACATCCTTCGTCTGCCAGTCGATCTCGGGGTTGTGCTTCCGAAGCCAGGTGTATCCGAGGATGATGTCCTGGCGTCCGATGTTAGTGACTGCGAAAAGCATCCGTTCTGTGTGATCCTTGAACCGGAGTACAAGGTCCACGACTTCAGAGATGGATCCGTTTTCGTTCGGTGATCCGTCGACATTGAAGACCGGAATTGGAGCGGACAGCTTGCGTCGGGTGAAACCATGGGCATCAGCGAAGCGCGGATGCATGAAGACTCCAGTGGCCCCGCAGTCCACCAGGGCCTGAAGGGTGCATCTGTGTTGTGTATCCGTGCTCTGCACTTCAACGGGTATATCTAAGGAAAGCTTGCCGGGCAGCGCAGAGATCTTATAGCTACTGGGTAGCCGCCGTTCCCACTGCGGGCGAAACCTTCGGAGTGTGCGGATTGTAATCGGAGTCGCTTGCTTAACGTCGGACGAATCATCGGATTGATCGGAGTCATCATCTCGTATTTCATCTACGCTAAGACAAGCAAATCGGTTATTTACCAACGAGGTCGCACTGATCACTCGTTGGTCCGGACAAAATCCGCTGTGCCCGATTCCTCAACCGGGGCCGTTCCCTCACCATCTATTCCTTCCGAAGTTTCCGCACTTTCTACAACATCGGCCACGGTCAAGAGATCTTCAATGGCGGACATCCGCTCCTCGGTGGTCATGAACCGGACATCGTACCGGAGGGGGCACTCGCGGGACATGTGGCCGGGCTTGCCGCATCGGTAACAGAGCTGTGAAGTGGCAGGTCGGGAGCGGGTGTGGTCGACGTCCATAGGGACGCCCGGTGAGAGAGCCTTCGGAGGAGGCGGGGGTTGGAAACGAGGTTGCAGAGGTGGGAGCAGAGTCCGAGGCGCGGGAAGTACACCCGCAGGAGTCCGAGCGACTCCGGAATTGGCTGCTGGTCGGACGAGGTGTCCGGGGTTACCGGAGTGCATGCCAAAGTGGAAGGACTGGTTAGCAGCACGATTGTCAGCAACCCGCTGCGCTGCTCTGTACCATTCCTCAAAGTCATCTTCGTCCGGACAGTCTGCGGACTCGGCAACGCGGCTCTGGATAATGGAGTCCAATCCGCGGCGGAACTTCATCGTGATGTTGGAGCCCTCGCTGTATCTGGATTGGTCTACAAGGTCCCGGAACTCGTCGAGGTACTCCTGGAAAGTCCGACGGCCTTGGTGGTACCGGGTGGACTCCAGTTTTAGCATGGCGGCTTCGCGTTCCCGATCCGGAAGGAAGCGAGTCCGGAACTCGGTTGCGAAGGCGGCCCAGGACTCGAAGTACGGATCCTTCGGACTCCGGAGCACCATGTCCGCGTACTCCTTGGCGCGATCCTTCTGAAAGAAGGAGAGACACCAGAGGATTTTGGCCTGCTCATTCGGAAAAGTGGTCCGGACAGAGCTGGAAGTAGATGGAGCACGCATTGTAGAATGCACGGCCATCCTTGCGGTTTCCGTCGAAGATTGGGGGAGAGGCAGGCTTCAGACGGGAACGCTGAGTGTTTTCGGATCGACCCGGGGCGTGCTGGGAGGCTTCGGTGCCCCTCAGCTCGGAGTCCGGAGTCGTTTTCAGAGTAGTCGGACGGGGTGTTAGGAGGAGTTCTTCGATTCGGGCAAGTGTATCATGGATGGAACGGATTTGGGTTTGGTGTTCGTACGTCTGAGCCCACAAGGTCTGCAAAGTCTCGGAGTCCGGTCCTGAGTCGGCTGGCTCGGATGGCGGGATCTGGCTAGAACCGCCCGTCATTTCGGAGTCGTCAGGGGAGCGAGGGATGGAGTTCCTTGTGTCCTCAGAGGTGGGTGGGAGTAGCAGGAGAGCGTCCGGAATGTCCGCAAAACCGGAGAGACGTCGGGAACGAGTCCGGAGTGGCGCAGGACGTTTTCTGTAGGGCTCTGGTGCCAGGATGGGAGATCCTGTTCTGCTGTAAGGGCAACCTCAAGATGGCCGCACAGCGCAGGCCTAGCAGAGGGAGAATCCAAAGATATGAATAAGTCTAACTACAATACATGAGAGAGCTGCTCACCTAGCAGAGGGAGAATCCAAAGAGAACAGGATAGGGATTCTCCATGCTAGAAAGCGAAGTATATACTGTAGTAGCGTGGGAGGAATGAAGGATAACTGTACAGTACACCAGCCACAAGTCCGAACGAATATCACAAGGTACGAGGGGGCATGTGATAATGAAGTGGAAGGGGAATGTACAGGAGTCGTGCCAGCGACCTGGGGAAGTAAGAGCAAAGAGTAATGAAGTGGGGAAAGAGGATAGGGGTAGCCCGGACGAGCCCCGAAGTGTATATACGAGTCCGAGCAAGTCCGAAGCGCGGGAAGACTTCGGAGTCACCGGACGTGACTCGGATGCAAAAGGAGTGGATGGAAAGGAAAAGGGGACGAAAGGGAATGAAGGGGATGTAGGTAAGAGTCCGTGGGATGAAGGAAAGGAGAAAGGAATGAGGAGGAAGGGACAGGGACAGGGGAATAGGAGAAAATAGGAGTGTCCCCTTACAGCTAGTATGTAAGTACACATGTACATGAAACATGTAACAAGTGAATCTAAGTACTGCGCACCATGCCTACACCTTGAGGGTGGAGCCTGAGGGATTCCAATGGTCTGATTGTCCGAAAGGGGGCGCAAAGGGGTACCCCTAAGGGGGTGAGGATCGGACCCTGACATATCATGTGGAAGCTTGGGAGGGGGCAATGTACATGGTGTCATTGTTGAGTATTGAGATATCCATTGAACAAATTGATGAGAGTGGTGGGGAAGAGGAAGTGGTTGAACTTCATTGTCACCAATGGGAAATTGATCAGGTGATGTGTCAGAGTTTGGAATAGAGATTATCAGGAGGTGAGGGGAACAAAGGGGCTGCTTGAGTAGTAGTGTTGAGTGCTGGAGTGAACTTTTGCTTTGGGAATAACATGACAGTTAAGCAGGTAGATACCAGTGGCATAGAATGCAGAGATGATCATAGATAGCTTCATTGCTGCAGTGCATGCAGCATGGTATGTCTGGAGAAAATTTGATTTGTGTACTTTCTTGGCTATTGTAAGGGCAACCTCAAGATGGCTGACAGTGCAAGCCTAGCAGAGGGAGAATCCAAAGATATCAATAGGGCTAACTAAAACACATGGGAGACTGCTCACCCAGCAGAGGGAGAATCCAAAGAGAACAGGATAAGGATTCTTCATGCTAGGAAGTGAAGTATATACTGTAGAAGCATGGGAGAAATATGTGATAACTGTATAATACACCAGCCACAAGTCCATAGAATATCACAAGGTATAAGCAGGCACATGTGATAGCAAGTGGAGGGAATATGCAGGAGTCATGCCAGTGACCTGGGGAGGTGGGAATGGGAAGTAAGGAGGTGGGGGAAGAAGGTATAGGCCACCTGGACATGCTCTGAAGTGTATATGTGCATCTGAAGCACATCTGAGCTTGCTGGAGTGTGACTGAGCATGGCTGAGCACAGCTGAGTGAGTCTGGACTGCAGGATAGTGATGATATTATGTGGAAGGATTACTAGAGGGCATTCTCTGACAGTATCAAAGATTTCCTAGGTGCCATGGTGCATACTAGTAATGCTGACAGAAGAAGTACATGTACAGCTGTAAAACATTCCTGTTTACTACGCCCCTTTTCCCTGACTCCTAGCACGATCACCTGACCTACATGCTTAGTATATATACCTTCTACACGCGTATATCTTACTTACCCCCCCTTCTCCCCTCTCTCTCATCTCAATATTATACGCTTGATCCTTTCACCTTGCTCAATTCAGTGTTGACGCTCACCTCTGGCAGAGCGCCTTCCAACAGCTTATATACCTATTCCAAATATGGAACAAGTGTCAAAGTGACCCAGATATGGGTGAAGTTTACCTTCCCAAACAGCTGCAAACCACTACCATGAGGTTTCTGACCCCAGAAGAAACCAAAACTGTCACAGAATCTGGCTCCCATGTGTGACCCCCTGTGTCCAAATGCCTCGAAATAATATGTTAATATCAACAGCAGAAAAAATTGTAAAAAATTGTAGCTCATCTGCACAATAATAAAAATCATAAACACTCTCTATGACCACAATTTGGGACCAGGAACTTCCTGTGATCAATTACATATGCATCATCTAAAGCAAGTTCTGAACTGGTTTTTCCCCCAAATTCCTATGGCTTTATGTGAGGGATATATGCTCTCAAGCTAGTACTAATCCACTGAGATATGTAGCTATATACCTAATACATCCTCTACAGTGACTTTACCGTGATGAAATAGCATTTCTGATTAGATGGGGCTGACAAAGTGTTATTTGTACCTGCTTGCTGTCAGACTTTAAAGTACCCTTTGGAGCGGAAGGACACATTGAGTTTTACAGTAAGATTAGTTATATACATAATTGCATCTGTAGTAGCTATATATTATCTTTAAGTATGTACCATTTATATACTCATAACTAGTCAACTACGCTGTCCAGCAACAAGATTCTCTCGACTGACCCGTTTCTAGCTCCGACCTAATTCCCGATAGGGGACAGTGGCGGCTGGTCCCTATACACGCGGTTTCTTACTTCCTGGTACGTATGAGCCTGGTTGATCCGAGTCCTCGTAAGCATGGTTTTCCTGCAGTAGATGGCAGGCTCGAATCCAGTTGGCGTTCTCGATGGCTTAGCAGATGGTAGGCTTACAAACCGCGCCAGGAGTTAAAGAGTAAACGGTAGATTGCATAAATCATACTACTTCCATAGAATCGTAAATAATGGTATGCAACAATTCAACGAAAAACACAAATGTAATACTACTCAACTACAGTGCTTCACATCTCAGAGGTAGAGGTGCTAGGAAAAGGAAACATACCAGAAACATGCCATAAGGTTTCCGAATCTCGCCATTTTTATTCAATAATTGGCGATTGTCAGAAAGTAAATTGTACGAGAGAAACTACGGGTGAATAATCTCATGCAAGCAAGTTATAAGAAAGCTGGAAACTGGTATCAGATGGTAAGGTCGACTATAGGTGACAAGTTCATGAAAGCGAAAAACATGTGTACTAGAGGATGGATGTGGAAAAATGAATGAGTGGATGTCGTGCTTTTGCAATTGTAATAAGTTCTGGATGTGGTACACGACGGAAACGATAGACACGGAAAAATAAAATAACTTGTAGGTAAACGGGTCCAGTCCAAATCTTTCAGTGGGGATACGGAGAGAAGTAGGCGGAGGTTGGGAGGATAGGTTGTGAGTGGGTCGGCAGGACGGCGGCGAAAACAAGCAAGGAGCCAAGGGGGCAGGCACTTCGATACAGTGGAAGTACGAGATTGTAGATCGAAGGTATTTGAAGAAATGGTGAAGTAAGATGAAGAGCTTTCGCCAAGAAGGTTGGACAGTTTGAAGCCGCCAAGAATAGGTCACAACATACACACAAAAGCTGCATCCATCCAACCAAAAACCCAAAAGAGATGAGAAGAAAAAGCAAAGCGATAAGGCCGGGAATACATCATCTGTGATCCTGGATTGTGCCTTCTTGATCGCTTAGCGTTTCTACTTTGACCCCTCTCGACGAGCTGACGCTGCGCAAATCCCGTCCTTCCTCAGCCAGTTCTCTACTCAGAACGTGCCTTTGCGGGGCTTCAGGTTCTCCCTCTTCAACTGGCTGATTCGCGAAATCCGGTTTCCGCAACGCCGTCCGAAATGCTTGGGCCATGATTGCAGCATCCGCGCCTGAAAAGGGTCCTTGGTCCGCTGAGTTCGCCCTACTCACCTCAGAAGCCCCATCGGGAGAGACGATACTTGGAGCTCGCTGACCGACAGACGATGTTTGCCTGGCGACACCTCCAGCGAGCAGAGGCGACTGAGGTTTCCGGCGGGGTGTTCTATCATAGGAGATGCCGAGCCCATTGAATTTCGGTTTGAGCCAAACTCCGAGTTTCGTCTTCGCATTCGTCGAATGATGAGGAAGACGAGAATGCATGTTGCGGCTATCGCGAGAAACCCAAGGATCACAATGACCGCAATCGCCCACTTTGGAAAAGACGAGTCATTCGAGCCTGGTTGAAGGGATCCGTTGGAGGATCCTGTCGCAACGGGGGAGGTTCCGGTACTTGTTCCTGAGAAAGAGACCGATGCCGCTGAAGCTGACGCCGCTAGAGCAGATGACGACGATGCCGCAGCAGCAGCAGCAGCGGAGCTCGAGGCAATGGCGGCAGCAACTGAATCAGCGACCGTTGTTTCTTATCATGGAATGCCTGGTTAACTACAATCAGGCAAACGGAGCGAGGTAGTGACTTACGAACTGCTCTGAAAGTCGACTGTGGGAGCTGAGAGCCATCTAGTTCCTTATCACTTCGCGTGATAACCCAGTAGAAGGGATAAGAAACGTTTCGACCATCCCATTTCAGGCCATCACTTCCAAACCATGTGTCGTTCACTTGGGCAGTTATTGATCCGGCTTGGTCTACGGGGTTAACGACGTTGCGAAAGTGCAGGAGTTGTTGGAGCGAGTCGCCACGGAAGAGGAATATGTCTACTCGGTTGAACTGCGTGAGCTCTGGTCGGCGTGAGTTCCCTGTGAAAGATTACGTCTAGCAACGTAAAGGAGCTCCCAAGAAGGATAACGTACAAACAAAGGTTGCCCATTCATGTTGAGGAATGAGCGAGTCGCTAGTGGGAAAACAGGAAATTATATCGTTGCCCGACAAAAACTGACACCGTGATTTCGCCTCCGCTATTGTCACGTCAGAAACGCGTTGAGTCGGAAAACGTAGCTACGAACCGACTTCGGCCTGGTCAGTCACCAGCTGCCTGGCCCACTTGGACGACGTTCCGGTGGCCGGCTCTATTCCATAAATCTCGCTTATCCTGCGTCTTTTGGGTGATCTAGGGCGTTGGGGTGGGGGGGAGGGCGAAGGAGGTGGTACGGAGACAGCGTCGACAGCAGCAATGGTTTGGGCCGGCCAGAGCTCGAGAAACGATGGAGAAGATGACATTGGCGTGAGATTTAAAGCACGAACGATGCGAGGAGGATGAGGGAATTGACACGATACGGGATTACTGGAAGTGTGGAATGTAGACGGTCTAAAATTGCATTATCTGATGGACTTTGTCGGGCACACCGCAGGGAATTAGTGGCGTCGCTGTTGTTGGAGACGACGGCGACGACGAGAGAGCGACGAGGGCGGGGATGGAAGGAACGGCGAGCAGGGCAAGAGCGTGGTGACCTTCAACACAGATTCAGAAGCAACTCCAAAGCTTCCCACAGTTCTCCGAAGGACCCCTGTCACCACCGTGAGAGAAGCTTGAATTTCGTTGCTTTTCACATTCTCGAACACACAAGGCCAAAATCGCCATTTGATTGTGCCCGTACGGTCTTGCGCTGATACAGCGTACGTGAAACCCAGTGCTGTAGTCCCCTCTTTCGCCTTCTTTCGCCCAGTCCAAAATTCGGCGACCACGCGGTGACAAGGTCGACGCTCACGAGGTCCTGGCACCAGACAAGCATCATTTAGGATCACGAAATTTGGCGGCGTCGCTGATTTCTGATCCTGAATGCATCAAAGCAGCTCAACGCCCCCACGTACTACACAAACGAGTCACCATTAGAGTAACTCTTAATGGGCGCCACTGGCCGTGTGCTTGCGGCGGTCGAAACGGGGCGGAAATGTAAAGCCGTCATTACACCAGTCGAGGCATCGCTGCCTTACCGAAAGCCTATTGGCATGAGGTCAACGGACGGCGTGCTCGCACATCATGCTATTGATTTCTAGTGTACACTGCGTATCAATACATCATTTGCTTCAATATGTATAGTTGAAATCGAGTTCGGACTGAGTTCGAGGGAAAATGGAAATGGCGCCATAAAAACATCAAGCTAATGGACGCCATTGACCTTGCCGTTGGCTTTGGGCTTGGCCAACTCCAAAGCTTCCAGACGATCGTCTCTGGATCGTTCGCTGGCCTCTCGAATCGCCCATGACAACTCATAGGAGCGACACGCATCTGTCAACACTTAGCAAACGAAGCAAGTCACGCTCGGGTTTGTCCCTTTACCTTCATACGAGCTGAGGATTTCAGGAGGGGAAGAATTGGAATCCTTCACGTCCTCAACCAAGTCCACGAAATTGGAAATCTAGAGGTGCAATTTAGAAGCGAAAGCTGCACTTGAGGCGAGATCAGCGCACTTCTGAAAAAAATGGATCGTCGTCAGGAAACCTGAGTTTCGACTCGTGGTCGTCACCAGGTTGGCGGATAATTAGCACGGGTTGCACATACGGGTTAACGAGTCTAGGTGCGCATTTAGGCAGGGCAAATATACGGCTGGCAGCAACTCACTTGAGTTCATATCCATCAGTATATACCTCGAATTCGCAACTATAATTCGAGCCTTGGAGCGCTACCACATGCGTAAAGCTGCCAACTGCACCGTTGTCGTATTTCCTGTACCACACCGTAATAACGGTTAGGGCGTTAAGCGAAAATGGAAGCAAAGGCGGGCTTACCATGTGGCCGCAGTCACCCTTGGGATCCTATTGTCTGAGGCAATCTTGCTTTCGTCAATGTTCATTTTCGAAAGGCGACCAGCCTTCTCGTCCCAATCGAGGGAGTGCGCAGATACAGAGGAAAATATCGACATCCCCTCCAAAATATCGAGACAGGTCACAAAAATGCGTGCCTTGCTCTACGATGGGACCGTGACTGAGTGAAGCAAAGTGTCATGTTGAATACATTATCTGGTGAAAATGGGTATACCTTTTCGACTTGTCCCACCAGTCTAGTTTATTGATGGATTCGTAGGCTGTAGCATAACGAGCCACGGTGGCCATGACGGTTAAATCATTATCCTCAATGATTTGCTTCATCTTCTGGACTGCTCGAAGGTATCGAAGCATGTACCTGAGAAACGCTTAGCATAGAACATACAAGCATGGGAGAAAAACAAACCCCACTGAGCATAGCGTCCCTGATTCACTAAGGATCTTACTGACTGTGAACACGTCGTCAATTTCGGACAATGGCCCTGTGGCGACCGGCTTCTCGACGAAGATGGCAACCCCAGGAAAGTCCCTCAGAATTTGCATCTCGACATCACGTCCCAGTTTCATCGTGCCTCGGAATTGGGCAGGACTGCCCACAACGAAGGCGTGGGGCTTCTCTTGATTAACCATAGCCTGCGTGTATTCCTCGAGAGTCCGGAAAACCCGAGTATCCTCGTACGCCGAAACGACGAACATATCGCACTTTTCTTGTAATACGGACATAGCACGTTCTATATTTGGATCGATGATCGCGTCGACTTTGAGGCGTCGCCCAAGTTTGCTATGTGGCGACTTGCTAAGCCCACATCTCCGAGTGACGTAGGGTTTGACTCACTGCTCCAGTCTGAACGAATGATTCCATGGTCCCTCATCGGAACCTGTCCGGCGTGTCAGAGTGAGTCCGAACGAGAAGGACCGATCAACACGAGCCAAACATAATATTTCCTGCGCCGATGAAGACGACTTTGAAATCGGCCTTGCCCTTCAGACGGACTATCCTGACCGCGTTAGATTCAATTAGCGGACAATGAGGCAATCTGAGCAAAGCAAACACACTTGTCCATAGGGACGAGACGGGCGGGGTCAATTGAGGGTCTCCTCGTTGGTAATATCGGTCGATTGCGCGCCATCTGCGACAGCCGCCTTTCGGAACGGCGATGGTGGAAGGGTGCATTTGGTAATGGAGGTTGTCCGTTCATGATCTTCAAACGGGCGATCAGCAGAGGGGAGCACCGCGAGGAAGGGGGACTCACAGAGGGGATTTATTTGCAGGATGTCCAAGTGGTGAGCGCGTTATATAAGGTTGTTGGTCGAAGAGCGTGACGTGGTGTACGGTTGATACGGTGAGTGACTAGGGCTGCCAAATTACTGGGCATGCGCATCAGAGCAAAGGGGTGACGTAGCAGTGGAGAACGTCCCCTCCGGGCCTCCACAACTTAGCAAAAATTTACGAGCGTGCCCTGCTCCTCAAACCGCTCCATACTGTAAGCGCCCATGTACTCGCCCCTGGTCCACACCAAGAGGCGCCTGCACCGTTTGTGCATGAAGGGTTGCGTCTTTGCTATAGACCTCTTCAAAAACGCGGCCATGGCACTCGAGGTAGAGCACGTTGCGACAGGACTGTAAAATAAACGTGCAGACTGAGTCTTGCTCGTAGGCCGACAAGGGAATGAAGGGATCTATCCGGAGATGGCTGACAGATAGGGCACGGTCACAGTCAGATAGAACAAAGCGATGGAAAGATTTCAATGCATCCGATGTCCGAAGGTGAACGTCGACGAAAGGTAAACAAGTTCGGCTTGCTAATAAGTGGAGCCGGCGTGATGTGAGTAGCAGAGTTCGGTAGGTTCCAGCACCTCCGTTCGCGTCAGAAGCAACGGCAGTGGAAAGAAGAATCAGGATGATCTCATTAGGTAGACATTCGAGTGGGAAATGAAGTCGTCTTTTCTTCTTGGAACCGCGAGATGATTGGTGGGATAACTGATAGTGACTTCGTGGTGACGGGGAGTGAGGTTTGGCGAGGAGCGAGAATGCCAGTGGCAGTAGGACGGAAAACCCAAATATAGTCAGAGCTGGATCTGCAAGCAAATCAGGCATGGTACAGCGTCGTCTGAATAGTAAACGATGTAGACGACGGGCGGAGGGCTGCTGAATGATCTGGGGAATTTACAAGGTGTGGTTGATGTTGCGAGGTATTTATTACCCGTCTGCCTACATCAGAACCATTGATACCTCGCGTACGCAGCACGCTGATCATGAGGTGCACGTGCTGCAAGCTGCCGTCGAAGCGAGAGCCTACAAGTCAGAAAAATAGGTAATGAGGTTGCCTTGCACATCCTTCGCCTTGGTTCTTGTCGCATCCAACGCGTTTAAGCGGCATTCTTTGACCATCTTGTCCAGACCCCCATGCTCCGGAATAGTATCGTCGACGATGGCTTGGAACACGCTCAGCGCTAGGGAGAATTGACCCGGGAGGTCAAACCGATAGACCTGAGCTGCCTTTCCGAGTTTCCCGGTGTGTATCTCTATGATAACGCGCTTCCATGTCTTTCTCCAGTTTTCTCCACAGCGAGGGGCGGATGTGCAGGTGCTAGCGTGTTCAAAGTGAGGTGGCGTGTTCGGCAACGAACTGCATTCCTGTACGAGATTGTGATACCCATTTAGAAGTCTTATAACGTGTTTGTTATCGGCTGGCCATTCATGTCGTTTCTTGCACAGAAGGGCGAGGTAAGTCAATCCGAGGAGATCATGTAGGCCATGCCGTTGAAAGACCTCTGCAGCGTTAAGTAATCCAAATCCCTCACCGATTGATCGCCTCCATTGCACCAGGACGATATCCAATAACGGCTTGTAATCGCACATGACAGCTACGGCAGTCAATCTGTCAAGCATGTCGTACGCGCAGCCTTGATGGATGTAGAGCGCTACCAAAGTGTTAAGTGCCCACTTTTCCATTGTGATGAACTGGTATTTGTGCGATATCGTAGCCAGGTCGACGAATCGATGTTCTTGTGATTGTGTCTCTGCAGTAGCTACTAAGTCAGCAGGCCTGTTGAGGAGATAGTCAGATCTTAATACCCAAATTCAAGCACAGGGCTTGTAGAAGCTTCAGATTACACTCACAGTGCATACAGAGACCAAAGCAATGCACGAAATTGGCCTGCGGTGATCTCTGGTAGGCGTATTGGGGATTCGTCGCTCTGGCCGTCCATGGAAGATCTCTCCGCCGGAATAGTGGCGGCCCCAGATGTTTCGAAGGCATTTTCAGTAGGTAAGGAAAACATTCCGCAGAATACTGATTCGTCCTTCATGAGCATCGAGCGATGTACCTGTATCCATGAAACTAAGCAATCCCGTGAGCATTACGATATCAGAGAAATTACCTTGAAGAGAGTGGTCTCGACGAGTAGAATGACATTTCCATCGTCTATGTAGTATTCAAGGTCTCTGCTGTATATCGGCACAAGGGATTCTTCCATGAGAGTGTAAGGGAGAGGGTGATACCCGGACTGGCCCCTGACTAGCACTAGCGCCCGTAAGGAGAATGTCACAATTCCTGTCGAACTGAACTCCCAAATGACCATCAACGACAGTGAATTCCCCCCTTCGGCCTTCCTTGACACCGTCGAAGGGGAGATCACGCTCTTTAGGTCGATAATGCGTGCAAGACCAGTTGGAATTCACCGCCATTTCCATGTCCTGACAATCCGCAATGCGATCTACAAAGACACAGGACGATTGATCCCCGCAGACGACATTTGGCAGAAATTGAGGAGCTGTTGGGATATGGACGCGCTAGAGAATATTGTGCGTTGCTTTAGCCTCTCCCCAAGGCTCCCGTCTTGAACTTGCCCAGGACACAGAAGCCGACCATTATCTCGAAGCGTCGGGTTCGAACAATTCAACCCCAAGCCAAATCCCATCACCTTCGCCGTCGGACAATCTAAATGATCACAAATTCTTTAGGGAAGAATTTTCCTTGCCTTCAGACGAGATCACAGAGTCCCTCATCATAAAGCGACGTTTGAGGAATACACCGTCAGAGCCTTCCACTCACAGTCCGTCTCCAGTCCCCCCACCCAAGAGAAAGCGGACGAGACGCAATAACCTTGAAAAAGCAGGACTTGTGGCGGAAAGTGACAGCAGCGCATTGACTCAAAGTGGTGATGAAGGTATCCCCCCAACTCCAAGAGACAGCGTGATGACAGGAACAGACGCAGGCACGGAGGACGGCGAAGAGGACGAGGCAGAACAAGACGGATCACCGTGTAAGTTTTGCGAACATTTACCTTCATTGCTGCTTAATGCTGGCCTCAGCACCGTCATCGTCGAGACCTGCTCGCGGCCGTCCGAAAGGGGCGAAGAAAAAGGGAACAGTATCAACTCGCGGACGAGCAACTAAAACAACATCACGGGGTACTACCAAGAAGAAGAAGCGGTAGATCACGCCTTCAATGATACTGTATAGTCCCAGTTGGTCAAATTTTATCTGAGGTCAATCAACCCAATCAATCGACCTCCATCTTGGGAATATTGACGTTGCTGTCTTGGGGTTGTTGAAAGCTTCCGCTGTTCTTCCTTCGCTCGGTTAGGAAAGCATCAATCTGTGCTTTCAGCTCCGTATCTGTGCAGGAGTCTGGGGTCAGTGGCCACCAGCGACGGCGCGGAAAGAGGGCATACTTGGTATCACGTCTTCAATGGAAAGAGGAGATCGATTGAAGGGGTCCTTGGAGTCCGACAGTAGATGTGATTTAATCGTGGACCGGTCGAGTGTGGTTTTCGATGAAGGCAAGATTACTGGATCACGCATTACGGTGAACATTAGGGGATCTATGCAGTCATGTCAGCATCGTTCATTGAGGAACGTACGTGCGTAAGTCTCACCCAAGAATTCATCAGGAACCTCTCCAAGGTCCTCCTCTGCCTCAAGTGTCGCCTTCATTTCCTCGACCTTTACAACGAACAAGCGTAACTTCTCGATCTCCGTCACCGATTTCAATGTCCTCCGTATGGCAATGTCGGCCGCGCGCTCGAAGAGTTCTTTCTTGTAACTCCTACCATCACCGGCTACGGCGCTGACGAACTCGGGCTGATCTGCGAGATTTAGAAACACTTGCAAGATATCGCTGAGTAATGCCCGTGGATTGAACCGTAGTTTCTCTGCGTCCCGAACCTTCAGATCCTGGTACCTGGGTCCGGCCAAGGCATCCAAATTGTAATCCAACATGGCAGCAAGTCGATCGACGATCTCGGGCATCATGAAAGGAGTTTTTGTCTGAGCAGTGAATAACTTTAAAAGTTCCACGGTTGAGCGCCCCAGCGTTGTGTAGCTCGATGCGTGGCGTTCTAACGATCGTAGCGTGCTTTCGCGCTCCCGACGGTGTTCCGGTGTTTGGCTTTCCCATGTTGCCTTGTCGTCCATCTCGACTTGGATATTGTGGATCTGAGTAAGTTCACTCAAGGATTCATCCAGAAGGTATGTTACGTCGTTGATCATGAGGTTGACGAAACGAACGAATTTGTCGACGTTCCTTAGGAAGGGCTGAGCTAGGCAAGAGCAAGTTGGGAGTCGACTCACTTTGCTTCCACGTTCAGAGCTTCTCTGTGTACCGGGTTGTCCCAGATAGCCTTCAGGACGAATGATATGTTCCGACTACGAAGGTGTCAGATAATGGACAATAGCGTTATTAATACGAGTGGCCCACCGTGCGTCTATCCAAGTATTGATTCACGATCAAGCATCCGAAGGGATGAAAGATGACACGCACTGAATTTATCATAGAACTGAGAGCTAGCACCGGTTTGCTCGACCTCTGGAATACGTTAGTTCAAGCATGCGTCGGTAAATGAGCGTGTACTGCACCAATATAGAAATGCATCAAAGCCGGCATGAGGTGCTTCAATGCCATGGGATGAGTGTTCAACATGCTCCCCAAGATACCGTTGCGTTCTCGGCCATAAGGCCAGATTGCCATGAAGAGCACCTGTGAAATCTATTAGGACAGCTGTTCATCACACGCAAATGCGGGTTACATCGTTGATTTTGGACTTGAGGAAAGGGTTCTTGATATACCACGTAGATGTGAGGAATGTTAGGATAAACTGCATAACTTCGGTCTTGCCTGAGAGCGCGAAGCTCTCTGGTAAGTTACTGCCGTTGATCGACCTTAGCACGTCTCTCGCTCCAACCACGACAACAGACGTACCGCACGGCGAAGACGAGATAATCCACAATATCCTCGACCAGATATTCAGGCAACACCCTGAAGGACATCGGCACTTCTTGTGGCAAGGGCAATCTTTATAGTTGTTGTAAGGGCTGGCTGGATATGATCGAGCAGAGATCAAACGTACTCGACAACGGGTGATGGATGGGTCTTTTTAGGGTCAGCTTGACGAATTAACCATACAGAGAGGAAGGTTGTGAAGCCGATTGATTGGAAAACGAGCTCCGGGTCTAAGAGCTGTACCTCGAACGAAAGTTGCTGCGCCTTGACTTTCGTTATTTCATCCTAGTTACAAGTCGTATGTGTACGGTATTCCATGTGTGTTACTTGAAACGCGTACCTTTGTGAGTTTGATGGCAGCTTCTATGCGTGCTTGTCTCGGTCCCTGTTGTCATGGTCGAATTTAAGGAACAAGAATGATAGTGACGGAACGTACATTCCTCCACGATCCATCACCAGTCAGCATATCTAGATGCCGTTGCATCTCTTCCATGACCTTACTAAGGTCGTTGTACGTCGATATCGTTTTCAGATATCCGTAATGCGACATGGCAGCAGTCAAATAGAAGATATGGGAGATGAAATTCGGGGAAGGAGCTAGGCGGTGTCAGTGAGTGTATTAGACAGAACGCGAGATGGCGAACTCACCTTTTGGACTCTTATTTTGTCCTACCCATTCGTTAACCTCCTCGCTCGTGGCCTTTATTCTGGTCTCATCGCTCAGATCCATGTGGGTGGTGTTCGCATAAAACGAGGGATCGATGCGATTCATCTAACAGTGAGACGCGAGCAATCGAGTTAGAAGGGTCGATATCGATAGTGAAAGCACACACTTTACTGTAGTTAGCGTCGATGAAGGGCTCAGCAAATCTATACAGCAAACTTTGCAAGTTGACCACGAAACTATCCGACGCGACAGTATCAGGTTCTACCTGTGAAATCCAGTATCTGAGGTATGCTCAGGAGGATTGAAATGGTGAAACCTGCCTGCATGCCTGCGCGCTTGACATTGAGGGATATTACAGTGTAGAAATATTGAAGTACAGCATCACGGGATTCTGGCGATGCTCTGACCAAGGTATTGAACACTTGAAAGAGGGAGGACTGTAGAAACCCAGTATTTTAGATCAGGGGTCCAGATGCAGACAACTGCGTCCTTGCCTGTAGATTCTTCAAAGCCCCTCGCAGGCTGGCGTATGTACCCTGTACATCGGTGCTAGCAAGTCTTTCCGGGTCCGAGAAATATGTTTGACCGATTCCAGGCTATCACATCCGTCAACATCATTCCAGAGGCGCCTCAAACGCAGAGGACATACCCATTCCCGCGTGAAGACACCTAATCTAAATAAAGGTCCCAATAACGACGACCGCTCAATCGACGCTGCTGTGGCATTCGCAGGTATCCATTCGTCCATTCTGGTGATCATCATAGCAATACTCTTGATTGAAACCAAAGCCTCCAGACCTGCAATTACCCCACGCCAGCTGGCATCGCTTCCTCCAAGTCCTTCAGGGCGGAAAAGGGACTCATGCCAGACCAGATGTTTAACTACATCTCCGAGAACGCCGTCGATTTCATTATCTGGCTCGAACCGTCGGGCAAGATCTTGAAGGAAGGGTTCCACCTCTGTTGGAGACAATGTCGTTGTTGGTGTAGTAGAGCCAGATAAAATGGAGGTGGATAAAGCAGAAAGGGAAAGCAAAGGGCCGACTAATTCGGCAGGACCAAGGACTCGACTAGAAACCGTCAGACAAGGTACTGATATGAACGAATATCAATCTTACCCTTGAGGTTGGGGAAACATTTCGGGCTCTTGCAACGTCAGCCCAGCGTAACTTATGATCAACTCGCGTATTTTCTCCGACTTATTTATTGCGTTTTCGGTATCCATTGGAGCGTACCCCCGTTTTAGAAGGGTGGATCTAGTGTTATTAAGCCGTCTCCAGGATCCAACGAGGTATTCGAAGATGGTTTGGTCGCGTGGAAGAGAAACCAAGACAGGAAGATACTCTAGATCATCGCTGTCGCTGTCGTTGAGAGTCGGGGTGGTTACCAGGAAGCAGTAGCTACGTACGACATTTGCTGAGGATCTAACTCAAGTCTAGCGATCAGAATCCTATCCACGTTATTCATGGACATCCGACAAGCGTTCCCTGATGGATTGTGATGAGGTGAATGTCGAGGGGGTAAGATGGAAAGCTGCGTACCAGTCTCCTCAGAAGCTAGTTCGTCTGCCAGGTGCTTGAGCCACACGATCTCATGGCCACTCCGAGAGGCAGTCTCTTGCTGAAAAACCTTGAGCTCAATGAGGTGAAACACAGACAACTGAACTTACGTCTAATGTTACTTGGAAGATCGTACCGATGGCTTCGTGTTCCCAGGCCTCCATGTTGAATTTCGGTGCGGGTTTCCTCATTTGACTGGATGGCACGGGGACAGGTTCTATTTGTTTCGGTAGCGCCAAAGGTGTGGTCGTCTTTCGTGGGGGCGGCGGACGTGAAGCCTGTCCCGCGTTTGAAGAAGAAGGTGCGGGGCTAGTTCCCATCGGCGTTTGTTTCCCAGATGCCGTTGGCGATGAGCTCGAAGCCTGGGCGAGCTTCGCGAGTCGTTTCAAACGAATCTAAGTAGAACCATGAATAGCCTGCGCTGATCGTCTATTAATCGTGAATTACCCTGTCAGCATCATCCTGGGGAGTGGGCTCAAGGTTGGACATCGTGGTCAAGTTCTGGCGGTGTTGTCGAGGACAGTGGCGAGCGGTCGAAGTGTGGTGTTACTACTGGTAGCAATGAAGTATGGGCGTCTGTTTAAACGCTCGCAACCTTTCCTTTGTCTCCTTTGAAAGCTTCGCTGCTCAACTCGATGTTTCTGCTTGGGGGGCATCGTTTCTTTGTTCCCAATGGACCACTACTCTCCTCCATGGCCCGGCTGTTCTCCGCCTCGTCGACGCGGCAGGCAGGCTACAAAATGAAGTCGCATTCGGGAACGAAGAAAAGATGGCGCTCCCTAGGTTCAGGCGGCGCGTTCAAACGAGTTGAGTGCTGCCCTTCGCGAGAGATTCCCCGTCACTGACTCTTTCATCAAGGGTCATGCCGCGCGAGCGCATCTGAATGTGTCAAAAGGCTCTGATAGAGTAAATAGGTTGGGCAATACAGCGTACTCGTCGGGTGCGCAAACACCAAAACTGAAGAAGAGACTGCTGCCTTATGGGACGTCATGAATTTCGGATGCTTAATGTTTGTTGCTGTCATTTGCACCCTTGAAAGTTATTGACGACGCACCACGTCGACCTTGCAGCCCTTTCATGCTACCTATCATTACTTACCTAGTATGGTGGGGTAACACGGCGTTATGGCCGAGCTGAAGAACCCCATCTAAACTACCTTGCTAGTGAATAACATTCAGCGTGGCGCGGAACTAGCCCAACATACCTCCCCTTTCTAACGACTAGAAGAATTTTTAGAAACCCAGCCAGAATTGCTTAACCTTATCACGGTGGACTTTGGTCGGAATTGTCCTAAGTCCGCCACTGCATACGCTTCAAAGTATCTTATTTTCATTATTCCTGCTACCATGTTACCACTAGACATTGACGGGCGTCTTGCTCATGCGCTCATCCCATGAGACGCCCCGACATCTGTTATGGTGATAAGGGTATAAATATACTAATCGTCCAATGATGTTCAGTAGACTCAAATAAAGTCCCACTTCGTGCGTACCTCTTCCTTATCTCTACAATGACGCTCATTCTTTCTCGTGTCAGACACTTGCATTCAAAACATACCAATGTCTTCTGGACTACCTAACTCTGGAAAATGGCCCATGGGCAAAAAGGACACCAAACTTGCTGACGATGCCGCCAAGGTTCAGTGGTTCAGGTTCATGGAGGTTGACAAGTACGTCGCGTCGGGTCACAAGCTCTATCGTTCCTCTGCGCCCAACTACAAAGGCAAGGACGAAGATCAGGAGATGACCGTGTCTCGGGCAGCGTTCCTCAAGAAGACCGGTATCGACTGCCTGATCTCCTTCAACCACGTAAAATACAGCGCGAAGGAAGAAGGTTACTTGAAGGCCGCTGGGATCACGTACTTGTGGTTGCAAGTTCCCGATTTCCAGCCTTCGTCCGAGAAGCAGGTCGACGAAGCCTACCGCATGTACAAGAAGCACAAGGCCACTCTCGTGCACTGCGGCTTCGGCTGGGGACGTACTGGCACGGCAATCTGCGCCCTTCAGCTCTTCTGCGAAAAGGGCGCCAACCCTCCCGAAAAGCTCTGGGGCGAGGTTGACGGTGGTGATCAGGTAGAGACGAAGGAGCAAATAGCAATGTTGGTGGATCTGAAGAAGAAACTCATTGCCGGCACGGTCAAGAACTGATCTCGCCGGCTCTGACGGTGAGTAACCTCAGTCTGTACTGGCTGCGTTCATTAGCTTACGATCAACACCGGTACCAAGGTCTGCATCTCTGTATTTGTAATCGTCGAAGGCCGTCAGCCCCAGACCGTGGTTCCCACATTGTATAATGCTACAGCAGCCTCACTGTTGCTTGTATAATCATTATACCCTATACATCCGAGCTTAGATGCAAAGTAACGATCCGACAGCGAGTTCCACATGCAGTCAATTTGAGCTCTCAGGTTTCCGCAACAAGCCCCCTCCAAAGAATGTGCGTATATCCTTTTGCATCGGGTCATGGGCCGCGCTACCTATGCCACCTTTCTGGCGAACCTACGAAACACATCAGTGGCCTTTCGTGTTCCTTTCAGCTCCACCATCCACGTACGACGCTGCTCAGGTGTTCATTTCTGTTGAAGTCCGTGACTTCCACTTTCAACGACGGTCGCGCAGATCTACTTACGGCAGATACTTCCGTTGCAGGCTTGACGCGGCTTTTGTCAGGCCCGATCCAACAGTAACGGAACGAGATAATTCACCAAGCATTCTACGCGAACTCGCACCCATCCTGTGTTCGACAAGCCCATGTATTGGTTAGGAAGATGCTGCGACCCAGACTCGGTGTCCATTCGTAGCAACGCCTCTACAACTTCGCTAATGAAGACACCATGGCTCGCGATAGCGATGTGAATTTGACTTCCTGGGCTATCCTGCTGGGTATACGGCAACAAGATATCTTCCACCGCTTGGACAGCTCTTCTTGACAAATCCGTCGCACTTTCGCCTTCGGGATATTTCTCCGTTCGATTATAGATGGTAGGATAGACTCCCCGAGCAAAATCCTCTTCAAGCGACAGGCCTGGGAGGCGGTCTTTAGCAAACGGTTTTCCCGACGCTAGCCCGTAGTTCTGTTCCCGAAGGAGAGTTGACGGTACGAGCAGAGGTTTGGGATCCGATTTCTGGGAACTTTGAACAGCTTCTGCAGTCATGAGCGCGCGTTTCAGGTCGGATGTGTGGATAACCGTGAAATGCGTGTCTGCAAGAGAGGCTCCCAATGCCTTGGCTTGCTATAACATACGCTCGTCTTGGCCAATGAATTCATGGAAGGAATATTGAATTCGTACGTTCATCCCTGTATACTACCACGTCAAAATGAGCGCAGACGTGCAGGAGGAATACGTACCGTGATTAGATAGAGGAGCGTCTCTCCAGCCAGCCCAAATGGGAAGCTAAAACGTTCACGTCAGGGAGGAACGGGAGGCATGACGATAGCTTGCACACCAGATTGTCAGTGGATTCACCATGTCTAATCTGAGAGGAATATATCAACGTCTCTGGGTCAAAAGGGGGCGAAAGATTTACCAGCGTAAATATCACCATAGTTGCCGGCAGTTCAACGGAGTTCAACTTCAACGGTTCAACTTCAACGGTCTTTGAGCGGACGACATTTATAGACGTCACGTGAGAGTTTACAACCATTTCTGGAAAGCACTTGACTTCAGGCTGCGGCCAGCTTGGTCTGATCGCAAAGCAGGCGACGCGCGTACAGCTCTGACGATTTATAAGGCCATCCACCTCCATCCAATCCTCATTCTAACCCCCACCTCATCCAAGAATCCGAGATTCATGGCCACCTCGACCTCCGAACGAGACACCCACCTGCTGTCGGTCGGCAAGCAATGCTCTTTGCAAACCTGCATGCTCGTCGACTTTCTGCCTTTTAAATGCCAACACTGCTCGAAATCATACTGTGGCGAGCATTTCAAAGTCGAGGCGCACAAATGCCCTAAGTACGACGAGAGCAAGTACGACAGAGTTGCCCCCAATTGTATGTGACCTCCTTGCTGACCTAGGTGGCAAACTGACCACGAACTCGAACACAGGTCCGTTATGCAATGAGCCGGTAGCGGTTCCCCCAAACCAAGACCCAAACATTCGTATGGAGCAACATCTGACGCGCGATTGTTCCGTTATGACGGGGAGAACGGGCAAGAAGAAATCGGGTCCGGCGTGTGCTCGGACGAAGTGTGGCAAGACGTTGTTTGCGCCCATCCAATGCAATGTACGTGTCGTTATTTGCCCACCGCTTATTGTACTAACGTATTGCCGCTCCTTCAGCAATGCAAGCAGCAGTTCTGCCCGTCGCATCGTTTCCCTGCCGATCACAGCTGCACTGCACCGCCCAATAGTAGTACCAGCACAGGCGGGAACACCCTGGGTTCTTCTCCGGGGAGATCGCTGGCCGACTTATACGCGAACGCCAAGAAGTCGACTGCTGTCAAGGCCGCCTTTGCATCAGCACCTTCGCTAGGCAGTAACAAGAACGTCAGCTCTAGCCGTTCCCCTATCGCTACGACTTCCTCCAAAAGTAAGGCGACCCCAGCGCCATCAGAGTCCAAATCGACGGCCAGAATACCCTTCTCAAAGCAAGACCGGTAAGTAGAGTGACTCTCTTCCAAATGGTCACACTCATGTAGCATTAGGTCTACTTCTATGGCTCCTTTGGCTAATACGATTGTTGCGCCCTCACCCATTTCGACCGATTCCACCTCTAATTCCAACGACGCCCTTACGATTACAACTAATTCTCCGTCGACACACGACTCTAACAATGACAATAAACCGCCTCGAATCATCGATCCTATGTCCTTCGTCCCACGTTCTGTATTCTCAATGGCTTAATTCGTAATCTATATATCATTGGACATTCATCTCATCTCATCTCATCTCATCTCATCTCATCTCATCTCATCTCATCTCATCTCATCCATCATCTACGCTCTTTTGTATTTATAAAGGCGGGCAAAGTCTGAGCGAGAGAGCAGGCGCAAGGCAATGGAGGCGCGTGCTAAGAAGGGCGTAAGTCGGCCACGTCTTCATCCTCGTACTGGATACTGAATATTCGTACAGTTGCTGACTGAGGAAGAGAAGGCAAAGTGGGCTGCGGAAGAAGCTGAGGCTCAGGACAGCAAGGGCGATTGCTCTGTTATGTAGCTATACCATGGATTACATCTACCCGTCATTACTATTCTAATCGACATCTATTCCCTGAATTCGCAGCACTCAGATTTTCAGAGGATGGACCACCACACCGCCTATTGTCGACTCTAAGATTCTCCAGTCAAAAAAAGATTATCAGGCATAATACCCATGACCTCCAGAACTGAAACCCGACAGGTGCGCATACTTTCCACAAGATGTTGCCTTCGACTTTCTTCAAGGAGGTTAAGAAATGAAATGAGCGGTCGTTAACGGGGAGACAATGCACAAAGACTGTCGCGACGCCCGGTGAATGTCCGTGCGTGCTGATAGTCATGGAATCTACGAGAGAGGTACGCATCTAATCACCGACAATTATTGTATTGCTCACCGCCTTCACAGCGATCTGAATGGCCATGCCTCGCCAATCATCTTCGCCACATGGTTAACTGACCACGACTCGATGGATGATTCACACTACGGCCCTAGATTCCTTGATCAACCCCAAATTCGAACACTGATTCACCGTGACCATCTTCACCTCGCTTCCGCAGCTACGAAACGCGGCCGTGCACCGCAACCGCTCACCTAGCGAGTCTATAAAATGGTGCCGGCTCGGTATCGGGTTTACATTGCAAAATACAGATACTCCATCGCATCAGCTCTCAGACTCTAAATGACTCTCAAATCATAACGATGCCCAGCAGAATATCATCCCCTTCTACCAGCTCTCTACGTATCGAGACAGCGCCTCTTCGCGCCTCGGCATCTCCGAAGGATTATTCCGCTGCTGGTTCGCTGCAGTCCACATATGGGGTGTATGTTGGACAAAGCGGTCAATTAGCGTCTTCATCGGCCCCTGCCCAAAAACCTCGGACGAAACCCCCCTCCGCAGAGTTCACCCCTCGGTCATTCATCTATACCATTATCGACTATGCACCAGAGCCATTCTACTACCAAGGACTCTTCCACTGCCTTTGGCTCACTGCAGTCCACATATTGGATGGGGGTCGGGAAAAGCAGACAATTATCGACATCGTCGGTCCTTGCTCCAAAGAAACCCTCCTCGCAAAGCTCTCCACTTAGTCGTCCGTCGACATCGTCGTCTCCGTCTGAGAGCACCTAGAAGGCATCTTTGCTTCTATCAACAAGCCGAAAAGATTACTAGGCGGCCTTTGACGCCCTCTCGTCTTCACAAGGCATGTCCCAACAACCTTCGTTACAATCAGGGAAACGGTCACTATAAATCATGTATATGTTCGTTTATCCACCTGTTACAGTGCGAGTCACGACTTCTCATCAACTCATTTGGCAGGTGGCGCCTAATTTCATACATTTCCACACCATAATTTTGAAGCATGTTATATCCCTCCGAAAACTATCAGAAATGCATTGTATCGATTGTAGCTACCTTTGGTGAAAAGCCTGAGCCAATCCGACAACTTTTCAACTCTTCGCACCTCGAACAGTGAAACACAGGGTCCATATATGGTAACCCTTCTATCTATGGTAGCTTATATAATCACCCCTGAGCTCCGAAAATGGCAAAGCGCCCAGTGCCGCTTGAGTACTACCAGATATTCCTTGAGTATTCCTAGTTCTCAGTAGCATTGGAGGGGTTCAAACACAATACACATACTATCTAAACATTTGCACAGCAATATGAACAATTTGAGGCTATTTTCAACATTGGGACTCATTTTTTGTGGCTGAAGCAGGGAAGCATGTGGGAAAAATTGAGATCTCAACGTAAATCACATTCTTTTCACTGGTTTCCTGCCTAGAAAAATCGGAAAAAAATCTACAAAAATTTTCCCAGCGCCCCACAACAGTTGATGAGAAGTGGTGCCTCGCACTGTACCGGTAAAATTTCAGAAACGACAGGGCTATATAAACGAATCCAATCCTTCGGAAGGATTCGTAATCAGATTCATCAAGTTCACACGTGCTGAGAACATGCTCGCGTGGCGGTATTACTGTCAGCCCGATTCGTTAGGGATTC
Organism: Pleurotus eryngii var. eryngii; assembly: GCA_029467805.1. Lineage (NCBI taxonomy): Eukaryota > Fungi > Basidiomycota > Agaricomycetes > Agaricales > Pleurotaceae > Pleurotus > Pleurotus eryngii. Next base: position 1,449,714 of record SZVJ01000011.1, read on the forward strand.
CTGCTCGTACTTTGGCGTAATCAAGTTGCTGGAGCATCGACCACAAGCGTGTAAGTGATCTTCATTGGGGGACATCCTTACCCAGCTGATTGTGTCCTTTCTTGGGATGTCACCTACTGTGCCCCCAAGTAAGATATCGACCTCAACCGATTTGCACGAAGGACAGGCTGGTCACGAGAAACTGAATAACTTCCATTCAATCATCATGATCTTGTCCGACTTGATCCCGGACTAACTCCAACTCAATTCAAGAGATATGTGGATCTCGCTTGTGGCTTCCCGCTTATTGAGTGGAGAAATTACGCTCATGCTTCTCTATTACCCAGATACCCACGATAAACTTTGCTTTATACGTTGTAAGTAACGGCCGCGGTCTATTTAGCCAACGTAGTGAGTGTAGCCAGGGATCTTGACCTGGGGCTTGAGCTTGCGGAGGAGTTCTTTGACGGCATTATATGCAGCTTCGAAGACCTCGAATACACCTGCTTCATCCACTTTGGGATCTTCCGCCTCAGTGGGTATGCGAGCGACTAGCTCGATGGCTTTGGGGCCGCTGGTAATGACCTTGGCGATCGATGACACAGATGTGTTTGCCGCATCAAGAGGGCGAGCAAGCGCAGAAGAAGCGACGAGGGCAGCGATGAGGAATTGGGTACGCATGTTAAGCTCCGGGTTTGGAAGTGATAATGAGTGACGGTTGGTAAATCTGACGAACTGTTCCAAGAAAGTGAGTTAGTATCTGTGCCAAAGTGAAAGTCAAGAAACTGCCTACAGGATTGGACAGCGGGAGTTCGCTGAGGGTTGACGACGACGAGAGAGGTTATTTATACCCCCTTCGTGCCTTCCACTTGAATACTGCCATCTCCCTCAAGAATGCCTACCGCCGAACATGATTTAGTACGCGCTGGTAGTTGATTCTGCCTCTGGTCGTTTATGCGATTGATTCCCATTCTAGGTGTGGCATCCATTCTATAAATCACGGCTCACTCCCTGCTAATCAGGCGCTGCCGCCTACTGTCCCGACATGTTACTGCTACGTTACTCGCAGAGAATAATATCACGTTATCTCCGCGCACCTACGTTTCCTGCTATCCTTTGACACTGGACCAAACCGGACCGTCACAGGCGAAAGCTCCTTGCTGCATCGGTCTTCCAAAGCCGATATGATGCCTATATTACATTCATATTGTACAGAATACCGCGCTCTACCTGGCCTCCACACTCGACAGCGCAAATCCTTTGTACCCAGCCTTCGCTGTGTTCTCCACGATCTCGTAATACTGGGGAACTCCTCCGCCCCAATTCAGCACCTCGACCTTCTTCCCTGGAATATTTGACCCCAAGTACCACGACTTGACCTTGCTATCCAGGGGCACGGGCGTCACCTCCTGCACCCGTCTAGTCCACTCCTCCTCCGCATCATTCTGTGCTTCTATCCGGGTATAACCATTCTTCCTCGCGCTGTCGACGAAATTAACGATCCAGCCACCTTGCATCTCCTGTAGGGGAACGTGAACGCGAAAACGGGGTAAGTTTAATATGTGAGTATGAAAGCAAGAAATGCGGATCTAGGGGAGGGAAGTGTACTCACGGCGCAATAAGGACCGTTGCAGAAGGCGGTAGGACCATGGGGTCCGTAGACCCAGAACATGTTGGGGAAGTCGGCGGTGCTGACCCCGAGGTATGTGCGGAGGCCTTGCGCCCACTTGTCACGAACGGTGCCTTTCGGTCCTTCTATGTCGATCTGGGTGATGCCACCAGTGACGGAGTCGAATCCCGTTGCGAGAACGATCACATCGAACTCTCGCTCGACGCCGTCGGTCGTACGAATGCCCTTGGGCGTGAATTCGGCGATGTCAGTCTCGCTCATGTCAACTAATTCGACGTTGGATTGGTTGAAGATCTCGAAATACGACTAAATGTGAAGATAGATGCGAATCAGCATCGTTGCTAGGCCAGGCAAATAAATTAGTACTAACGTGTTCGCAACTTATGCGTTTGTGGCCGAAGGGATGTGGTTTGACGGCCGGCGCTAGCTTCTCCTGCATCTTCTTATCTTTGATTCTCGCTAGCGCCTTCGTGCGCCAGAATGCATAGAGCTCGTCGTTTCTGACAGGGTCGGTGCCCACATCTTCATGATTGCCAAGCCATATGCGGAAGCCGCCCTGCACCCACAGTTCTTCGAAGAAGATCCGCCGCGCTTCTGGAGTGAGATCAACCAGCGGCTTAGGGGTCCAAGTATAATCCAGACCGATGTACGTCTGGGTGCGGCGCTTGTAATAAATGGGGTAAAGGCCTTCATCCTTTAACTGTTGTTGTTCCTTTGCCTCTACTGGGCGATTAAACATAGGGACGGCGAGATTGGGGGTGCGTTGGAATACGGAGAGGTTCCCGACGACGGGACCTATTTCTTGGATCACTTGTACACCGGTGGCGCCGGTGCCGATAACTGCAACCCGCTTCCCTTTAACCTCTACTCCCTCCTTAGGCCAACGGCTGGTATGGTGCTTAACTCCCTGGAAGGTGTCAAAGCCCTTGAACGCTGGGGTGTAGGGCTTCGACGCGAAGCCAGTGCAGAGGGAAAGGAAACGTGTGTGCACCGTTCTTCCATCGTCGAGCGTGACTGCCCAGCGGTCCGTCCTAGCGTTGAATTTCGCGGAGAGGACGCGGGTGTTGAAGACGACATCGCGGCTGATATCCAGCTTCTCATCAACGTGCTTGAAGTAGGCCTCCAGCTCGCCCTGTCCAGGGAAGCGCTCCTTCCACGTCCAATCCTTCCACACCTCCTCGATGCTGAATTCGTAGATGGGGATAGTAGTGTCTACACGGGCGCCGGGGTAGCGGTTCCAGTGCCAAGTCCCACCAAGCTCGCTCGCCGCCTCGATGGCCTTGACCGAGTACCCCCGCTTGCGGAACTCGTAGAGCTGGTATATGCCGGCAAAGCCGGCACCGACCAGCAGAACGTCGAGCTGCTCAGGCAGATTGGTTGTTGTGGAGGCGGCCGTGGTAGCGGCCCGAGGTGTCATCGTAGGATGATCCTCGATGAGAGTATAGATACGGTACTTATATTTCCTGGAATGTACCACGCAGCTGTGGGATAATACATCAATAGTTTTACCGAGTGAGATTTAACTCGAGTGCGCTGCATGCACATCTTCCTAATCCGTGCGTTGGGCTCAGCCAGGTCCCTGACCCACAGGACTCGGGTTGTAAGTGGGATGTAGATCGATCGATCGTTCCGTCGATCAGAGTACGAACGCCTAGGCCTTACCGAGGTTCAGGCGTCTGTTATAAATTTGGGTGAACAAACGGTCAGGTTATATTCAATGCGCCGTACAAAGAACTTGAAGATGGGGGCGGCCACACACCAGTCATAGCATTTCGTGATCGCCAGTGATAGACTCAGAGGAATTTGATGCTGTAACAACCTTCATGCTTTGATGATGAGGATTACTCGGCTCCGTACCTGTGTGTCAGATACAATTCACGATACAGTGACCGGTGGTTCTAGAAGCGGTAAGACGTATAATACATTCTGGAGTTGGCCGCGACCTCGTGCGCAATGCGACAATGGGGAGTAATTGCTCGGGGAGATAGGTAAGGCTGCTGCGCTTGCGTTTTTGCGGAGGGTCATCATGATATGCGGGAGCAACATCTTTCGCAAGGCGTTTCGCAATGTGCGCGCGGCGGAGGCTTGGCTGCCGGTGGTGATCTGCCCCGGTTAGATACTTTCTTTGGCGGTGGAAGCACTGCCGGGTCACCGGCGAAATCTGTACTTGCCGACATCGTACAGCTCGACACTTGCTTCAACGAGCAGATTCACAGCTGAAGTATATACGCTCAAGCGTCCACTGGGACTGGCCATCATCCTGATAAAAAGTTGTTTAAGTAATAATAACGCTCTCATACAAGGTAAATTCTAGCTAAACTCGAGTTCAGCGCGGGACAAACGGAGGATATGTGTACGTAACTATTCAATAATGTTGTAGATGATACTCTGCGTTTGATAGTGCCAGAATTTGCATTCGGGTTCCCCATTTTCTTGTGGACATCGCAATACAGAGGTGGCGCTGCGCCCCAAAGCAACGTCTCGACGTTTTCCCATGACCCCACCAAAAATCGGCATGCCGCCAGAGACACGTTGACGCGATATCTTGGTGACTACTCACTTCTGACTACTAGGGCTCAGAGATTGTGATTATACTACGATTTTCATTGTAATCTATCCTAATCGTGTTCGGATACTCACGAGGGTCTAGGATATTTAATCCGAGTCGTAGCGTAGTCAATGTCCAATCATAGCATAATGTATTCATATCTAATCATATTTATTCTATATGCTTACCCCGTCGAGGTAAGCCACACCGTCTCCGAGGACAATGCTTTTGGATGCGGGAATGGCGTATAAGGACGAGCGGGTGTTGGAAACAGTGTGCTTGCTGCCGGAAAAGAGTCATTCGACCGAGAAAACTGACCCCGGGATAGTGAGGAAATCTCTTGCAATGCGGGACAAGATGGGGAATGTCAAACAATGATTCAAATTGATCATATCATGTCAGTTAGCATGAGCGAAATTGAATTTGCTGTTTGTGTACCTTCACCAGAGTAAAACACTCCCATCAACACAGGGATATGAGCCGTTGAAGTACATCTCAAGTTCCTTGAAAGCGTCGACGAGCTCGTTGGCGTCAGACATAGTGGCTATCACGCGGTCGAAGAAAGATTTTGGCGTGTTCAGGTTAGTGGCCGCTGGCTGGGAGGGAGCTGCACTGGAAGACTCCTTGTACTAGGTGAAGATTAGTTTTTTCGCGCGGTCAGCAACGCTCTGACCGTAATTCATCTCTAGCCATCGCATACGAAACAAAGGGTGCAAAACTTGGATGATGGGTAAGATAGCCTTTGAGGACCAAAGAGAGCAAGGACTCACCAGCGCCGAGCTAGATATACTTGCTTGTAAAAGCCTTATCGCTGAGTCGTTTGAGCTTCGTGAGCCCAGCCTTCACATTAGCATGGTCGCCATTGATGTTGATCCCCTCGATATGGGTTTGGAGGTGAGTTTCGATGGTTTTATAGATGGGTAAGATCTCGCAAATGGTTGGTTCTTTGCTTTTTGATAACTCGACCTTGGTATCGTTGAATTCCTAGGCGAACAAGGCGTAAGCTAACATCATGGTATTGTTTGCAAACTCTCCGATAGAATGGTCGCAATGTGGCTTGAGCTATCCCAGTCATCGATGCAGGGATGCGAACAATTGCTCGTTTAAGGCGCGTAAGATGTTTCTCGTAGAAGGGCCGGTGTTCCGACATGCTATCCTGAGTAACCGAAAAATCACAGGGAAGACGTGTCGCCATAGTGCCAACTTCAGAAACTGTGCAGTCACTCCCACGGTCAGTTCAGCGTCAGAATACGACCAACTACGCAGACCATATCATAATATATTCATATTCTATCATAATCATATTCAAATATATCTCACCCCCTTAAATACGCCGAAGTCAGGCATTTATTCATAATAATCACGAATATTCTGACTATAATAAAATATATTCATATTTTTACTGAGCTCTAATGACGACTCCCTGTGCTTCTATCTTCGGGAAGCTGCTTCGCGTATCGTTATAAATAATATAGAGAGGGGATCGACGGACGACGGACATGTCTTTCAGAGGGCTGACTCACGCTACAGGCGGGGTAGGATCGTGGGCCCATGAACGTGTTGGTGAAATCAAAATCAGCAGAGCCCGAGGTAAGATATCGCACCACGCTGTCACTTGTCGTAGATGGACCCAATGATTCCCACTGTATCTATTTAGGTCGAGCCTCCGTTAGTGCAACGATTCCTAGTTCCCGCCGATCTCACGCGTTTGCTCGAAGTCGCATTCACATCCTACTTCACAAGGAATCCCCAAAGTTTAAGATACTGCAAAACACCGGGATGCACTCAAATCTACCGAGCAGCGAGGGACGGGTCAGAGACTGATAGTGCCGTCCGGTGTCCATCGTGTTTCTCGAGTGTCTGCTCTCGTTGTCACGAAGATGGCCGCGGAGGATTGTCCTGCAAAATGGCTCAGCTGCGGCGCATGGAAGACCACGACCACGAGACATTGAGTGAGAGATAGATGCAGTAGCAGAAACGGTGTCCTAGGTGCCAACTACCCATTGAGAAGGCGGGAGGGTGTAACCATATGTTTTGCAGGTACGATCCAGTGAAACATACCTACTAGCTCTGGTCTTAACTCTCCGTTTTAGATTGGGGCTCATATCTGATGGAAGTGTATGTCAGTTTTCGGCGAAAAGACCATTTATGAACGACTGTCCACGGCGGAATTAACGACGAGGTGATTATTCCTGAGAGGATAAACTACAACGAGCAGGAGCAAGTCTTGCCGCAAGCTAGAGAGGCGCGCCAGGGGCGGCCCAGTTAGAGGTACAGGTGCAGAGAGGTCCGGGATCGATGCGAGAGGACGCACGTCGGGCTTATGAAAGGGAGATGGAAGCACTTCAAACCCGACGTATGAGGCAGAAGTTGTGGCCGCTCGCGAACGAGACCGTACGTCCTGGCTGACGCAGACTCAAAACGAGGTTTGGGATCGACTCCGGCAACGTCAAACTGAGACGGTGCCAGCGCAAGCCCCACTCCGGCATAAGTTTGAACTAGAACAGGAACAGGATAGGCAAATGCGGACAACGGGCTGGTGTTGTGGTGTCCCGTTCTTCAGGGGAGTAATGAATTTCTTATGAATATTGGTGAGAGATCTGGAGGAGTAGTTTGATAAAGTGTACCGTCGAATACAAAGCAACAGGTTGAGTGGTGGCTCAGATTGGGCTCAGATCAGTCCTAGTGTGTTACTGTGAATAGAACGAGGAGACGAGAATTGAGCGAAGGGTGGTATTGGGAGCGATTGGCAACGTACGTGGTATGTAATGGTAATTGCCCACGGGTAAGGGTTTTGTGGGCGGTGCCATCATGTACTGTTTCGTTGCTTGTTCGCGTACTAGAGTAACTTCGGTTTTGGCGGTCCAGACTTGCTCGTGTACCGTCAATGGGGCACTATGTGAGTAAAATTAAGCGCATGAGGAAGGCTCATAGACAACCCTAGTTACTTGGTGCTATCTGAGTTGAAAATTCGCGCGGGGGTGCAGGTTCTCGAGGTTATATGTATTCGTAGTAGGCAGTATAGAACCGGCCTCGTTTCTCGTTTCCCGGATCCGACGGCGTAAGGCTGGGGATCTGTGAAGACGCCCAACATAAGTCTAGTAACTTTCACCAAATTCCGAATTCCGACAGCGTCACGTTCATGAAGGGATTACTCCGGACTTTCGCGACCAGTGTGACCGCATATGGCACAGCGCGCCGATTCGGAGAAAAGTTGCAGAGTCTGATTACATGGCTAAATCCCGAAAAGCCAACCAAATAAACCTTTGCCCTCGTTCATCTTCCTCCTCGCTTCCTTCTCCCTCTCCTTCGACTCCCATTGGTCCGCGTACTCGACGACAATCGCTCCATGATTGCTCTCTAATCTCAGTTCGTCCCATTCATTGTTCCTCTCGTCATTTCCGCGATCATCGCCGACGTCAGGGTAATTGCCAACGAAACACTTCTTTGTGTGCCCATCAGCGGTCAACATGGCATTTTCCATGAGTTCGCGACAGAGATGTATGCTGCCGGTGGATGAAGAGGCAGATATGAGGCCGTGGAAGGAACGGGGGATGTGGATATACAGAGCACCAGTATTAGACGTCGCTGTGAGGTGGAATTTGGGAGGCGGAGAGCCATCGACAGATAACTACGATATATAATTAGTAAACGGCAACAAGAATTCAAGTGAAATTGCCATACAATTTTCCCCATAATGGTGCCAGTGTTCGAGCGAAGTACAATCTTAACTCTCCGAGGAATCGCATCCCCATCCCTCATGACACCACTGCCACCGCTATCAACAATCCTGGCTACTGCATCGATCGTCGCAGTCTGTGATCTCAAATTCAAAGCATCCCTCTCACTCTCGTGAGTGCCCGCCACTGAGTCCGAGAGCAACGCATTCGGCACCTTCAGCGATGGGTCGAGGATATATTGGTCTTGAATTAGGCCGTTGGCGATGTAGGCGTATACCCAGTTGCACGGACGCTGGGTTAGGAGTGGGGAAACATCGTAGGAAGTTGCCAGATGTGTTATATCGGAAGGGCGTTCCACGGGTGGTTCTAGAGAGGCTGTTTCAGTATAAGGAGGGGGTGCGTCGGGTGTGGTAGGTTCAGAGCTTGCTAAATCAGCTAGCTTATCGTCGGTGCTGTCACTTGGGAGGATCATCGTTGCCTATAGGCAGGAAAGGTTGGAATACTAGAAGAGTGAGAGTATTATATCTGCCGAGCCTTGGTAGAGAGCCATTGGGTGCTGCGCACTTGTGCTACGATCAACACGAGTTCAATGAATTCTGGGATTCTCCAAACCGTGTCAAGGTGAGGCCAGTTGTAACTCGTGGATAATCATCTTGACATTCTGTAGACCACGCTTTCAATCTTCGTTAATTTGGTAATTAGTGAGGCCTGAGTCGTGGCATCGAAGAAACTTCAAGAAAGTGATGTAAGTGACCGTGTAAAGGAAGAAATTGAGGAATTGAGTAAGCGCCCATGCATGCAAGGGTGGCGGGAAAATATTTCCAAACCCAAGCACTTGTCAGTTTAAGTCGTTGATCACCAACTTATGGTTGAATCGAACTTGCATCTTGGAAGAATCAATTTGACACGGCTGGCTACGTGTGCTCTTCCATCTGCAAAGTACGCTGGGTGCTGCAAGGACGTTTTCTGTTGCAGAGTCATCATCATAAGTTCATTTTTGCCATGTATTTCTGCGCAAGATACACTCTGACAGGGCACTCTCTGGTTAACGTATACAGGACGCCGGAATAGAGAAACCGGCAGCAGGCCTTGAGCTTGATCTGCCAGGAACCGCTCCGCTGCAGATAATTGGGCTGAGCAGCCAAGAACACGCGATATGCCTGCCAGGATCACACCAGTAACTGAACGAACTGCCCTTGGGCGGGCAGAACACGTAGCCGAAGCGGGAACTATGAGCGCATCGCCTAGCGCATCGCCTAGCGCCCCGCCTGCGGAGAAACAAGTAAAACGTCAGGCAAAATCAACCGTTGATGGACCTTCGGCTACAAAGAAACGTCGTATTTCCAAGATCACGAAGGAAAAGCCATCGCCATCAACGCGTAAGCAGTACATCAAGAAGGCTAGGGAGGCCGCCACCACTGTGCTTGCTCCCGAGGCTCCAGACCCTCTAGTCGGTATTGTTTCCTGCGAAGGGCAACCGGCGACAGCAGGTAGTTTCCGCCGATATACTCAGCGTAACCGAGTTAATGCAACGATACAGAAAGTGGGGACCCGGATTCGCTCCCAATTGTAGACGATCATGCTTCAACAACCGTTGTGGTACCGGTCAGCGCTGGCCCCAGTAATCTCGAGGTTCCCAAGCGCCGGCCTGGGAAGCCGAAGAAAGTGGTTGACCCAGGAGTACTGCGCAGTGCTGGCCCATCACAACGAAAACCAACTAAGCGCTCCGCAAAGTGTTGGTCAATCAATGTTTTCCCCCAGTTTCCAATCTCACAATTCCTCACAGATACAGGCAACAACCGATGTCAAGTGCAATGGAAAGTTATTACGCCGCCCAAACCTTCTGAAGATAAGGACCGGGGCCTTCACGATGCTACCATTGAATATAGTGATAGCTTTAGTGAATTGAGACCCCGTGTATGGGCGTCGGTATGCTTTGTTTCCATGAGTCTTTCGTTTCGGAGTAACGCACTGATCTTCGATAGTGTAAGGAAGACCTCTTGCATGTCATCCCGGAACTTTCGAAACCCGTCAACGGGCTGTCGTGGAAGTCTCTGGAAACCCCCATGATGCTGCTCGAGGACCAGGCCAGTATAACATGGGGCATTGATTCTCATAACCTGATGACTTCAGCGGACCTGTCGATGTACGTTGCTGTAGCGTCCGGCTCCCCCAACGCCCCCCCCCGCTAACCCCCCCGTGTAGAACGCAAGAATATTTATACTCGGCGAAACCCTTACCTGCCTCTCCGCCACACTTACCCGTGGACCTCGTTCTGGAGCCTGAAGACGAGCCGATGACATTCATCCAGGATATCATCGAGGGCCTGGGCGACTTTTTTGGAGTCCCTGACTTGCTAGGAGGTGATGAAGTCCTTGCGACAGCCGAAGAAATCGCTCAATCACAAGAAGTCTTTGGTGAAGAACTCCCTCTTCTCCAGTACTCCGACCATTCTCCAAAAGCTCAGACTCCAGAGATCTCACTAAGCAAAGCAGAAGATGCTCCACCAGGCATTAGGACGCTAGTCAAGAATTATATGCCTGGCACTCTTTCTATATCCTCCCCCGCTGAGCCTAGTTCCCAGATGATTGCAAACGGTGCAGGACTCCACCAACAAGGCATAGGAACTTCGGTTAACACACTTTCAAAAGAAGATCCGGCAGCGGCCAGGGCAATGACGAAACAGACTACGTCTGGACTGTTGTCCGCACCCTGCCCCGTTCATCTCAAATACCGGGTAATTGCAAGTGAGCCGGCGGAAAATCAGCAGCAAGCGCCTGCACTACCCCCACAAGACATGCCCCCAAAAGAAATTCCAACGCCGGTTGGGGCGATGGCGGAGAGTTATATGTCTGAACTCCCACTCACACCCTCGCCCGTTGACCTCAAATCCCAGGTAATAGGGGAAGGTAGCGGTAGCGCTAACAATCAGCCGATACCCGCCGGACTTCCACAGGACATAGAGGCTCTAGTTAATGCGTATATAAGAGGGATTCCTGTTGTGCTTGTTGCACCACGCGAGAAACTTCCTATTGTGCTCAGCCAAGATCATAGTTGGGTGATCCTAGGGTTCTATCAAGTTACTGCAGTCACAGTCGGTCGATCTTCACCCAAATGTACCTGGAAATGTCTCTGAAACCCTCGCTTAGGAGGAATCTATACCACAGGAAACACCCGTAAAAGGGCGGTCCGCCACCCGTATCAACTGGCGCTTCCGGCTCAAGTGGTCGCCTGGAGGCGAATACTTGCTGTCTGGCGACACCGAAGCCGTCTCGAGACCTTGGTGGCGGAAAGACTCGCATCCATTGCAGCAGGAACTGATCACAACTGTGTCCACGGAGCACTACCAAAAAAGACGGGACGAGCACACCACAGCGTACCCTCAATTCGGCGACGTCGGCCAGAAATATAACTGTTTAATTCCCCTCTACTTACTTCACATGCCTGGTCAAGTTGATGGCGACGCTAATTTCCCATCTGGTTGGTTTTGCATGGACTGTGGTCGTCTGAATCCTCAGGTCTACTTTAGACACCGGGTCTGCTCGAGCAGAGCTTGCAAGGTATCGTTGACGAATGGCGGTTATTGTACTGTGCTGAAATTGCACGCTGCCAGGACAAACCATTGGAAAGGGGATACGCCCTAGAGCTTCAGAAAATACGACAGCCCCAGGATGCGATGCCTTTTGCGACACCCCTCCAGTGCCCCCCATTGACGTCTCTACACGTAGATGACAGCGGCACAACGACATACGACTATTCATCCGTCCTTACTGTGCCCATACTAATCAAACATATATTTACGCACAATCGAAGTAGCCTGCAACAAGATGCAACTCGTGTGTTCCGTGATATTCAGACCGACATCCTATTGGTGCAAGGAAGCTTGGGTATGCCTGTCCACCCCGGCCATTCTATTTCCTGATACCTTGTAGGTTATGCACATTTTTCGTATGTGGTCGGTGCCGATTTCTTGGGTATGGGCGTCAAGCAGCTCTATTGGTCGGAAGCATCGGGAACCGTCACGAGCGAAGCAGAACGCCTATCACGCCTTGCTGAACAACGCGGAGATTTCAGGATTAGCCGATTTTCGCCCGATGTCACGGTGATTGCCTGGCCGAGCGCAGGAACAACGAAAGTGAGCATTTCTGCGAATGGTACTTGTGCTGAATGATGTCTTGAACCAAATTTCAAGCAAACGCAAGTCCTGAAGGCTCGAGAAAATGCTATTTGCGTCCAGTGTTTGGGTAGTAGCACGTTGATCTCGCTCCGTGCTCTCCCTACGTCCAAAACATCAGCCGGCATCAAGGAAATCGACTCTACGACTCGTAGTGAGGTATCTACAAGGAACAGAAAGAACAAACAAGACGATATGCTAGGCTCTCTGGTCCAAGCGTCTAGAAATTCTCCGGAAGAGAAAGAAAAGTGCCAGCGCGAACATATGTCCGTGTCGCTTGTCCACGGCGACATCCTTGTCATCTGTGGGCACGATGTGGAGGTAAGTCAATTCGTAGGGGTTCCTCGACTTATTTAACTGCTCCTTTAGTTAAAAGTGAAGCGAAATCACCCAACCACCGTTTGTAAGTGGTATTTCCTCCAGTCATCCTCCCGAAGTCTCACGACGAAGCTTTCAAGTGATGATTGTGAACGTTCCACTGAGGGCTAGTCTCTAGACCAGTCACCAGACGGCGTTCGTTGAGATAGGTGTTTATTTACGCTTATTATTTTCCAATGCCAAAGTACTTCCGATCGCCAAACCTTAAATATATGCAGCATCCCTTTCTCCAAAATCCTTGATCTCCGAGATATGTCTATTCAACTAGGGCGGTTCGCCGATGCGCCCATTGATTCCACCAACAGGGATGGCCATACATACATAGACGAAGATAATGCAGATTGGCCTGAATCCAGCGATGAACCACTATCTGATTTAGATGATGACATTGCCGAGGATGCTAGCATTCGAGTCGAAGATGAAGATTGGGAAAACGCTGAACGAGGTATGGTCAATCGAAATACCGTGGCTTAGATCTGAACAATGAAGATAGACTTCACGAAGCAGTATAATCGACTACGCCAGCATGTTGCGGTGCGCGCTGGAGTAGCGCAGAGTTCACAGTCCTCCATCGATCACTCAAGTAAAGTCGCGGTTCTGCCAGCCATAAACCATCCGCAAAGTAGAAAATTAGCCGTGTCAAACACGATCGCACTTTCTCATGCGCCAGACAAGACGGCGGACCAGCTAAAGGCGCTGTCCAAATATGCGTCCCGGATATCCAAGATAGATACGCCATATTCCCAGCATATGGGTGTAGGCGTGAACCGAAAAGGCCCCAGCTCGTATGCAAACATGAAGGATAAAGCCGACCGTGCTACCACTGAACAAGTCCTGGATCCTCGAACGCGGATAATTCTCTTTAAAATGATCGGTCGGGGCATACTGCAAGAAATCAACGGTTGCATCAGCACGGGGAAAGAAGTAAGAGTTGGCAGCTCACGCAAGTTCCATCATTTTGTTTATTTATGAAGTAATCTTCAAGGCCAACGTCTACCACGCTCTGTCACCCGAAGCCGTCCATCTTGCGGTAAAGATATTCAAGACTTCCATTCTGGTCTTCAAGGATCGAGACCGCTATGTGGCTGGTGAATTCCGCTTCCGTCGAGGGTACAATCGACACAACCCACGAAAGATGGTTCGACTCTGGGCCGAGAAAGAAATGCGGAATCTCAAGAGGTTGTCAATGGCCGGTATCCGATGCCCTGAACCTATCGAGGTGCGGGAGAACGTGCTTGTCATGAGGTTCCTTGGGGATTCTGAAGGATGGTAACTTGATGTCCACCTCACCTCAGCTAGTCTTGATTCTCCTTAACCTGACATAACGCCTTCTAGGCCTTCCCCTCGCCTTAAAGACGCTCAGTTACCCGAGGGTGCATTGCCTGGACTGTATCAGGAGCTGGTTCTCACCACTCGCCAGCTTTACCACCAATGCAAATTAGTGCATGCGGATCTCTCAGAGTACAATATTCTCTACCACGATTCACACCTCTTCATCATCGACGTTTCACAAAGCGTCGAACACGACCATCCGTCCGCCTTCGATTTCTTGCGGAGCGATATAACCAACATAGAAGAATTCTTCGGGAGATTAGGCGTCACTTGTTTGGGCCTCAGAAGGACATTCGACTTTGTGACGCGAGACCAGCTATCCCCAGGCGGTGACGGGGAACCAGTATCTGACGCAGAGATCCTGACAAATTGGCTTCGCAACCCAGAACCTGGCGAAGATAGGTCACCCAATGAGTACGTTGGCGAAGACGGGGACGGTGGCATACGACAGGCGTTCCTATCAAAGCACGAGGACTCGGTTTTCCTTCATTCTTATATTCCACGGTCACTGAACGACGTATTGGACCCGGAAAGGGACGTAGCAGCGGTGTCGAGAGGAGATGCAAAGCAGCTCATCTACGCCAATGCGCTCGGCATTATCAACGAAAATGTTGCCGACGGGGTCCCTGGTGGACATGACTCGTTAGTCTGCCAGGATGATTCTAGTGAACCCGAAGATGAGGACTCCGACGAAAGAGACTCGGACACTCCGATTGATGGAGACCAGCGGCGCAAACCACGAGGACATCGCTTCGAAGATAAAGAAGCAAAAAAGGTGAGAAACCAGATAAGGTTTATCTCAGTTAGTCAACTCAATTCAATTGCTCCGACAGGAACGAAAAAAGACGACCAAAGCTGAGGCAAGGGAGAAGCGCAAAAACAAAACACCCAAGGCAGAGAAAAAAAGACTTATCAAGAAAACGGCGCAAGCTTAAGCGCATATCGCCGAGTATTAATAGTATATGGCTACTTTTAATCACCCCTTCATAGGTTCCATCCTCTTTACTCTCAGGCGTCCGTAATGCACCCCCTGCTTGCATCTGTGACGGTCTTGGTGTATTTGTATAGGGTACCTTTTGAGACTTTCAGAGGGGGCGCGACCCACTTGGCTCTCCTCGCTTCGAGTTCTTCAGGGGAAACATGTAAATTGATGGTGTTCTTCACGGCATCGACAACGATAACATCCCCGTCCTGCACCAGGGCAATCGGTCCACCTTCCTGAGCCTCGGGTACAACGTGGCCAATACAGAAACCGTGAGATCTAAAACACATCGCATTCAGTAGGAATTTGATGATCAGAATGCAGTCCTGTGACCAAGGCAAGCAAGCTGTTGAAGAAGAGCAGGTATCACACAGCACGGAACGGCGCTCTCGCAGGAACGAGGACGAATAAATACGGTTCGAAGGTACTCACCCGCCGCTAAATCGGCCATCAGTAAGGCATGCGACGTCAAGGCCCAAACCTGCACCCATGATCAGACTCGTGGGCTTAAGCATCTCGGGCATTCCTGTCAACAAAAGCAACGGATAAGGAAAGACTTCGTCAGCCAAATCCACTGCGCATGTGCGTAGAAGAGCAAAGAACAAACTTACCAGGGCCTCCTTTCGGACCAAGGTACCTGAGAATGGCGACGGTTTTTTCGCCTTTCTTAATCGACTCGCTTTCTATGGCGCTTACAAAGTCCGTCTCTGAGTCGAATACTCTGGCTTTCCCTGTGAATCCAAGACCTTCTTTACCCGTGATCTTGGCCACAGCGCCACCAGGAGCAAGATTGCCTTTCAGGATCCTAGTAGCCCACGTCGTTAGTAAATATTCCCAAAGAATGAGGAGCGTGAGTGGTAGCAACGGGAAATGAGATCGAAGTGAAGGCACATAGAATGTAACTGCTCGTTACGGCGCGAAGAAGGTCCGGGGCTAACGTCATGATGGCTTCGAAGTGGGGACGGAGAAAAATGAAATGGGCGAAAGCGAGAGAAATGAGTATCGGAGCTTCACACGACATTGCATACCTGATGTGACCTGTCGATTTGATTGGATTGTTGAGAGGGCGGATGATATCTTGATCATGGAAGGTCAGCTCGCCATACTTGTGTATCCATCGTTCCAAGTTGTCGCCGAGGGTGCGACCTGTCACCGTGATGTTGTTCCCTTCAATTAAATTATTTTTGAGCAGGAAATGAAGGATTTCTGCAAGCAAAAATTTGAGCCGTTAAAGGAGTCGAGAAAAAACCGAGGAAGGATCCTTACTAGGAATTCCACCGATTTTATAAATATGTTCCATAACATATTTGCCGCTTGGCTTAATATCGGCAATGAAGGGTATGCGGTCTGACACCTTCTGGAAGTCGTCGATGGTAAGGTGGATCCCCACTGAATGAGCTATAGCGATTAGATGCAGGACGGCGTTTGTTGAACCGCCCAAGATCATGGTCAACACCTATGACCCCGCAAAGCGGATGTAATAAAATTCCGGCCGTCCGATAAGATCAAAGGACAAAGTTTCACGGTATCAAAGATCGATTAGGAGCGTCCATGCAAATTGTTGATACCCTGAGTTCAGCCACTGATCAGAAAAGGGGAATGAACAGTACATACCATTGCGTTTTCAAATGCAGACCGTGTCATTATGTCCCGAGGAAGGATGTTTTTAGCGAGAAGGTTGTACATGTGTTCCCCAACGGATGCACACTCAGTGTGCTTGTCGGCTGACTCTGCCGGGAAAGAGGAGGAGCCAGGCAGGGTCATGCCAAGGGCCTCCGCAGCGGAGGCCATCGTATTGGCGGTATACATCTAGAACATGGGTTGAAACGACGATCATTAATTTGTGTTTGAAACGGAGGCGAAATATACGATGAATGATCGTGATTAACGGAAATATACTTTAAGTTAGGGGCTGGGGTTGAGGGGGTGAAG
Organism: Pleurotus eryngii var. eryngii; assembly: GCA_029467805.1. Lineage (NCBI taxonomy): Eukaryota > Fungi > Basidiomycota > Agaricomycetes > Agaricales > Pleurotaceae > Pleurotus > Pleurotus eryngii. The sequence goes on from SZVJ01000011.1 coordinate 1,466,349, forward strand.
TTAGAATAACAATAAGACTTACGCCTCCACATGCACCTGGACCGGGGCAAGCATGGCGAACTGTGTTGTACCTGAACTGTTCAGCTTCAGGCGTTTTGCCGTCTTGCAGGAATTTCCCGTACGACTGGAACGCGGAGACGATGTCGATCTGGGGCATGCCATCACATGAACCAGCACGGATCGTGCCGCCATAAACCATTATACCTGGTCGGTTGAGGCGGCCAACTGAGCGGAAAGTAATGTCAGATATGATATTAGCATCCGCCAGGGGTGTAACGTACGAGCGATGAGGACGCCAGGCATGTTTTTGTCGCAACCTGGTACGACAACCATTCCGTCGAGATGGTGACCTCCAGCAGCTGTCTCAACTTGGTCCGCAATAAGGTCGCGTGATTGCAAGGAATATGACATCCCGTATGTGCCCATGCTGATAGCATCGCTTACACCGACCGTGCCGAACTGGTAACCAATCAGTGATGCCTTGCTCAAGGACTCTTTGATTTCCTTCCCAAGCCCAAGAATATGGGTGTTGCATCTTTATTGTTTGTTCAACGATTCTGCCATTGGGCAATAGAGTTGGATGAAAACATACGGGTTGCCCTCATACCTGACACGCGGCTTTGAGTTGGAAACCACGCGTCGCTGATGTTCAAAACTCACCACACGCTCGCCACGCCCACCATGGCCTTTTTAAAGTCCTCGTCGGATTTGATGCCGTCTGTTGCGTAAAGCATTGCCTATAGAACATGATGTTGAGATGCCACGTTGTGCGTGTTGAAAAGGGAAGCAGCACCTGGCTAGCACCTTGGTCCTTTGGCTCTGTTACGAGCCTGCTGTAGCGGTTCATGACGGGGACGTCGCGCCATTTGTGGGACGAGGAGGAGAAGAGGCGTGTTGCAGCAGGCGTACGTTTGAGGCCGGACATTGTGGCGGTAGCAAATCACAGGTAGAGAATTGTGTGACTCGATCGCAAGTTGATGGACAGTCGCCGGACCGGCTGAGGTTATGTAAAAATTAAGGTATAAGGTAGATCGTCACCTCCTATCATCGATATTTCCGAAACCGCCATTTCTGGGCTCGAGGAATGCAGACCATGGTCGTGAATTTGCTATACGGTTAAACACATGGGCTATTCTCAAAATCGATGGATAAGATTCAGTATATAAGACCCCTATCCACCATCCATCTCGAAATCCCTTTTACCGCTTGGAAAACAGGACTCAGCGATCTACTCCTCCACGAGCCTCGGTGTCTCTGCAAACCACGTTGCAGACTCTGCCTCTTTGCCGCCATATGCTTCCGTAGCTTCCCCCCTCAAGCATCGAACACCCTTCTCTGTCTCCAACCTCTCATTCAGCCTCCACAGAGAAGCTTCTCCTCCTTCAGGCAACTTTCATTCCTTATATGGAGGAGAAGAACACCAGTGAGCTACCTCCAAGCTTGCGACGCCATATAATAAGGCGCGACCAGCCTCCACAACCCATTTCTCACCGAGAGGGGCGATTTCATGACGATACCCTGCCGCCTTTGTCGGGGGGACCCCAAATCCCCCTTGGCAGCCTCCCCCACTATCATCCTGGCCATGGACGCGGCACATCGGTTGTGGATCCAACTCGTCCTTTGCCTGGTCCCGCTGCTCTCATCGGTCAACGGAGCCCCACCCCTGGTTATCCCGCCACCCCGCCTAGGCAGCCACCGTTCGCTTCCGGTTCCCAGTTACAGGAGCCGTCGAGGCATCCATCAGCATGGCAAGAGGGTGAAGCGGGTCCTTCATCGCTGCAACACGCGCAACATTACAGAGAGCTCGGCGAGGGGCCCAGATACAGGTTGCCACGTATCAGCCCTCCAATTCCTCCGCGTCCGGTCCAAATACGACCGCCGCCTCATCGTGAGCACTTCCTTAGTTTTGTCTCTCAATCGTGGACTTAGCCGATTGTGTGGTCACAACCAGCGCCTAGCTATGAACCAGGGGCAAGACTCACACACTCTGAACCGCCACGAGCCTCATATCAATACATTGAAGGCGGGGTATCGCAGTCATGGTCTGGTCAGTCTTACCCCAGCACATCTGCCGCCCGATACGAAACACATCCGTCCGCTCAACCGGATCCCCAACAGCACACTCGGCCTCTGCTTGCTAGGAGGGATGCCGGCAGCAGCACGCGCAGCGAAAGCGCCGATCCGCCCGCACCGTTATCTAGGACACCCGAGGTTGTGACAGAGGGAGAGGGTCCGTCAAGGGGTCGCACGCCGGTGGTACGTCATCCCCGAGGACCAAGGAAGACGGAAGTTGCCTGCAATTTCTGTAGAGGTGTGCAAATTACACCGACGTTCTGCTCGACTTACTAACGATGAAGGCAGGCAGGAAGCTACGCTGTGATGGGGGGCGCCCGTCCTGCTATAATTGCACGCAGCGGAATAAGGAGTGCTTTTACGAGGCACAGCCTCGAAGACGCGGACCAGGGCGGGCGCCTAAGGGATCCAAATCCCGACGACTAGAATCAGGGACGGCATCACCTTCTCAGAAGGGCGACTCGCCACCACCACAGACACCGATTTCGGAAACTACACAACAGTACGACGACGAGGGCTCGGAGGACGAGGACGAAGTGCATTCGAGCATGGGAGCCTCGAGGCGGTGGGGGGAAGAGGGGTGATAATTCGGAGGTAATCTCGTATGTGGATTCGCTCACAGCAATAATGAGGCCGGAGTGTTGATGGATGATAGGCCGATCCGGTTTTCAGTTTACGTATCTGTTGCCATAGGCATGCATTCCATAGCCCCTGACACGAGTTGTGGAAGCGCGTGGCTACGGCTCCCACGCATATGGTTGGGACTTATTGACTCGCTTTAATGGGATAACTCACGACTTACATAACTGCTAGTATAGTAACACTCTTGTATAATTTATCGGCCTGCAAAATTATTTGATTCAGAAACTCCACCGAGCCAATCGGAGGAAAGCGAGGTTCGACTGGTCGGCTCCGTGAGCTTCCATCACTTTTCTGGATCAGCCCCGCGCCCGTCTGGCCTGCGGCCAAAACCTGGAGCAAGCGGTCTCTTCCACCGGATTCCTCCCTCCCTCCTCCTCTCCCTCCCTCCTCCCTCCTTTCCTGATGAACTCTCCAAATGACTCCCGGCTAAGACTCCCAGACGACGACTCCAGTGCAAAGCCCATCTTCAATGGCACGCCCAACGGTGCTCAGCCCGGAGCAGACGTCCATAATGATCGTCAAAGTCGGTGGACTTCATCACAGTCTCAGTGTCTGCGCTTGTAGCCTAAACGCTTCGCTGCAGATTCCCGCCCAGAATTCAACTTGATGGTCGCCGGGTGTAGAGGAGGTCTGTGCTCTTCGAGTCGTGTGTATAGTGCTTGTGTGTATAACCCCTTCAAACGGATCAGGCAAAACGTCCTTTCTTCGACTGCTGCTGGACACGAGCGACATCGCCCACACAGCCTCCAAGGATCAGCTTGCGGCCGTCGCCAAGTTCGTTCAAGGTTGCAGTGGACATACTAATCACATACGCACAGCATCCATCGACATCGATGTCAACAGCGAGCTCAACGACAGCTTCCAGCAATCGACTCTGTCTCTCATCGACACCCCTTCGTTGGACTTCAGAGATGAAGTTTCCTCGGAGAGGCTTGTCGCAGAGATGCTCCGGTATATCGACTCTCGCTTCGCAGAGGGATTCGAAGACGTAAGTTAACCGCCCATTTATCCGTTTCACTTGATTTACTGTCCATCAGGAACGCAAGGCCTTGACGGGGGATCGATACATACATCTGTGCGTAGTCAATATTTCCCGTTGCCGTTTCACAGCCCTTTGTCCGAAAAGGGACTCATGCCCATCCCGCCTTCTAAGATGTATATATTTCCTGGACCCAGACGACATTGTGCCTCCGTCAGTCCCAGGCCCGCCCGCTCCGCTGGTACCTCGCGCCCGCACGAACAGCTTCTCCCACCAGTCGGACGTGGAACCGGTCATTCTGGAACCCCCCGTCACCAACCTCCCGCTCTTGTGCCGCCCAACGCTTCCACCGCCAGACATAACCACCATTAGACGCTTGTCGGCCCGAGTCAACGTCCTCCCCGTGATCGCCAAAGCCGACATGCTCTCCAATGACCGCCTTGCGGCCATTAAGCTCGCCATTAGGCGAGATTTAGCCTCCGCCGGTATTGGATTTGGGATTTTCGATATGGATACTCCCATCACCAACGATGATCACCTTCAATCATCGTCGTCTTCAATGAAGAATGAGCCGAACGGATATGCCGGTCACCCGAATGGATCTGCTTCAGCCAACATTACACCTCCTGGCTCTCCCGTCACTCCTTTATTACGTTTGCCATATGCACTCATTTCACCAGATATCTATTCTCACAGCGACGGTGTTCCAAGGGTTGCCCCTTCGCGACACGAGTTAGTCATCCAGTACACGCCCTCTTCCGCCGTTCCTTCGGCCCCTAAACTACCTCGGGGCAAGTACATTCGATCATATCGATGGGGCTCGATGGACGTCTTGGACCCCATGCACAACGACTTTGTACCACTTCGCGCCGCTATCTTTCATCACATGGAGGTAATAGTCCGGTCCACCTACTAGAAAATCTCTGACGCATTCTTCATGTCTGGCTAGACTCTACAAAAGTACACCCGCGAATATCTCTTTGACAAGTTTCGAATCGACTGTCAACCTTTGCAGCGGCCCACCTCTCAACATTCAATGCAGGGTACTCTTACAACCCCGCCTCACACTATCTCAGTTCTTTCTCATGCTACCCGGCCCATTTTGGCCATTGATACTGCCCCCCATCCAGCACGACATCCTTCATTGTCAATGTCTCGTGCACCATCGCTACCCAGTGATATGCGTGGCGTGCCAATGAACAGAGCGTTACCTGATCTCAATACTCCCGCGGCCTCCTTGAGGGCTTCGGGGTCTGCCCCCAGTAAGCTGGTACTAGTACCTCGGTTGTTCTCCGCGTTAACCTTTCTTTTCAGAAGCTTCTTCCAGGCAACGGACCAAAAAAATAACGGTGGCATGCAATTTCTGTCGCTGTGAGTTGAATGTCATACTCAATCCTTTGGGCCCTAGCCTCATGCTGATCCACGTCTAATCGTTGATCTTACGTAGCTCGGAAGCTGAAGTGCGACGGCGGTCGTCCGGCATGCGGACAATGCGTCAAACGAAACAATCCATGTGACTACCAACCACAGAACAAACGCAGGGGGAATGCGAAGACGTCCAAACCCGATGAGAGTGAGAGCGATAGTGCGGACGATAGGTCTCCCGATGAGGAACCATCACTGTCCCCTGATATTCCCTCGCTATCTCGCTCACGACGAAGTTCCAACGTGGACAAGTACCCAATAGAGAATCTTCCACCGCCCGTCTTGCCAGTCCCTGATGTTTCTCCGTCCTCTTTACCTCCATCATCACTCCCGCCATCATCCGTGGCGTCATCATCTCGGTCGAAACCCTTGATGACCGAAAATCGGCCCTTAGTTGTGGACAACGAGTTACCACACATCGCAACACTCTTGCCAGAACCTCCCTCGGCGGCGCCTATGTCTGCTCCGACGTTGCCTATCATTCGACCTGCATCCGACCAACAAGCAGCACAAAGGAAGAGATCAGCCACAGTCCCTGGTAAAACTAACCGAGCGCCCACGACTTCCGGACCAAAAGTTGTGGCATGCAATTTCTGCCGAGGTTTGTCAAAAATGATCTTCACAAAAGTATCAACGGTTATTTAATGATGTTTCTACCAGCACGCAAGACTAAGTGTGATGGTGCCCACCCAGCTTGTTCGAGCTGCGCTCGCAGACAACTTCCGTGCAACTACGTGCATGAGTCTGCGGGCGGCAATGGTGGTAGGAAAGGGGGTCGGCGAGCTTCCGGAGCTTCCAGAGGTCAACCAACATCGGCACCAGGATCTCCCCCGTCTGCCCAATCGTCACGCATGGCTCCTACACCCGCTGACGCCTACAGCCAAGTGCGCGTTGATATGGATGTTGACGACCACGATCCTCATTCGAAGCGCGCAATGGACGTCGACGAGATTGAGCGACCATCAAAGAAAGCCAAAATGGACGAAGACATCCTCCTGACCAGCGGTTCATAAGGGGGAAAGAATTTGTATTATTCATTTCTTCAAGATTGTAGAATATCTTTGTTATGGTATTGTTGATTCTCCTTGCACCGTGTACTTTCTTCACGCTTTGCTCAGTTCCCTTCTTCTCTGTCTCAGGGTATTAGCTGTGACCAAATGGGACAATGATTGTATATTTTCTTGTTCATATTTCAGTATATAGCTGATGGTAGCTCGCTCGATGCAATGTTGTCCCATCGAAATATAGACTTGAAGTACACGACGCCTTATTTCAGGCTGTAAGTCTAATTATTGGCAGCTGGTGGCAGTACGACTTAGGCTTCTGTGTCACCTTTGGGTTGGGATGCACATGACCCTGAACAAACCGTATGTTTTGAGAATCTAGCGCTGAGCCGTTCACAATTCTCCTTTTCATTCGCGCCGCCACTTTCGTTTCTTCCGTTCTACATGTTTTCCTTCCGACGCAGGTCGAGCAAGAAGGCCCAGGACGCTTCCCAGATCCGCACTTCTCCTTCGCTTCCCGAGCTTAACAGCGAAGGTATTCCATGGCCCAAAAACCTCGTGGACGTGGCTTCAATTCGACAGACACCTCCTCCCGATCATCCACAACAAGGTGCGGTCAAAACATCTTTCCAGGGAGTCGATAGCAGTTCCACAATTCCATTCCATAAACCGTTTCGCGGGTCTCCAGGAAAACCACACGATGGGCCTATATTTTCTTTGTACATGTCCAACCCACCCTCGGCCTTTGACAGGCATAAGCATGAGCATGCTTCTATATCTGGTCGTTACAGCCAGAAGAGAGCCCGTGTACCACCTACGTTCAATCTCATGGTGAGCTTGGAAGCTTTCAACATTCCGAGTCCACGGTGGAAGCTCACTTGCGTTCTAGGTCGCTGGAGCCAGAGGCACGGGCAAGACGTCGTTGTTACGTCTGTTGTTGGAAACTGCAGACGTATCACCAACCGCGACAGTTGATCAACGCGCCGCTGCTGATCGTTTTCTTCGTGGGACTACAAAGCCAACATCGTCCATCCAGACCGCCTGTGTGGAAATATGTGAATCTAAGTTCGACCGCATTCTCCTTACTGTCATCGATACGCCTGGCTTGGAATTCGGAGAGGGACGCGAGTTGAAGTTGGAAAGGCAGGTGAACGGGGTGATGAAATATATTGACGCGCAGTATGCGGAAACCATGAGCGAAGTGAGTTCACTCAGTCTTCAGGCCTCCCATCTGTCTAAATAGCCTTTCGGCGAGCGATTAGGAGTCAAAGGTCGTACGTCAAAGTAAAGGCGATCAGCACATTCATTTGTGAGTAATAGCCAGTTTCCAGAGATGGATTCATTTACGCTATGCCAGGTGTATATACATGATAGACCCAACATCTGTTATGACTGACGCTGCTCGTCGTACCTCCGCCTCTCTTCCGACGCGCTCTCGCTCAGAAGCTACCGTTTCAAACCACCTTCCAGACTTGATCCCCGACGTCTCAGGCGAATCTGACGACGACGATGCAGACGCAGCATTGACTATGTCTCCTGCTGAAATTCGCGTCATTCGCAGGATTTCTGCCCGCTGCAACGTTATACCAATAATCGCCCACGCAGACTCCTTGACTGACGACAAGCTTGCTGCGGTCAAAGAAGCCATCCGACAAGGCTTACGTGGTGCGGGCCTCGATTTCGGAGTCTTCGCCCCTGCCACCCCTTCAACAACTTCACCCTCGGACACCCCCAAACGGCAAACCCATTTTACCGATTCCAACGGAGCCAACCCACTCATTAACGGGGACGCGCACGCAAGTGACGAAGAGGAGGAAGAGCGAAATTCGCGACCAGTAGTCAGATTACGTCCCAGTAAACACCGCGGCTTGTCACGTTCACGATCCCGCCGCGACCTTTCTGAAGCCGCATTAGACGTCACTCGACCTATACTTCCAGATATCGAAACAGACAGTGTGGCCAATGTTCGCTTCTCTGCTCATGTCGTCGCGCGAACCGACTTTTCGGATATGATGCCATTTGCTGTCATCACCCCAGAATCAACCGCTCGTCGCGCGCGACCAATATCTACGGCCAGTCAAGTGTCGAGCGTAGCCCCTTCGACCCCTGCAGCGACTTCAGACGATGGACATTCGCAGCATACGGAAACTGTCCCGGTGACTCCTGCCTCTGTCATCGCGAGTAGTAGGCGCAATTCGGCTTACCTCGATGGTCCCCCTGACGACTTGAAGGGGGTGTTTGTACGGAAATATCGTTGGGGGACGATCGATGTGTTGAACCCTGATCACTGCGACTTTGCAGCTCTACGAACAGCAGTACTTTCTACTCATTTGAAGGTACCTACACTACCTCCCGACCTCCCCGAAGGGTAACTAACCCGTGCTTTCAAACAGGTGTTGAAGATGCACACCAAGGAAGTGTTATACGAGAAGTATAGGACAGAGAAACTCCTCGCCCGCCGTGCAACCAGTCATATAACTGAGAAGGAGCAAATACGTCTGTTCGAAGGTAAGTCTTCGCTGTGTTCCCTGATCTCTGTATACTGAATGTAAGAACAATAGAACTGGGCCTGTAGATACGACTTGATATTCCCTTCCGCTGGTCTGGATTTTTTACACGGTAGTCTTTATAACACCGATCTCACACTGATTTAGCTTTCTTTCTTGACTTATTGCTCACATACTCCCTATTCTCTATTTACCCTGTGTATCATTGTAGCTTCTAATACGGATCTTAGCCCGTGCGTTCTACTCTGTTGTTGATCGATTGATACCTACATACCATTCGTTGGAACGCATCATTCTGGAGTACTTGCTGGATTGCAATTACAGTGCCAAGTTGTTTTTCGGGCTCTTCCGCATGAGAACGTCGATATCTTCCTGAGATAGACCGTCCAACCTACGAAGAAGATAGTCTACCTAATATTGCCGTGAGTGAGTTTGGATGTATCGAGGGAAGCATCACGAGAGACGTTTACCTCAACCTTCTTCGTCAACGGGATTAACCAATTCTCATAAAAGTCCACAACCCCGTCAACGTCCAACTTCGCATTTTGCTGGTCTACGCAGGGTAACGGTGCGTCCTCGCCAATGACATCCTGTGCGTAGGTCGCAGCCTTCTTTCGCAGGCGCTGAAGTAGTCTACGTTCTACTTCAGGTTTGGTTATGAGAGAGTCCAATGCTTCAGGATCAGGCTTCAGGATGTGCGGGATGAACGCCGCTGGATTGGCTTGGAATTTGGATTCCGAGACAAATTTTCCTGTGCGCGAGGAGACAATTGGGTCAGATTTGAGGTAAATGTGTGAAGCACTGAAAGCGGACCGTAATGAACGCGCTTGCTGATTGACTGCATGGCCTGTATGTCGATGGTGGCTGCACTGCCGTAATTCCCGTCATCGTTCAACTCTGCGTCTCCATTCACCCGCTTCGACATCAATGTGGCTCTTCGAGTAATGCGAGGTACGATGGAATTGACGTAGAACGAGAGTACCGACGAGTTCACATTGATTTTATTCGGATGCAGGATCTTGGGAAAGTGGAGGGCGGGGAGGACGGGCTCAGGCAGGTTCTCGGTGAAGGGGTATTCGTCAGGGCTATTTCAGAGGACAACGTCAACACTATCCAAGGGCCGGACTGCGTGTCCCTACCTCGTGTACCTTCTGGCCTTGGCTTTAGAGTTACGACGGCTCAATCCGTGAATCATGCGATTTCTTGAAGCTACTGCACATGCGACTCACCATGGAAGATTTCTGTTTCCTTCAAGAACCACTCCAGCCAACTCAACTCACCGATGTCCCTCAATTGGAAGAACGCGCCCCTTTCATAGATTTTAGGATTATGGGCGAATTGGGCGCGTTCAATCAACGAGAAGATGATGGTATCCTCGAGCCTGACCAATACGGAGCGGATGCGGTCTAGAGATAGGGGATCGCCCCCCAGCATGAAGTTGGACTGCATGACGCTTCTGGTGGCGAGGGGAGGAGGTCAGGATGGTGGCGAGGAGGAGGTCAGGACCGGAAATGGGTGGCCGGCACAACCGACGGGTCGTTCTGCGCTCGCTGTGACTCAGAACGGTGGTTCCGTGCTGCTGCTACACAAGTGGTGCGATCATAGGCTCTTACATGCCGGTGCGCGTTTCATGTCCTTCTCAACCCCAAAGCTTATTGGAAGTCATCTAGGTACATGGCCCACAGGGATCATATCACCGTATGTGCATAGCCCTAATGTCGATGATATATCCCATCGAATGACACCCATACGCCGCCGCCGCGTACTACAGGCCACCAGCGACCGACATCCAACACAAGGGGTCTGCTTGAATGCCAACAATCGTCGGTTTCAAACGACCAATATCAATGAAGCGCGCGGACTTATATTATCGGCTGGATGGAATCTGCAGCGGCCCAGCGACAAGACAAGTCTGACCGCCAAGGAATCGAGCGTCGAGTCGAAGGGATGTCACATAGCAATGTCGGTTAACATGTCTGCGTTCACGGATCAACCATTCCTCAGCGATCCATCGCCTTCATTGTAAGCGACGAAAACGTAACTTCGTGATCTGAACTGCCTTGTGGAGCACAAGCTCATGTCTCATCACCGGATCAACGACGGTATTAAAAGAGTGCGTACTTTCCGCTGATGTCACCTAGTCCTATCTCCGGTCATGACTGGAGGCTCACTGCTGCCATTGCTCGTCGTCCAGTATGCGATATCTGGAAACACCAGGCGCACTGAACATTGGGCCCTTGCCGCAGTCACCGACATCGACCAAAGCAGCGCACGTATATTCCATATGAAGGGTAACACGGATACCTTTGCCTTGGATGTCCTTGATGTCCCCAATATCACGAAATCTCGAAGCTACCGCGGTGGTTTTCAAGTCGGGGAGATCAGCGGGAGTCGATTGCACGACCTCGAACGATGGGTAACCCAGATTCCGGTGCACAGGAATAATCCGAAATGGGACTGCCAGACTTGGATAATTGAGATATTGAGGGAGATGCATATGGATGGGCGGGCGGTGGTGTTTGACGGCGTCTCGGAGAGCGGGATCCGGAAAGCGCTTGGGGAGGAAATGGCTAACGACGAGGTGGGGGACGAATTGGTTGATGAGAGGTTGAAGAATAAAACCATTCAATCGGTGCGTGTCCTTTCTTTGTTATTGGACTGATGGGACTTTATCCGTGCGAGATATTCTACAGATGAGCATGATTCTCGCACTGTGGCACAGCATTGTAAACCAGTAAGTAAATGCTGCCTATCCATTGATACCAGTATAGACAATCCGCACACCTATGTTGAATGGCAGAATCACTTGTCTTAAGTTGATGAAGGAAGCGTATTGTCTACGGCTTGTTTCTCCTTCAACTCCGTGGATGCTCATTTGCAGCAGCTGGTAACAGATCCCTGCCGTATCAGACGTGATGGTATAAATCGTAATTCAAGAGCATTCTTTACCCGACCAACTCGCAAGCGGTGCTTGTCTCCTGCTCAAATACGAGACCTTGCGCATGATTCGACATTCTTGCAGTTTTCAGCTTCCATAAGTACCTCCTAGGCTTATCGTTTAACCACTGGCGAGTCATCGATAGGGCGGAACACGTTGACTAAGACCAGAGGCCTTTTGTGACTGGGGAGTGTCATTTCGGCCAGATCCCACCGGCGTCGGGTTATCTAGTAATTTGGTTCTCCGTGAGTCCAAATTTTCGCATGTAAATTGGTTCGCACACGGTCGGGAAACTAACCTTCTACAAGGTGGCATATCCGACATGGGTCGAAGCCCCTGGTTCTTATCAACGTTTCTAGGTTTGCAGAAAGGCAAATCTCCCAGGGCTGTGGTATTTGCCATAATTCAGGCAGCACCGTGCCATCGCTGCGCGAGATATGTACCCTCGAATCAATTTTTGATAAGCTCCCACTCTGCTTGCTTGGGCTTTTTTTTCAAATCGCCAAGCCACCGTTTTCGTCCCACTCCTTTGTTATTGAGACCTCAACTCCTATTGGATATCGGGGTTCCACAAATAGAGGGCTTATGCTCCGATGACACCATAGTGTTCCCAGAGGTTTATATGGCAGAGTTGGGGGAGTTCGTTGACCTTTTGATTCGTCTCTAGTCGCTTGCTGTGAACATGCCCTTCGAAGCCCCTTCCCAAGACAACTATGACACCGCCGAAAACTACGACGGCGGATACAAGTTTGCGCCTATCGAAGAGGCGGAAGTTTCTCGAGCTATGATCAAACGGTAAGGTTACTTTGTGTTCCCCTGTGTCGGTTGATTCATATATTGTGCAGGTACTTCGATACTATGTACGAGCGAGCCGTATCGGACGTAGTCATTGTGGGGGCTGGAAGCGCCGGCTTATCTTGTGCTTACCACCTGGGAAAGACTCGACCAGATCTCAAAATCACCATCGTTGAGGCCAATGTAGCGCCCGGCGGGGGCGCCTGGCTTGGTGGCCAATTGATGACACCGATGGTATTTGTCTATCACTGACGTTTAAAGCACTCAATCCCAAAGCAATTTCTAGGTGGTCAGAAAACCAGCGCACCTTTTCCTCGAAGAGGTCGGCGTACCCTTCGAGGACGAAGGTGCATTCGTCGTCGTCAAGCACGCCGCGCTCTTTACATCCACACTGCTATCCCGCGTCCTCTCCATGAACAATGTTGTGATGATGAACGCTACAGCCGTCGAGGATCTCATCATCCGTGAGGACTTCCAGGGCAGGCAGCGCGTTGGCGGCGTCGTCACTAACTGGACGCTCGTCGCCCTCAACCACGACACGCAATCCTGCATGGATCCCAACACCATCACCGCCCCTGTCGTCGTGTCCGCTACGGGCCACGATGGCCCAATGGGAGCCTTCTCCGCGAAACGACTCGTTAGTGCCGGGTTGCTCAAGGAACTCGGGAATATGAGGGGCTTGGATATGAACCGAGCTGAACCCGCCATCGTCAACAACACCCGCGAGGTTGCACCTGGTTTGATCATGACCGGTAAGTGCTACTAGATATATTGAGCAAGTTTTAGATAGTCTGATGGACTGCTTCATCCACAGGTATGGAATTGTCTGAGCACGACGGTTGCAACCGAATGGGACCAACGTTCGGTGCCATGATGGCGAGTGGCATCAAAGCCGCCAAGGAAGCTATGCGTGTTTTAGACACCCATACTGTCACCAAGGGAAAAGTCGTTGCCTAAACTTGATAGCGATTTACATCAATGATGCTCTCATCAAAACTGCACTACGGATGCACAGTATCAAACTGTCGTGTAACTGTAATAAATTGTCTACCCAGAAATATTACTCTCTCCTCAACATTCTCGATGAATACGTTGAACTTAGTAATCTTGGCTCAGATCCTCGTGCTCCTTGCACTGTGCAATGAGGGAACGTGTCACCCTTGGATTTGAGCGCCTATCTAATCAGCTACCGCTTTCATTAACGATCATGGGCTTCACCCTACCGACTGCCACCGAGAATCCCCGCGATAGGGCAAACGCTCTGATATCTAGGAAGGAAAATATAGAATCAGAGATCAAATCTCAACTTGCCATCCTCCAAGCCAACGACTCTACTATACAATCGCCGCTTGTCGATGCGGATGGCTTTCCTCGCGCAGACATTGATGTGTGGGCCGTACGCACCGCGAGGGTGCGGATCATCGAGCTCAGGAACGACCTCAAAGATGTCACGAATGAGATAGGGAAGGTTCTAGAGACAGTTTACTCTCCAGGCGCTGGTGCCGAGCGGGATAACGCCAACGTTGAACCTACCACTAAGAATGATGTTCCAGAGCCATTCGCACGAGTTGATGGTGTAGCTCCTGGCAGCCCGGCTGCAGAATCCGTGAGTAGGCGCGACGCTAGTAAATCACCGAACTCATCCCAAATGCATGCTAGGGTTTGCAACGGGAGGACCTCATTATGAAATTCGGTACATTGACCAAGGCATCGTTCTCCTCCTCTTCACTTCAACCGTTAGCTGAGCTGGTAAATGGGAGCGAAAATGTATGTGGCGATTATGGGCGTTGTCTATTATATAGCTGATCTAGTTTGGTCAGCGTGTCATCCAGATCCGCGTGCTCCGAGCGGGGCAGACAATCGTCCTCAGTCTGACACCAAGACAAGGATGGGGAGGTCGAGGTATGCTCGGGTAAGTGTTCTCTAAGTGCGTGTTACGTCAAACAAACTGTGTCCTCCAGATGCCACATCGTCCGATACACCAAGGCTCCATCTTCATAGGATAAGGTATAACGAATACATCCATGTACATTACAATTTCCCTTTCAACGGTTGCTCGTCGAATACGATAGAATAGTTGGATGCTAAGCGGTCTGAACGGGCGTTCCTTGCCAGGGTTAAATCCGTAAGAGCCTTTGTTAAGCCCCCCTCTATGACCCAACGGTTGAACACCTCAGAATCCACATGTTTCTGGCTGTCGTTGACCGCATTGGACCAAATGGCTTGCTCGAGGAGGTACAGGCTTGACGCAACATGACCCACCACGAAGAGGCCAGCTTGAGGCATGAGAGAGGGCACTGGTTGCTTGTACGCGTCGATCAGTTCATCCAAGGTAGGTCGTAGAATACCGAACGCTTCCTTATACCCAGCTGCTAAAGCTTCAGGGCAGGAAGCTATTACTTCTTTACCCCACTGGGTGAAGTGTCAGTCGTCGTCAATACAGACGAGGGTACATGATCTTACGTTAACAAACGACAATACCACGGAAGGTTCTTTCGCCGCGCGAACGATATCCAAAGCGAGTATGTTCGTAGTGCCTTCCCATATCCTACGCATGATGTGTAAGCACTTGATAAAACGAGACGACCGACGCCTTACTTCTCGACCAAGGCATCCCGGATTTGGCGCCCAAACCCATTCTCTTCCATATAACCAGCTCCACCGAGGCAGGCCATCGCATCCTCCATAGCGGTAGCAGCGTGTTCAGCAACGAAGGACTTCGCTGTGGGAGTGAGTATCTTCAATCTATTCAGCTCATCTTGAGTAGCAACACCGCATTCCGATTTGCCGAGTAGTCTGACTGCGCCGAAGGAGAGATGAGCAAGAGCGCGATACACGAGGTTGATGGACGCTAGGCCAGCAACGTGTAGGGGGTTATCTTGAAGAAGCTGAGTGCCCTGACGGATGGCACGAACGCGAGCGTACGCAGTGGCAATAGAAAGGCATTTGCGAAGACCACCGACAGTCACAGTAGCAGAATACAATCGAGTGATGTTGAGAACAGGGGTGATTTGCTTGACTCCCTGATTTTGGCTACCGATAAGATACGCCTCTGTATTTTGCAGAGATAATTCAGCCGTTGGTACCGGTATGGTGCCGAACTTATTTTTGAGCCTGTGAACGAATATGTTATTGCTGATAGCTAATGGTTTGGCGTCAGATGGCTGGCGAAGCAGAGGCAGGCGCAGGGGAACCAAAAACAGAGACAATCCTCTTGAACCGTCTTGTAGAGAACCCGTGCGGGCCAGCGCGATGGAAATGTCACTGTCGGTAGCACTCGAGAACCATTTGAAACCGTCCAAGTGATAAACTGGCCCAAATTGTCCACTTTGGCCGCTGAACGCTGCCTTAGTCTCCGTTAGAGAAACATCAGACCCGCCTGGTCGCTGATCCAAGTATTAAAAGCAGAAGACACGAGAGGTTTGACTGACTGACCTCAGTCATCCATTGCCCAGCGGTGAAGGCGATTTGTGGATCACGACTTGAGGTTGTCTGTTAGCGACTGTGTGTTCAATGGGCGTGTGGCTGACCTAATCAGCTTCGGTAGTATGTGCTCTTTCATTGCTGGCGAACCAGCTAACTCGATGACTGAACATAATAGTTTAGAAACGCTCAGGAAAGGTGAACTGACAATAGCCTAGTTTACTTACCTCGAGCGGCGCCGTCTGACATACTGAGTGGGCAGAATACCTAGAATCAATTCAGCTAAATTGGTCCTCGGCAAAGACGGTTTGCTTCACCATATGGGAGTCACCACTCATGAGAAACACCTTCGCAAACCCGTATGAGCGACTGTGTTCTCCGTATGTCCTCTCGTAGAATATCCCAGGCATGCCTTCTTTCTGGGCTATGGCTTTCAAGCCCCGCCAACCCTCGCTGGTCTGTAGATCGTCGATTCTGCGGCCCCATTGATCATATTGGACGAGATTCGGTGGCGTCACTTTCGTGCCCATGTCTCGAATGGCTAGAGGGGAAGTTAGTGAGCCAAATAATCTTCGTCCGCCAAGGATGATCCCTACAAGTGAGGACCTCATTGCCGAATCGAACCAGGTCTTGGTTGATTTCTTCAAAAACACTAGTTCGACGGTGAGTGACGAACTCCATAGAGTAAGTTCCGTTGGTAGTACCTTGGGGGTAACGTCCTCCTAAGTATGCCTCGGAGAACAGGGTCTGATGTATAGACGTTCTCCTCCTTGTAAGGGGTCTGCGAGGTTGATGAGATCTATTCAGCATTAGTTACGGCTAACGTTCTCAACTCACGATTTGGAAGCCTTCTTCAATGCGCATTTCGATGGTGGAGGGGTTGCACTGTGGGGTTAAAGCAACCAGCAGTCATCGTGTGGCATTTGAACCCGGGTGCTTGATGACCGATCCAAGCCCGAATATTGTGAAATCCACGTTAAGCAACTTGACATACCCACACGCGGACCAAAGCAGTCACGGGCTTCAACCAGCGTGATGGACCCTGCATAGCGAAGTTGCCACGACCACATCCGACTAGGAATATGGCTGCTTGTCTTCGTTTCACCCGTCGCGTAAGTCCAAACTGTTGCTCCAAATGTGATAATCAATTGAGTGATAGAACATAGGTGTGGAAGTCCTTCATTGATCATCAAGGTGTGCTTCTTTGCTTGGTTTTCGGTGTGCATTTGGCCACATACTTCGGTGGCAGGGCACGACGCGACATGCTTTCCGAATGTGAGTTGATCTGTAGCTTGGGATGAAAGGCTACAGCTTACCCGAAATACCAGCTTGTCGTTCATCGAGCCGTCCCGGGCTCGGTGGAAGCTTCCTTGAAGATTGAACCGTATAACAGTCTGTGCTCGAGTTTACTCATACGACGGGCCGACTTGATTCTCACGTGTGCCATTTAGTCAACAGAGTCGGGGTATGCCAGTGCATTCGCCGTCTATGTGTATAACTCTGACATACCGGCAAGACTGTTCATGGTGGTCTTATACTATCGCTTACGGACACCCTTGGCTCTCTCGCCGTGGCCTCGAAGGGCCATTTCATGACCGGCGTATCGACTGATATCCAATCGTCGTTCGTCAAACCCGCTGGCAGGCCAGGCGACGTCCTACATATGAAAGCATCGCTAATTGCAATGGGCGAGTATTTTCAACCCAGTAGTACAACCCGAGTGAGGGCTCATGCAGTCCAACCACCCAGGGAAATCCCTAGCGTACACAAGGGTCGATTTCACTGATCCTAAAGGCAACCTGGTTGCTTACGGAAGTAAGTTTCTAGGCATGTCGAACGCTCCGTCGCTCACTTTGTTCAAGCTCACACAAAATATGTTGGGAAATCTTCAGTGCATCCGGTATGTTGCTTCTTGTAGTTGCAGTATGATTTACTGATAGTTCCCGTCCGGCCAAGAAAAACGTGAAATTGTCAAACGACGGTGAAATAGTGCTTGAAGGTGAAGATTTAGACGTAGATTGAACATTCAGTACAGCTGCGAGTTAAATACATCAAGTCCATCAGTTAGCCATCAAGTCCGAGTATTAAACGTTCAAAAACCGATCCGCTTCCAAGTGTGCCTCTCGCCTCCTATGACCTACGAATGCGCAACCACCGTCCAAGAACTGATGGTCTCTCCCTCGCTGTCTCTTCTACTAATATCATCCAGCAACTCGCCTGATCGTCTGTTGGTCGCGTCAGGCCGTGATCGTTCTAGTTTCATCATTTCAGCTTCTATGATGCGCATCTGATCCTGGAGGTATCTGATTCGCCTATCCGAAGAATCGACAATGGGTGCCGCGTCGGGTAGAACTCGCCGTGGTTTGAATGCATCGGAGTACGCTACTTCATCACCTATCTTGGCTGGATATGGCGCAATACCATTCCTCCTGGTCCTTTTCCGACGTCGCCAAACACATACGGCCACCGCGAGCAGAGCAACTACCACAACAATACCGCAAAGTACACCCGCCGCAATATCCATTCCTGATAAGAAAGAAGGTAAAATGGCACTCATCTCCCGTACTTCAGGACAATATTTCCGTACTTTTCCGTCGGTCAAGTCGTACTTGCTGGGTCCTATGCAGAGAAAGCAGGTCGGAGGGTCTTGGCCATCCACGCGTACGGTGGCGTTTAGCGATCCACCTGGGTTGATCACCGTGGGTTCAACGCTGAGAAACCACATCGCGCTGGCAGACGATAGAAAAAGCAGTAACGCATAGGAGGAGGCCTTCATGAGAAGTTTGAGCAGAGCAAGATGTATGAGGCTGAATATTTATATCTGTCGGAAACATTGTATGGTACTGGATTCCGACATCTCTGTGATCCAAAACTCTGATGGTCTTCATGGAGTCTGAATCTGATTGTAGTAGTAATAGAACATTGCCTGCCTACTTAGCTACTTGTTGTGAGCTACACATTTCAATGAAATACTTTGACTTGTAGATGTGGGCCATTCAAAGCATGGCACTTCCGGGTCCATTTCAATACCATAGCCATTTGGCTAGAACCCATTCCTTATTAGACTTGTCCACATGTACTATGCTCATCTTATATTTCTACTACTTGTGCTATTGGTTCTGGGGTATACACACATGTGAGGCCTTGTAGTTGCTGACCTGACCTGATATTCTGGTCACCAAATAAAGTGGCTATAGGGAGAAATTAATGTAGCAGAGTTCATATGTACCCCTGTGCAACCCCTGGATTCCCTATGCCCCCCTGGAGTCCCAAAGTGACCTGCAATCTACCATTGTAATCATTGTCCCGGTGCTAAGTAGACTCTCCTAAAGAGTTTTGGACCTCAACACTGTCGGTTATCTCCGTTAGCGCTGTATTAGTCATCCTAGGGTCACTTCCCAGGATGGATCGCATCCTCACTTTCCTCAGTTTGCATCCTACACTCACTGAGGTAAAGTGTTGTTATCAATCCTTGACTACTGTAACTGACCGTTACTATCAGGATACGGTTCAGGTACATAATAATACATAAGTTTGCATCCTACGCTCACTGAGGATACAGTTCAGTTTCAACATGCCTGAACATTTTATCGCTTGAACATGGAATCACTTACTCACTCAGGAAACCTTGCTTCCCTCGCGAAATGCTTATTCTCGCTATCTCGGGTCCTCGCCTTATGACACATCCGAGAAAACACATAGAAACCTCACTATTTCGAAGCTTGCTTGACGCCAACTTCGGAAAAATGCGCATATATTTTATCAAACACTACACGCGAGCATGCCCAGTAGTGCTGCACCCAATGGGGACGCGGGTCCGTTGCGGACTACGTGCGCAAAAGCGAAAACGAGAGCAACAGAGGAGGAATTGGAGGATGGAGAGTATGAAGAAGCACTCACACTTGACCTTCGTTATCCTGCTGTAGCTGCACTCACAATCAAAGTCTGTAACTGGAAGGAGGACGACTACCTCGATCTGTCGAAAGGCAACTACATGGCGTGGCAGCATCACATGAAGATGGAACTTGGAATGTCTGTTCCCTATGTTGAAGAATACCTCGAAGAGACAATAGAGGCACCCGATCCTCTCTTGCAACTGTGCGCAGTGCGCAACCTTCAACAGAACAGCTACTCCATTGCTTCCTGCATGAAGTTCAGGTGTAGTAAGATAGAGCAGGAGCTCATCGAGGATCTGATGACGGCAAGCGAAGTCTGGGCGTTCCTGAAGAAGTGCCACATAAAACGGGGGACAATGCACTGCGTCCTACTTGAGGATGAGTTCCTGGCTATGCACATGGACACAGATCCTAATGGTGACCTCCTGGGTTCCTGGATCGAGATGCAGCGCCTTCACAAACAGATCCATGCCATGGGTGACATTGATCCTCTGGCACACCTCATGGTCAGCGCACTTTCGCTCACACGTTTGCAACCAGTCCTGCGCGACTACATTTGTAACGCCATTTCAGCTGAGAAAGGTGGTGATTGCTTTACAGCGGAGCAAGTCACAGAGCATATATGCCTCACAATGCAACTGGTGAAAAGCAATTCGACGACCGCACTTGTCACTACGACGAACACCAGCATGAGCTCAAAACGAAAAATTCCTACTTGCACCAACTGCAGAAAGAGGGGGCATGTTCTGGAATCGTGTATTTCCACAGGCAGTGGTATGGCAGGAAAGACTATTACAGAGGTGCAAGCTGCTATGGGGAAGAAAAAGAGAAAGATAGATCCCCCACAAGCAAATCTGGCTTCTACACCTGTGCCAACGCCAAATTCAGCAAATGTATGCATCAGTCAAGGACATACCTGGGTCGTGAATGGATCATAGGCTTTCCTTGTCAGCTCACCTACCCCACAGCTTGCGCCCCTGGCCCTAATACCAGCGCCTGCTCAAAACCTGAACACAAACATGTATGGTAACTTTGCTGGATGTGTAAGCGAGCCAGATGAAGCATACGCAGTACCAACTCCTACCTCCCATCATGCCTGGATCGCAATAGCTGGACCTCTCACTACTTCACTCAACTGGGCATTACAGTCGCGCCAGGTCTCTGCAGATGCTATGACTGCAGCCATAGTTGAACACACCACTCGCCATCAGGAGATGGACCTTCACCGAGCACCATGGTGGCTCAATAGTGGCGCGTCTACCCATATCTCCCCAGAGCGGAGTGATTTCTTTGAGCTATATCCCATTGCACCTCGTAGTGTTCAGGGTGTCGGTGGCACGTCCATATTCGCTGTAGGCATAGGAAAAATCAAGCTCTATGTTGGGTGAGGTCGCTCTCTCATCTTAGATGATGTCCTATTCATCCCAATGTTGTCCGTCCGCCTCTTATCCATATCGGGCCTTACTTGTTCCTTGCAATGCCAAATCACATTTAAAGCTGACTTCTCAGTCGCCATAGAAAACAACAGTGGTGTGCTGATAGCATCTGGATCCCTCACATCGCGAAACCTATATAAACTCCATTGCACGAAGATGGCATCGGAACATGCAATCCTTTACTCTGCTGCAGCTGATATCAAGACTTGGCACAAACGGCTTGGTCATGCGAACCATGATGCAATCCAGAGAATGGCAGCAAACAGCATGGCTGAAGGTATACCCACCTCCTTCTCCAACAAGCCTTCTTCATGTGATAAATGTATTCTTGGCAAACAGAAGCATAACCCGGTACCACATGAACACATGCATAAGAAGGCAGTGAGGAGGATGGACATTGTATACGTGGACCTCACTGGCCTGGAGGACATTGTGTCCGCCATCGGAAACCTTTACCTCATGAACATCATAGATGATTTCTCCCACATGTCATGGACGATACCTCTTAAAAATCAATCAGAAGTGCTACCCAAACTCCAAAACTGGCACTTACAAGTCTCGTGTGAGGTCGGATACAATGCAGGTGTCTTCTGGACAGACAATGGCGAACTCAAGTCTGCAGCGATGGTAGCGTTCTGCGTGAGCATTGGTACTATTCACCAATTCACAGCACCATATACATCAGCTCATATTGGTATGGTTGAGCGACTCCATCGCACTATCATGTTCAAGGTGAGGACCATGAGGATTCAGTGTAATGTCCCACCAAATCGTTGGGACGAGTTCTGCCTAACTGCCGGTTATCTCTCATGTCGCACATATAGTCGCTTGGTGGGGATGACTCCCTATGAGGCTTGGCACAGACAGAAGCCCAACTTGTCCCATCTTCGGGAAATTGGATGTCGCGTGTTCATGCTGATCCAGGACAAGCATGTGCTGAAGATATATGCACACTCTATTGAGTGCATTCTCATTGGATACTCCCCGAATGCTAAGGCTTACAGGTGCTATGATCCAAAGCTACACCGAGTCATGGAGTCATTTCATGTCAAGTTCATTGAGGAGAAAGACATACAGGGATTGCCGGACAGGTCTTCGCCCCCGACCGGCTCACTCCACCCTGAGGAGCCGCCGACACTGGAAAGTGAACCACTGGAGCAAGTCCATTGTTCGACTCATCGTATACAACCCACTGAACAACAGGCAAGATCGAAGGGTGTACCTTTTGTGACGAATCTTCAACGTACAGTGGACGACATCAAGGCCTCTGAGGAATCGAGACAGAAGGAGAGAGCGATGATCGATGGAGTCAACATACTGCTGGATGACCCAGGCACTCTGTTTGTTGATGAGACTGCACAACACATTGCCTCCTCACATCGCGACAGTGTTCTCAACAGCCTAATTGCAGAGTCAGTGGATGACATTGAATCGGTGAACACTGCATTTGCCGCTGTTGCCGACACCACACCTATCTTTGAGAGTGACCCTACTCTCCAGCAAGCAATGGCATCTGACGAGTGGCCGAAATGGAAGATAGCTATCGCAGAAGAAGCAGGGAGCTTGAAAGATATGGAAGTATATGTGCCGGTGTTGAGGACTGAAGTTCCACAAGGAAAACGAGTCCTCAGTGGGAAGCTAGTCCTTCACTGAAAGTGAAACGATCAGGGCGAAGTTGTACACCACAAAGCACAATATGTTGTGAAAGGCTACAAACAGGTCTTTGGGAAGGACTATTCTGATACTACCTCACCTACTGTCAGGATGGAGAGCCTTCGAGTGATGCTCCATGTGGCCGCCACCGAGGATTACGATATTCAGCAAGTCAATATCAAGACAGCGTTTCTATATGGTTTATTACCCGAAGACGAAGAGATCTACATGGAGCAGATTCCAGGACTCAATGACACAGCCTTCCCAGAAGACTTGTATGTATGGCATCTCCAGCGGGGGCTCTACAGCATGAAGCAGGCAGGACGTGTTTGGAATAAGGAAATGAATCAAAAGATGGTCTCATGGGGATTCGCGAGGCTGCCGGCTGATGCCTGTGTTTATGTATGGAAGAAGGGAGACAACTTCGTATGGGCAGGGGTCCACGTCGATGACTTTGTCAATATCGCAAACAGAAAGAAAGTGAACGAGGATCTCAAACAGGACATGCGCACGACTTGGACCATCTCGGACCTGGGTGAGATTGGGTTTTGTCTGGGTATCAACATTCACAGGGACCATGGAGCAAGGACTATCATGCTCTCTCAGGTGGCTCTCATTGAAAAACTGGCTTCAGTTGCTGGCATGTCGCTCCATGTAAATCCTGTGTCAACGCCTATGGATTCTAAACTAAAGCTCAAGCGCCCTTCACCGGAGGACACCCTTACAGTTGCTGATGCTCTGGCGCTCAGCAAGCTTCCTTACTGCCAGGTCATTGGAACTATAATGTATATTGCGATGGGTACTAGGCCTGATGTTGCATTTGCAGTGTCTATGCTTGCACGTTTCCTTGATTGTTACCGGATGGAGCACTGGCTGGCGGCACTACACTGTATGAAGTACTTGATTGCAACAAGGACACAAGAACTGGTGCTTGGCGGAAAAGCTCCCATCTGGTTGCGTGGTTTCTCCGATTCTTCTTGAGGCGACTGCCCAGAAACCAGTCGGTCGACAATGGGATACTGTTTTACACTCGGTTCTGGTGCGATCTCCTGGTCTTTGAGGCGACAAAAGCTGGTCACTAATAGCTCAACAGATGCGGAGTATGTTGCCATCAATGAGGCCTGTAGAGAGGCGATGTGGCTACGTGACCTTCTGGAACAACTCAGAGTGCCTTGTGATGGAGCAACACAGATCTACAGTGATAATAATGGTGCTCTCGCACTCACAAAGGACCCTGTATTCCATGCGTGCTCGAAGCATATCAAAGTCCATTATCATTTCATTCGGGAGCAAGTCAAAGCTGGAGACATAGACTGTGTACATGTCAACACCAAGGAGAACACGGCAGACATCTTCACAAAGCCTCTGGACAGAGGGCCATTCACGCAGTTCAGAGGGTGCCTTGGTGTGTGTTGAGGGGGAGTCTCCGCAAGGGGGAGTGTTCAACAGTTTCTCTTTGCAACTTCTCTTTCTTTCATTTTTTCTTTCTCTTTTCTTATTTACTATCACTCTCCTCTTTCCTATCCTTTTCTGATCCTTTTTACGGCGCACCTGTCAAGGGGGAGTGTCGGTTATCTCCGTTAGCGCCATATTAGTCATCCTAGGGTCACTTCCCAGGATGGATCACATCCTCACTTTCCTCAGTTTGCATCCTATGCTCACTGAGGTAAAGTGTCGTTATCAATCCTTGACTACCGTAACTGACTGTTACTATCAGAATACGGTTCAGGTACATAATAATACATAAGTTTACATCCTACGCTCACTGAGGATACGGTTCAGTTTCAACAAACACTTCAATTCAATTACTGATAGAATGACCATCTACACCTCAGCTGAAGTTAAAAAACTATTGTTTCATTGCAACTGCACTAACAGAAGTGTCAAAGCTGACTGAACCCATTGTCATATACCAGTCTCCAACCCCATTAGGGATCCCCCCCTATGCCCCTTTCAGATACTTTGGAAACCCTTGGGCTCTGCCCTCAAGATATATGCATGGTGTGCAGTACTTAGATTCACTTGTTACATGTTTCATATACATGTGCTGCTTACTTACCAGCCTCACCTTGAACATATGTTAGCTAGTATTTACAGCAGTATTAGTACACATGTATTCCTTACTCTGAATCTTAGTTCCATCTTTGTCACCCTTGTCTTTGCTGCAGACTCCTCCACAGAGCCCACCTCTTAACTATACTCTTACTGAAATTGGAACACCACAAAGCTAGGAGGATGTAGCATCAAAGCTGAAACCAAGTCCTGTGTGCTCCTCTTGTTCATGCATTCCTCACTTCTGTGCTTCCTGCACCCCTAATAGACAAGTCAGGAGGCACCTTGACACAGTCCTTAACACCTATTGAAACAGTGGAATTTCCTATTTTAACTGTTTAGCTGTGGCCATAGAACCTACTCTAAAATCCTCTAATGCTCATCCATTGTAATACCCCTTCCCCTGAATACCCCTTATCATGTGATTGAATCACATGATCACACTCCTTACAAGGTCCTCACATTCATAGTGTGAAGTTTTCACTTATCACTTTTACTTATAACACATGCAATGCAAGTACATTCCATAAATATATGTCAGTCAAACATACCTTGCACCATGTGATATGGGGGGGTACTTGTTGAGTACTTACACTTTCTCAGTGTTAGTTCTTAAGCTTAAGATTTAAGTCTTAATAACATGTTTAAGTTAAGCCTTCATATGACAGCCAATGTTAATTAACCCCTAATTAAGTCTCATGTGATTTATTCCCGTCTCTATGCTGCAAAACCTGTTGCAAAAAAAGGTTGAGTATGAATATCAACCAACAATGCCACCAACTTGAGGTGATCTTTGGAGATATTTTCATCATGGTGATGAGAAACTCAATTCCTCTCATTATGTGGCATACTGTCTTGGTTGTGTTGAGCATCATGTACCTGAAGATTTTGTGAATGGAAATAACTCTATGGACTTGCTCTTAGCAACCTGGTTCAACACCAGTAAGTGATATTTGTTATCATGTGTTCTTGCACTAACTGTTAAGTGTCTAGCATGTCAAGCCACCAGTGCCATCAGGGGTGAGAAAATGGCAATGATTGCCCATTTGATTGGCCAGAACACATGTTGTCATGCTTTGGATGAGGTCAGGGTTGTGGCACAAAAGTGAAGGACGGTGGTCAAAGTAAGGCTGGAAAACAACTAGCACACAAGTGGAAGGCCAATAAAGTCTTAACACAGCCAAAGCTCAAAGTATTCAAGGGAATCAACATCTTGTTCAAGGAAAGTAAGATTGATCAACTTCAACAGCAGTTCACTCATGCCACAATCTTAGCTAATTTACTGTTCTGATGGGTGGATGACCATAAAGTACAGAAGTTATTCTACATGCTTCAGTTCCCTGTGCTCAAAATTATCCCAAACAAGGCATTGTCTGGAAGATGATGAAGAGTTGTGTGAGGTGGAAGAAGGACTAAGGGAGGCACTCCATGGGCAGTATTCTGGTATTGCATAAGTTATGAGATCCCCAACTCACAATCCAATTGATAAATCATAAATCAGAACTGATGGATGGAAAGATAATAGCAAGAATTCAATTACAGGTATTAACTTAACATTTAACTTCAAGGTATGTATCTATTTTCATACTGGCTACTTTACTGTAATGGGAGTGATACTACTAAAAAGAATTGTAAGTGAGAAACTGCAGTCTGTAAGGGCAACCTCAAGGTGGCTGGTGGCATGGGCCTGGCAAAGGGAGAATCCAAAGATATGAATAGAGCTAACTACAATACATGAGAGACTGCTCACCTAGCAGAGGGAGAATTCAAAGAGAACAAGATAAGGATTCTTCATGCTAAGAGGCAAAGTATGTACTGTAGAAGTGTGGAAGAAAGGTGGGACAACTGTATAGTACACCAGCCACAAGTCCATAGAATATCACAAAGTATGAGCAGGCACATGTGATAGTGAAGTGGAGGGAATATGCAGGAGTTGTGCCAGCAACCTGGGGAAGTGGGAACAGGCGGAAGGTGCCTGTAGGCAAACACTCAGAAAGGCAGGGTCAAGATAAATGGATCAACATGTATGATTGTAGTCATAAGATGGTGGTATATGGACAAGCTGTAAGGGCAACCTCAAGATGGCTGACAGCGCAGGCCTAGCAGAGGGAGAATCCAAAGATATGAATAAGTCTAACTACAATACATGAGAGAGCTGCTCACCTAGCAGAGGAAGAATCCAAAGGGAACAGGATAGGGATTCTCCATGCTAGGAAGCGAAGTATATACTGTAGTAGCGTGGGAGGAATGAAGGATAACTGTACAGTACACCAGCCACAAGTCTGAACGAATATCACAAGGTACGAGGGGGCATGTGATAATGAAGTGGAAGGGGAATGTACAGAAGTCATGCCAGCAGCCTGGGGAAGTAAGAGTGAAGAGAAATGGAGTGGGGGAAGAGGGTAGGGGTAGCCCGGACGAGCCCCGAAAGTGTATAGACAAGTCCGAGCGAGTTCAAAGCGAGTCCAAAGTGCGGGAAGACTCCGAAGTCAGCGGACGTGACTCAGATGCGAAAGGAGTGGGTGGGAAGGAAGTGGAAAGGAAAGGGGACGAAAGGGATGTATGTAAGAGTCCATGGGATGAAGGAAAAGAGAAAGGAACGAGGAGGAAGGGAGAGGGACAGGGGAATAGGAGAAAATAGGAGTGTCCCCTTACACAAGCAGGAAGTAAGTAAGTGAAGTCCAGGGTCATGTTATATAAGGGAATACATGTGATTGTAAGGAATCCTGATTCCTTACCTATGCTTTCCCCTGTCCCCTGACATCATGTGACAATTTCCTTATATACCGAAGTCGTGTATCATTAGTACTTACTTCTTCCTGTACTCTCCTCTCATCATCTCCCTAATACACCCCTGACATTTAATCCTTTCACTCTGTCTCGTTCTTGAGTGTTCAGCCTATGGGCTGCTTCCAGTGATATGAGGGAACAGAGGAGATAGGAGTAAGTGTGTGCTTACAACAGGAAGTAAGAAAGTGGGGAAAGAAGATATAGGATGCCCAGATCAGCCCTGAAGTGTATACATGAGTCTGAGTGAATCTGAGTGAGTCATCAGATGCAGCTTGGATGTAAAGGAAATGGCCAGATAAGAGGTGGGAGGGAAAGGGAACAAGGGGAAAGTAAATAAGAGTCTGTGGAATGAAGGGAAGGAGAAAGGAATGAGGAGGGAGAGAGAGAGACAGGGGATAGGAGCAAATAGAAGTGTCCCCTTACAAATACTTAGATGATTGAATGATAAATATTTGATCTCTGAGATAATATAATGAATGTAAATTAACAATGGGAATATGCAATAACTACAAGATGAATAACATATACATTATTTAATCAATTCCCAAGCACTACAAAGAGTATTGACCACATAATGAAAGTGCTAATAGACACACAATATCAAGTAAACAATGACTTATATTATTTGCTTACTTACAAGCCCAATACACAACAAACATTTAGTCATTACTAAGTAATTATGCTGGCCTGGGATCAGGTATTCTCAGGATAAGGATTGCCTTTGTTTGCTATTATGCTCACATACTGATTGTGAGAATATATATGTATTACATTATCTATTCTTTGCCTAATGTAAATAGCAATACAAATTTATTATCAGGAATAGTTTCCATGTAGTAATCACATGTATGTGCTACATTATCCCATCTTGCGTGCTGTGTGTCTGTAACACAAGCAAAAATTTGCACATACAATCCTTTGCACACCACTGTACACCCAATAAGATGCTTTGTTGCAAGACCCAGTTCTGGCAGACCTGGTGGTAAATGAGCATCTACTGGGAAACAATCCCCTTGCTTGTCAAGGGTTCTGGCACCTCCTCAATTCTTTATTAGACCATTTACATCTGTTTGCAATAGAGTCCCTAGCCAAACATCTTCTCTACATTCTACCTTCACCTACTGCATAATATTCTTTTTTGTTTGCTACTTCACTACAATGAATATGGATGACCTTGTCCAAGAGTATAAATCCACATACTTAAACACCCTACAGTTCCAAAATTTGCTTTTGATTTTCTCTCTGAATGGGTTTAGCCAATGAGGATTCTACCCCTATCTCCTTTCTGCTTTATCTGACCCTCTTCTACCTCCAAATCCGATGGTATTGACAACAGCAAATTCTGGCTTGTGGTTTACCAACTGTATATGACTCAGTTGTGACAGTCATCTACTGTTGTAGTTAATGCCAATGGTAGTAGACAACCTTAATCTGCTGTGTTGATGTTCCAATAGACTTTGCATTCAGGACATGCTTAGCAGAAGCAGGTAACCACTGGCTGAAATATTGATTGTGCCATTGCATGAAGTGCCATACAGAAGTAGTAATTGTAATAAGTAGACTGGTGAACACAGAATTTGTGGAAGTCAATGAAACCATCAAGCACAAGTGAGGGTTCTGCCACTGCAGGTGGCACTTGCAAGTTTGGATACTATGCTTCATAGTGCTTCGTACTCCACAGGGACGAGCGGAAAGGTATTGAAACTCACGCAGAATAAACCAGTCCCAGATTGATTGTCCGCCGCGGCTTCTGCAGCAGAGCGTGACACCGGCCAAAGTTCTATCGTTGAAAATGTGGACGTGTATGGCTTGAAAGTGGTACGAATGTGTATGTAGGGATTAGAACATCATATCCCAAAGATATCTTAGCAGGGGACAGGAAAACGGGTGAGTAATTCAGGGGGCGCGAAGTACTGATGGGGTACGAAGCTGATGAAGCATAGTAAGCGCCGTGGAATACTCCGGAGTCCAAAGGAGTCTACACTTCACCACAGTGGCCGTCGCCTGGCCATGGAAAGCCTAAATCCCAACCAACAGCCATTTCCTTCTTCCAAAACAACTTCAAGGAGCCAAACCAGTCCTCATGGCCATTCTCCTACCCGTCCAAGGCTCAATTTGAGGTTCGTAGGCATCGTCTACGGTGATGGCGATCCGGGTTGAATAACATAACCACAGATCCGACTCGCAACCGCATGCTTCCCCAGAAATTCTAGCCCCCAACACCGCGCCGACACCTACTCGAAAGCTCGGAGAGTCAGCACTGGTTGCGGACTCCCCCATTATCCCCGTCATCATCGAGAGGTGTATCCCCCGTCTCCCTGTTCAGTTCTGCATCATTGGAACGACGTATCCGGACTACATCGTACTATTCAACCCGACCATCTAGCGCCAGTTTGAGGTCCTTATTTGACTCCGATAAGGCCAAAGAGTTGACTGGCAATGGGAGGAAGCATGAGGCATCCGAGAAGCAGGACGTCGAGATGAGCATGGGCCGCATGTGGGTGAGGTGGATGCACAAGCGTAACATGAAAGGATGGGTGGCGCCGGCCCTCGTGGCAATCAGCACGCTGCTCAAGTGGTGCATTGGCTTGGGGTCGTACTCCGGTTCGTCTTTGCCTGCCATTGCTGCAATGTATCACTGAACCGCGTCTTTAGGGGAGGCTACACCCCCGTTGTTCGGCGACTATGAAGCCCAGCGGCATTGGATGGAGCTCACCGTCCATCTTCATACTAGCCAGTGGTACACATATGACCTTGAGTACTGGGGCCTCGATTATCCTCCGCTCACCGCGTATGTCTCTTGGATATGTGGCAAAATGTACGTAGCAAGCCCGGCGAGCGCGCATGCACTGACATCACATCCAGTGGATATTGGATCAACCCTGCTTGGGTGGCTCTCGACGCCTCTCGTGGTATTGAAACGTCCGAGAGCAAAGTTTTCATGCGGGCAACTGTGTTGGCTTGGGATCTACTGATATACGTCCCCGCTCTGCTCATGTTTGTGAAGACATGGCAAGCTAGTCGCTCGAATCGAACCCAAGTGCGTTGTTGATTTCTTGATTGCTCTCGCTAACTGACCCTTGCAATTCCACTAGAACTTATCGTTATTAACTCTCCTTTTTCAACCCGCGCTCCTTCTCATCGATTTCGGTCACTTTCAATATAACTCTGTCATGTTAGGTATCCTCCTTCCATCGTTCTATCATAGGTATAGCTGAACACGCATGGGTTTAGGACTTACTATCCTTGCGCTCAATTTCTTCGCACAAGGTCAAGACGTACTTGGCGCCGTCTGCTTCGTTTTTAGTCTGGGCTTCAAGCAAATGTCATTGTATTATGCGCCAGCGATAGGCTCGTACTTGCTCAGTAAATGCATTTATCTCGGCCCAAAGGCGGGGTTCGTAACGTTGTCTTCGTTCTCTGCTTAGTTTTTGACACCGTCTATAGATGGCGTTTATTTGTGCGGCTTGCGATCGTGACCACAGCCTCATTTGTGTTACTTTTCCTGCCCTTCCTTCCACCTTTTGCGCCTTTCGAGGCAATCTTACAACCAATCAAGCGGATATTTCCGTTTGCTCGTGGTCTTTTCGAAGACAAAGTTGCCAATTTCTGGTGCGCATCCAACGTGGTTTTCAAATGGAAGAGATGGGCCAGCACAGCCGTCCTCGTCAAACTTTCAACGGTGTTTACTCTTCTGGCATTCCTGCCTGGTGTGTTCATCCTCATACGGACCGCCATCAAAACGTCGGTCGGCGCAACAAGTGATACCAGCGTCTCGGTGGACTCGACGCATTCGCCGACGCTCCCTTTACTTCCTTACGCACTCCTGACATCGGCCATGTCGTTCTTCCTTTTCTCGTTCCAAGTCCACGAGAAAACTATCCTTCTACCCCTTCTACCCCTCACACTACTCCTGTGCGGCGCACCCGCGGGCTCAGCCATGTTTGGGTGGGGAGTGCTGGTGAACAACATCGCTGTGTTTAGGTTCGTCTTGTTTCTCGCCCGTCCCTATTCTTGTTTTCTCATGTGTTATGTAGTATGTGGCCATTGCTGAAACGCGACGGTCTTGGACTTCAGTATATAATAACCGTGCTATTATGGAACAAATTAATTGGATATGATCCTCGAAGACTACCCTCGAAGTCATTTGTACAACTACTGTCATTCGTGCGTCCTGGATACCGTGCCCTTGGTGCATGTTGTCCCGCTGATAACTCTACTTCCAGGCCGTTTACGGGGCCGCTGGTTTGCTTCATCTTGCCGAGTTCATCCTCCCAGTACCTTCACGATACCCCGACATCTTCCCCGTTCTCAATGTACTCATAACTACCCCTGTGTTTATCCTCGCTTGGCTTTGGAGTATCAAGAACGGGATTGAAGTAGGATGGGCGCTAGGCGGATTAGGTCAAGCGCGGAAAGCTACTTCTACAGCTCCAGCTCCAGCTCCAGCCCGCACCGGCAACTCTTTGACCGAAGCAACAGTGAGGAGAGGGGTTACCAGGGCTGCAAGCTTGGGATTCTCGAATGGTAGGAGACGAGCACCAACGGCTAGTTCTGCGAGTAGTTCCGGTAGACCTGGGACTGCTACGAACATGGGTACATGACACATCATACAGCACACGACACTGTAGTTTTATCGACCAAATACCACGATATCGTGCATCGTTGATGTAAAGCATGAGACAGCACTGAATAGGACTACTAATCAGCCCACTGGCGACATGCCTTCGCAAGAAAGGTTGGCGTAGCATGAGGAGCGAGTGTCATGGAAGATGACAAGCCGCCCCTTATGCATTATGAACTACCAAACACGAGAAATCCACGGTTGCTCTTTGAACTAGGTTGTTAGTCATTAGAAAAATAATATCACATTGTAGAGGTGTTAATGCTATTATGGAATAAGATGTTATACTACATGTCCGATGGTGGGGTAATAATACAGTTGAATTCTTGGATTATGTATTGTACGAGAGTTCATGGGAGTGCCTTGTTAGTCATACGTGTATGTGGTGCGCGATGATGCAAGAACATGTATGGATGCAAGCTTGACGAAGGAGCTATATCCTACTGCATTGCGCACCAGAGTCGCCGCTATCACACAAATGTCCATCAGCGAGTTCATGAGCGTTGGGGAAAGTTTGAAGACTCACGGCAAGTCCTAGACCGCAATCGCCCGCGCTTATAGCTCCAACTGGGGAGTTTTGACCCGCCCGGGCACCTGTGTTTCGAGTCAATTCCAGTCAAGTCTAATTCGAGACTAAGATTGAAAAGCTACTGACTGATTACATGTGGTCTGGCCGGTATTTTCCTTCGGAAATCGATGAGAAAATGAGATCATGATCGACGGGTGGGACATTGTTACCTGATAAAACCCAGAGCAGCAAGAGCAACATCCGACTGCGGCAGGGACATTGTTGAAAGTTCCTTGGGAGCATTGGCTACACTGAGTTGCTGCCCCATCTATTATATGTATGTATATCGTCGTTTAGATGCGAAGCAAATGCACCAGTGCTGAATGCCCCCGGAGGACAGTCTGTGCAGACCCCGCCGGCGCCAGTAAACTGTCCAGGATTACATTGGGCGGTTACCGACGACAGCGCAGCGAAAGCTGTGAGAATGACAAACGTAAGGGCAGGCATTGGACAAGGCGATGCAAGGAAAATAAGCACTGGGGAGTTGAGCACTGAGTGATGTTACATTCAGACTTATATACCTCGGATACAAGTCCTGTCATTGACCTCAGTGGATAGCTTCCGTTCACAAAAGATGGCGGGTTATTGTCATTGCGAATCGCAATGACAATAACCAGTCAGCGCAGCGGGTCAAGCGGGAGTAAGTTTGTTACTGATCACATGATCCCGATTCTGCAGTCCGCATCTTGCTGCATCTGGCCCACCATATCGCGCGATGACGAGGGACAAACCTTCGTTGGCATGCCATTAGTTCATTAAGGAACGGCCTCCAAGTTTCCCTGATCGATCTGGTTAAGGAATCAGCACTTCAATATTAGATACAATACTTCGACATACAGAGGGAACACATATTGCAAAAAGAAAATATAAATAACGGCCAGATAAGCATAATCAACCCAGTGTTGCATCGAGCAAGACGTAAAATATATCCGAGCAAGTAGATATCAATAAGAGATAAGAGATATTGAAAACTATAAATTGTAAGATTTCACCGACATACGTCGACGTGTTCAGGCGACAGCAGGGCCCAGTTTCCTTCTCGGGGCCTTCGCGTTAGCAGCAGCATTTTGAGCCTCCATCTTAGCTGCACGCAGCATAGCACTTTTATTGGGTCGCGGAGTGATAGTCGGTGCGGCTAAGCTGCTAGGGCGGGGTTTACGTTTCACGGGCGCGGTGGCAGGTTCGGATGCAGCGTCATTCTTCTGGGCACCGTTTACGGCTTTCGTAGAGAGCTCGTGGACCTTCCCATTCGATCGAACGGTAGGTTTTGGCGTGGCAGACGGCGGCCGAATGGCTATCGTCGAAGCGGGTCGAGACATTGATGGACGAGAAGCAGGCCCACAGACAGAAGACTGAGACGCAGGACGAGAGTGAGGATCATTGAACGAAGCGACGGAATTACTGCGAGAGCCGGGGTACTTCTGAGCGGAGGGACCTTTAACTGCAAGAACGGTAGAAAGTCAATTCGGATCGACCACGGATGAATTAATGCATTTAACGCACACATAAAGGAGGACGGGGGAGCAGCTTCCTTCGTTTGCCTCAGCGCAGCGCTCTTGTTGAGACGCGGTGCAATGGAAGGAGGCTTTGCAGAAGCGACGCTAATGCTTTCTCTTCGCTTGTGACCAGGGACACCCTCAAAGGTATCCTTCTTCGGAACGGCATTCTCCTCAACGAGAGTATCTTTAGACTTTTTCGAGGAGGGAGCAATGGATGGACGGGGGCGTGCAGCGGGAGCAGGCGGAGTCAACCCTAATCGGAGCGATGCCGCACGAGTCATGCGAGGTTCGATAGTCGGGGCGGCTGTCGACGCAACCTGGATAGTCTGTGCTCGTTTATGCCCGGGAACATTGGCGAAAGTTTTCGCAAGTCGTTCTTTGTTGAGAGGCGCTCTCGGGCCAACATGTGTCTTCTCTACAGGCAATCCAGCACGGAGCGCAGAGGCACGGGACATCCGGGGTTTGATGTCGGGTTCAGCATGGGTGGCAGGTAAATCCCGAGCCCGGAAAGACGACGCCCTGCTGGTTTTCCTGCTGGTTCCGCTTTTGGTGCTTCGACTTTCCCCGCCAGCCGTAGACGGTTGCGTCACGCTCGACGCAGCGTATTCGTCGCCGTCTGCGGCATTCTGACGGATGGCTTCGAGGACAGAAGACGTCATGGAGCGGATAGAATCAAAGCGTTCGCTCCCTGCAGGCAAGTCGGTAGTGGGGAAAGGGGGAGAAGAAGCAAATAGGGAAGCAATTTGGATCTCTGCTATCTCAAGATCTTCCGAACCCATGAAGCCGTTTTGGGCTTGGGATATACCATAGAGCCCGCGAAGAGAATTAGGAGCCTGTACTGCGGCAATATTGGGATCGCGAGGGCCCATAAGGGTGGTCCAAACTTCGACGGCACGATGACGTTCAAGGACATAGACCCAAACTGGTCCCCTGGCAACGGACATGTTTAGTTTCGAAGGGGCTATTATTCTGCTCGACTTACTCGGCCAGGGAGCGCGCATCCTCTCCAAACAGCTCGTCCAAGGTCTCTGGGTCTGTCTCCGTATCGAACACCATTTGACGTTCTTTCACAATCTAGCACGAAGCACCCAGGAGTCAGTACGTTTGTGATGATAAGGAGGGATTATCACCCACCTCGAAGCCCGCTTCTTGAATTCTCGCTTCGACTTCAAATCTATGGCTCAACGCATGCGTCTTGATAATGGCCACCGTACGAGTAATCTTGCTGGACGTGGAACGGGAAATCGGGGGCATTTGCGGCGTCATGGTCGCTTCTTCATCATATTCATCGGACTGTCGATCCTCTTGCAGGAGTAACACATTCTGGTGATCGTCAGCCTCGTCGCCGACCAAAGGTTCAGAAAGCTCGAAAGCATTACGGCGTGGAGATTCAGAGTCCAAGCCGTTGCCAGGAGTGCTGGCCAGAGTATCTTCTCCGAACTCGTTGAATGCCATGGTTGGCAGTAATAGTAAACAGTGAAATTATGAGGAAAAGAGCTGAAAGGGGGAAATGAAGGAAAGTAGTTGGACAGCAGTCAGCCTCAGTGAGTAGGAAAGATGAAAGGTGGTAGCGTAGAATGGGTACAAGTTCAAGATCAACGAAATATTGGTGAGAAAGATTTCCACGTCAAGGGTCAACAACACGGTCACAAGGGCGCCTTTCAGCCGCATGTAGCTCATCCTCAGAGAAACCTTTTACCGGAAAATATATGATACTGGGAGCAATAAGTGATGGAGTAATACAGATGTCTAGCGTATGTGTATGCCTGTGTCTATAGAGATTGCATCCAGCGAGAAATGCGAAAATTACGAGCTCTTGCGCCACTTGCTGATCTTCGCAGCACTATATCGAAGACTCTTGCCTAGTCCAGCAGTGACAAGACCCTTCAGAGACTGGATCGTAGCGGGATACCGAACGATACCGCTGATTTCTGCCCAATGGTTCAGACTTGAAAGCCATCTCTAATGTAGCGTACATACCTTCCATCAATGTCTGTGGCAGCTTTGCATCCTCGGCCATCTGAATCCAATATGTGCTCTCGTCTTCTGGCAAGCCGACATATTTGCTCTTCAACCGATCGAGTAGGTTCCTAGGCAACTTCCTCAAATGGGCCGCCCGCGCCTTCGCAGTATCTTCCTGCTCAATCACACCCTCCCCTACCCGCCATCGCACACCAGGTAGACCGACTACGAGCCGATAATACAGTTCCCTGAACTGCGACCCTTGCCTTGAAACGATGTTCGCGACCTTGTTGCGGTTTTCGGCAGGAAGGATCATCCGTGGGTCACCCAAGTACGAGATTGATGTGATGCGCTCGAAGAGCTCGTTCTCAGGGAAGGATGGAGGAAGCGTGAGCAATGCTGTGCGAACGGCGGATGTCAAGTTGACTTGTTGCGTCAGCCGCACACGCGCATCGTCTTTGATGATTCGAAGGGGTTTGTGCATCCGACCAGCCAGATATAACGAGTTCCAGTTAAGCAAATCAGAGCAGAGGTTGTCTACCGTCGTGACCCCGTATTTGATGGTCTGTATGAGATCAGTATTTGCGTTCAAGGGGAGATGAATGCACGTACAACACCATTCATTGGTACATATGCATTAAACCACACACCGGGTCCAAGTTCCTCTATCCTGCTGACGTACGACGAGCCGAAGGTGCGCGCATGCAAAGGGTAATGACTTGGATTCTGGTGCATATTAATTGAATGCCAGTGCGATGCATGGGTTACTGCAAACATAAAATCGAGCATCGGCTTCTCCCCAGTCTCCTTTGTCGTGTATCCATCCTGCTCGAAGACCCCAGAGCCATAAGCGAATGCATACCTGATTGGTGCACCAAACTGAGCTACAATGCTCTCTAGCAACGCTCTAGTGGAGGAGGAAACGGGTAGAAGCTGATTGCGGCCAAACGTCGATGGAAGACTCTGCAACGGCTTCTGGGTATTCGGCACCGCTGATCGCGGTCGGGGATAAAGGCGAGTCGGCTGCGATTTGGGAGGATTGTTGAATGACGGTGGGGGCAGCGAGTCGGTCGTTGAGGATGAGACCGATTCCGTGGCAAATAGTCTTGCCGTTGAAACCACGTTTCTAAGAGGTAGTCGTTTCGTTGCTAGCATTGCAGTCGAAAAAGCTCAGCGCATGGACGGGGAGGAGTGGAGGCGACATGACTGAGCGTACTGAGGTTAACATGTTACGTAAGTAATTCACAGGCAGTAATCTTATCGCCACGGCACAGCCACACGCGTTCCGCTTCCACATGTCGGACACATTCCACGTCCTCAGAAAGCGGATTCCCTTCAGAGTCAGAGACGAGGACGACTCGAACGCCCTCAAAGTTCTTGACGACCAAGGTTGGCTACTGTGTACTGATTTTGCGGTCAATATACTGAGATGTTCACTGCAGAACAGGAGGAACTAATACACGGTCTACGACGCCAAAATTCCACCTCGAATTGGTACTATATCTTGGGAGCAGACATTACTATACTTCTTTCTCTTTTGCTGTACGTTTTGACTACTCCTTGCAGCAACTAATGACCCAGAATTGTCACCGCAGACACTTGTCATATTTTTTCAACTCATCGAATGCCAGTCCGCTGTTTGCTATCGCACCAAGCCCTACCGCCAGAATATTTCCCCTCGCGTCTCTATTCACTCCAATAAACCTCCTGGTCCACATAAATCTCCATGGCCTCCTCCATCCCGAACGCGTACGCTCTCTGCTCGACGAAGCGCAACCCTACTCACTCAGCTTGCTCTCGTATTCTCTTTGCTATGCAATAACTTGCGTGCCGCCGAGCCTGTGTCTTTTTATGGGTCTCACCGAATGGCAGACTCTTGGCTGGTGGCTCTTCACGCCGTTCGTGGTGTACATTGTACAGTCAATACACGAGGCCACTATCACAGGCGATCGAAACATTGCAGAGCTAGAGGCCTTGCGATACTCGGCTCCTGGTGCATAAATCAAACCCGACGCTTCTCTGCCACGCCCCGAATATCCACGAATATAATTCAAGAACAAGGAGATATCTCATTAATGCGTGAGTCCTTCATGCATCCTTGCAGCCCTCGTGGAGGCATCTAAACTTTCAGAAAGCCCTATTACGAATGCGAACATCATTCCCTTGCATATTGTATCATAGATGAACAGCCACTTACTCTAGACATAGTGTTAAATCTCCATGTAATCGAGCATTCAATGCCACGTCCACTTCGAGATTCAGGTCCAGCCTGATCGCCCCGACGTTCTTGTCGTTCTCGTTGCCCTCAACTTCAGCCGACTCTGCCTTTTCTATGGCGTTTCTTTTCGCACTGGGTGTGTTATTAACCAACATTGCCGCACTAGATGTAGCGTGGTCACAGTCACACCTTGCTCCTCGTCGTCGGCGCCGACGGGCTTCGCTCGCCTGGGATATTGTGGCGGCCGTTTACACTAGTAGCAGAGGCGGGATGATGCTTGGTTTGACTGTGGCATGCTTGGGTATTGATTCGAAGTGGAACGAACTGCGAGCCTTATAATCGGGGCCCTTTGGGGTAATTCCTGATGTGTGTGACAACACAACAGTGGTGCCTCTGCCCCAGTTTGGGCGCTTAGATCTTTTTCTACGCATCTTGAGACTCGTTTCTCCTGGGCCTTACGCACACTATTAGTTCTTCAATCCAGCGTTCTCCTAATTGCAGGAATCTAACGGATTATACAACTTCCCTGAACTGATTTCGATCCCGAACGGTGGCGCCCGGTGGCGACAATTGCGCGGGCTGTTATTTCTCTCCGTACCATGATGTACTCGCCTATACGCCCTCATTCACCCTCATTCAAGTCAACCCGTACCTTGGACATGCTACCAGCTCTCCCCTTCGAAGTTTGAGCCCATATTGCGTCCTTTTTGTCGGACGTACCATTGGAAACACTATTCTCCGTCAACAAGGCGCTGTACGAGATTTCAATGGATGCCCGGCACAAGACCCTACAGGTGCGATACCCCAACAGACGTACAGTTTCAAAGTTTCGAATGATACGGTTTGTACCCTCTTATTTCGGCCTTGATCGAAGCTGCAGGCGTTCACAGGGATACAGTCTCAGTCGGCAGACGCGTTCGGGACCTCGAGGTCAGTTTTAGGGTACTTAATACCTCCATTCCTCCAATGATGTTGAACAATACTTTCCTACGGCAGCTCTGGTCTGGTCGCTACTCTTGGGTCGCGTCTACTCGCTGTCTGTCCGTATTTGGGAAAGACATGCACACTTGCT
Source organism: Pleurotus eryngii var. eryngii (assembly GCA_029467805.1). Classification (NCBI taxonomy): domain Eukaryota; kingdom Fungi; phylum Basidiomycota; class Agaricomycetes; order Agaricales; family Pleurotaceae; genus Pleurotus; species Pleurotus eryngii. The sequence continues at coordinate 1,505,905 of SZVJ01000011.1, forward strand.
TTATCCCACGTTTTCCAGCATCTTTGGTGTAAAAAGCATCTCTTCGTCACATTTGCAAGGCGCTTCGGATAGCGAAGCGCATGGATTAGCCGACCTGATAAATACCGCGTCCCAGTCGTTGGAGTCCCTTCGTTTCGAGATGTTCTTCATATCCACTTCGAGTTCAAATCCATACGATGTTCACTGGTCTGCGTACGTATATGCGTCCATGGATCAACGATATGCCTTCAATTCTGCCTTTCACAGATGTTTTTCCGAGGCTCAAACGCGCCGAGCTTTCTCTCTACATTGCTATCGGGTCTGAAATGGCGGCATTCCTGAACACTCACGGAGAGAGCATCGAGGAGCTGCAGCTATCATTCTGCCGCCCTATTGGTGGCCCACCCTTCAGCATTGCGACCCTTCAGCTTCTCTCCCTGTATAGGCTCTCCGTCGCGTGGAACCTTTTCAACCGGGGTGACGAGAACCCATTTCAGCAGCTTTGGACCAATGCATTTTTTCCCCGCCCCCGATTGTCTCAAGATAATCAGCCCATTCATGGATGCGGACCATATTGTGATATTTTGCGACATGTTCAAACGTTCTGGTGGAGCTGGTGTGCGGCGTCTTAAACTTCCTTGTCGATCTATGAATGCCGAAACATTTGATCATCTGTCAGAGGCCTTCCCGAACCTACACACTCTCGTACTCCCAAAAAATCCTTGTCGAATCTCCAATACTCAGGTCTTAGCCGGAACATCGTGTGTCCCTTCCTCTGGCTGTCGTACAGTCTTTTAATGAGCTAATGCCGTTTTGTTCAGGAGTCTTTTGCTATTGAGATGGGCCGTCGAGAATATACCAATTGGATACTTTACGACTTGGAAATTACCCCGCCGAAAAGTCTGTCATTTGGACAGCCTGAGTACTTCCCGCCGGCCTCGTATCATGCCATGCAAATAGGGCGAGCCATATACCCAGCGTTCGCAGCTTTTGTGGGAGCGGTCATATGGACGTGTCAGAGGCTGCGAAATGCTCCGTACCTACACGTCCACGCCGCGTTGTACCCTGACTTCTGACGAGGAATGAAGGTGACGAGGAGCTCCGAAGGCCAACCCAGGTCCTATGATACTAATGTCGAGTGAGGTGAAGTCCAACCAGTGAATAATCAGCAAGGTGGTGACTCTGTTAATCTATACTATAGTAACAGTACATCGTATAATCCAAGAGGTGCTGGTGAAACCAAGTTGTCCAACTGTCCAAGGAACGACGCTTTCACCAGCCCGAGGCGATGGTTAAAGTTCTTGAATAAGAACATTACATTCTGCATAGCGCATTTCAGTTATCGCCTATGTATACTGAGCACTGGGCAGATGGAAAGCGAGGGGTTATTTACTTACAATAGGGCCAGCGTCAAGTCACCGTGTACCCTAGCTTTGAGGGTGACCTCGACGTCTAGGTTCAAGTCCAACCGTAGCTTTAGCGGTTTATCTCCTCCACCACCTCCGCCCCCGCCGCCAGCGACACTGCCAGCAACATCGCCAACGGTATCAACCGCGCCTTTAGCCGTATTACCTACGGCACCGGCGGCTTCGTCGACTTCTCCTACAGCAGGCAGCCCGCCACCTTTCTTGCCGCCACGCTTTCGACGAGGGACATCGTGGGCTCCGGCATCCTCTGAAGATGCAGAGGGGCTGCGTGGGGTACGGCTGCGACCTCGGTTATTGCGGGATCGACGGCGAGCAGACGCGGGTTGTTGCGGACCCCCTTCATGGTCTGAAGCGACCGAGGGAGCCCGAGATTGTGCTCGCGAAGCAGGTTGTGACATTAGTGTGCTGCTTTAGAAAATAGTTGGGTATGTCTGTGTAGCCGAACATCGCATCCAATGAAGCAATTTATAACCAGAGTAATTGTGGGGTCCTCGTTGTTCAGGTATGTTCATGACGCGTTGGACGTCCGGTCTCCAGCACGTTGTGATTTCAGAGTGACGGTATTCTTCGAACATCAGTGGAACATGGGAAAACATGAGTGTGAGGTGCACCACTTTTGCCACATTTGGCGTTCATCAGAGTGATTTTGGAGTGTGCGTGGATGAACATATTGCTACTGGGTATCTGTGCCCGAGGTGGAGAAATCTAGTTATCTATGCCATATTTTGGTTCTGTCCAGGCAAAATATATAATACAAAAGTTTGTCTTCTATCCATCGATAAGCTAGTGGGTGGGTGGTAACACAGTGGTCCCATCAGTCGAACAACAAACGAAGGTGGGAGTACAAGATGAACATATACGTGGAGCGATCTCTCTTTCAGAAACGATTTTAATGCCATCTTGAATGGACTGACGAAGGTAGAGCTACAGGTGGTGGGGGTGTCAAATGTATCTCAGAGAGCTTCTCACCGGGAAACCCTCCCTTCTCTGCGCCTCTAGGAGATGCAGATCTGGTAAGATCTATGTTATACCCGCAGTTAGGTTCTCCGGAGATGTAGATAGGCGCCAGTTTCGTTGGTTTATCCTTCAACCAGAAGCACCAAACGCGAAGGACGTCCTTTTAAGGATTGTAATTTAGGAGCGTATTAGGGGCTGAGGAGTACTCACAGGTTGTGTGCCGAAAATGAGGAAGACGCCTGTTCCAACTGGAAACAGGCTCTATACGTCAGTAAAATTGATGCGAGATTGTGCATAAGATGCTTATTTACTGGTTGCAGCGAAAATATCAGGAAAGGCGGAAAGCTTTGCGAATACCGATAATATATTGACACTACGGGGAACGTGTTAAATTATTTCGCAACGATCAGGATATTAGAGAGGACGTACATCATGCCAACGAATACATATACGCCAAATATGAGAACTCGGAGGAGAAGTTGGATTTCAGATCCGTCTGTTCGACGTGCACTCCTGATTGCACGCCAATTGCGATACAAGATTGTGCCGAGCCGAACTACAAGACGAATCTTGATGAGAGACTGCGCAACGGGGATGATCCGATCTGAGACATGATGTGTTGACGTACCTTGGAGACAGGTGATGGCAAGGCATACGATCGCCGTAAAGATAGCCATGGTATTGAAACTGCAAGGTGTATTGAGTATTTGACCGTTGCTACGAGGATGCAAGTACCTTACAGCGGTGTGTATTGCAGAGTGCAGTAGAGCCGTCTTCGACTCCGAGTAACGCGTTCGGGATATTTGGCAGAGATCTGTCCAGAAAGAGGAGTAAATACAGCTTCATACTAATATTTGACGGGAATTTTAGCTGACAGTCAGAGTCGCCGTGAAGAATGCGAGGAGAACAAGATAGGGCATGGAAAGCATCTATGGCCTATCATTAGAGCTGATGGAGTGAAACGCGTTGCTCTGTGAACATACTACGACCAACCTCCATCCAACGAGTCGATCCTTACGGCAGCATCGGTCGAACGCCATGTTCAGATGGATCACCATCATCAAGACAGCTACGGACCACCTGCGGAAAAAGTATGAGGACATGTGATCGTAAAGATGACGATAATATTCACAAACACACATTGGCGTAATGCCGTAAAGGAGTGACGTCTGGGCAACGCACAGTGGCTTATCGGGCTCTGGTGAACTGAGATCATGTTGCCCAGCGTAGAAACTGGCGTTAAGTCGAAGTCACTATGTCGCGCCAGGACAAGGGATGCGCCGCTACTCACAGTAGTAGCGAGAAGAACCCAGAAAGGATCCACACCATACAGACATTGACCAAGGTAGGATGTCGCTTTGCTCGTTTCGAAACGAGGAACGTTGTGGCTAGAACAGGCAGAAGAATGGTATTCACTACAAATTGAAGTAGATCCACACGTTGAGCAGGGCTTTGTCACTGCTGGTCGCTGTCTGTGAGGCTGCTCCTGCAAGGGTCGCGACGGTTAGAATAATCAGGGGGATTAGGCTGGGCACTCACTCTGGGCAACCATGGTGCAGAAGAGAAAGCAGGGGTCTATCCGGTAGAAATGGAAAGGGAAGCTGTCCTGCAGAGGAGGGGAACTGAGGCGGGGGACTTGTTCCTGCACTAGCGACCTGTCGCAGCGACAAAGGTATTATAGGGTGATACAGTTAGCCAGCTATGCCAGCAGCTGAACTTGAAGTGCACCACCATTGGAGACCAGCATTTTGTATGAAGCCACTGCATAGGTTTGCCCAGACTGAAACGAATGAGTGCACAGACAGGGGCTGGCCGAACAACACAGCAGCGACACGGGCGCTTAATGCTCCTCTTCGCAACCATCGTGTTCTCAAATCCAAATGGCGCAGTATTACCGGCTCAGAGGAGAGCAGTCACCTTTGCAGCCCGAGCCGGCGGCAGCATTCTCCGGTGTGGCCCCAGTTGAGCCTGTACTCGACGACCTCGAGCTGGGCGGCATCTACATCTTCCCAAATCCCTCGTCAGCGCCACACAGTCCAAGCCAGTATTCGGATATTTCGGCGCCCCACAGATTTCTCGTACTCGGGTTTGTCAGAGCCACGCTCGAGGGATGTTAGTCCCAACGGGCGCGGTCCGTCGGTGCCATGGGATCACGTTGATGCTGCCTCGTCTCTGACTACGATGCCTGATGCGCTTGTGGATGGGGATGCGGACTATGAAGGCTCAGTGTGGCATATGGTTTCTCCAGACTCCGCGCCGGCTCAAAGGCAACACTGGGAACTGGTGCGCCAGCAGCGTGCATCCCGACACCGTCTACGCGTTGCAACGGAGGGGCCAGAACCTTCCGCGTTGCTTTCCCACCGTTCGCAACGTTCCCAGAGCCCACACCCTCGAATACATATCCCCCTTCTCTCGTATCTTGTTTCGCTCTTGCCATCGACGATGAAACGCTACATCTACTCCAACACTCCTCCCCGCAGTCCGTGCTTTTCCCTGGCGCAAGAAGTGAAGCGAGAGTAGTTGGAGATGATGAGATCCTTTTCGATATGAGAGTAACCAAGCTGCTGCAAGCTGTCGACAGCGATAAATCATATCACTCGTTAAAGGAAGGCTTGGCCATTTCCTATCAATCCCTTCCCACTTCGGCCACCCACACCTTCCCTCTCACGGAATTCATACCCTTTATCTCGAAACTAATCACGAATGGTGGCAAAGCACTCTATGAAGTGTTTCAGAAGTAACCCCCCGCCCAAATTGTAACTCTACGAGGGGCATAATATGGAAAATGTCATACACATAATAACATTACTTCTTGTACTTCTAAACCTCCATGTCGTTCGATCTTCAGCAGTTCCATAATATTGTGAACATTACTCGAGACAAATTACGGGCTTCGCCACCTCTGTCCAAGCTATCATCTACAAAACGAACGCTAGTTGCGGCGGATCTTGTATTGGTGGCCGCATCTATACGGTAAATTTTCTAAAACCAAGCCATCACGTCACCCAATTCATTCATTTTCTATGTCAAAGGACAGGCTACCTCGTCGACGCAATATCGGCACGAGATGTACCTAGCACCTATGCTTCGCTGCTTCATTCCTTATGTCAAGTGAATCAACTGTTGGGCAGAATTGGCATAACAATCGCTGATGAACCATGGTATCATCATTTTTCAACCTCCAGATCCACCCAATATTCGACAGCCTGCTCATCATCCATGAGTCTTCCTCGGATCAAACATTTCTTGTTCATGCGAGGCTAGCTCATGGAAGGCTGAAACGAATAGTCGGCACAATCGATAGCCCGAATACGCCCTATCCCAGTCATCCAATTGTGGAGAAGTCGAGTTTCTTAGAGGTGACGTTTGTCTCGCCCGGTCCCGAGCGTCCAGCGAAAGTATTTCCCAGCATCATTGTTTCGAACAATACCCAACTCATTGACAAATTCTTCTACAGTGTGCCATGCCCGGCGATCTTCGCCAAACATTGGAATATATCACTTTAGAACTTGATGCGCGCATCTCGGGCGACCTGTGCAACAGCCAGCCTGTCATACAGCTACCTGAATCGCATCCGAGTGCGATGATACCTCTGGCAGCAGTCCTCTTGGAATATCCCGTTGCCTACGCCCCGCCTCCAGAGTCAGCCTTATTTACATTCCTCGGTGGGATTAGCTTGGATATCTACGAAGTCATCCTCATTTCATCATCAAGCGAATCACGACGGCATACCCTACTGAAGTTCTCTTGCCCTCATGGGCTGGACAAAGGGCTATCGCCAGAAGTAGTCAAGGAGAGGTTGTACAATCATTTTAAGCCAAGGCTGAGCGCACTTCTGCCGGGTATGTCCCTTGAAGTGAGCCACTCAGAGGATACATTCGATCGTGTAGCACTATAAACATGCGCTTCGGGCAACAACCCTTATTCTACATCAACGTTTATGATTTTGATATCTTCATAGGGCTTGTCCGTCTTGTTTGTCTTGACGTTTTCAATTGTATGGACCACTTCCAAGCCGGATATAACACGCCCGAAGATGGTGTGCTTTTATCGAGCCACGGCGTTGCAGTTGTAGTGATGAAGAATTGCGAACCGTTCGTACCCGGACCAGCATTCGCCATACTGACAGTGTAAGGTCTTGAAAGAAACATCAGCGCCATTTCCGAAATGCATAGGTGATGTTCGATCTCACCTATCATGCTTTAGATCATCCGAGAACTCATCTTCGAACTCCCTACCCCAAATAGAGGTCCCTCCTGTACCATCACCGAGAGGATCCCCAGTTTGAATCATGAACTTCGGAATGACACGATGGAAGATGACACCCTCAAAGTAACTGCTGCGAGCGTGGCCAACAAAGTTCTCCACCGCTTTCGGTGCTTGCGCGGGAAACAAGCGAAGATGAATGTCTCCGACGGTAGTGTGGATGGTGGCCGTATCGGCAACAGGCGATGGTCCTTTGTTTGTCGATGTGGTAGTAGTGGAAGCAATGCTTTGTTCCTCTCGAGTCGGTCGTTCATTGAAGACATCGCGGTCGCCAGATTTAGTATCCCTGTTATAGCCATTAAGTGAACGGTGATCGCATTCGCAAGGAAACAGGCATACTCAGGCTCAGAACGCGTGAAAAGGTAAAATCGTTGCCGCTTGTAGGCAGTACAAAATAAATGGGGGTCCCTGGCAGTTCGGTCGGCAAGGATGGGATTCGCAGAGGCGGCCATTGCCTACGATTCGTTATATATCGTGTCAGAGCCTAGACATAGACAAACTCGTGTTATTCGAAGAAAAACAGACCATTGTAGTGATTGTCCGCTTGGCGGGAGCGCCCTGGTAGATAGAAATATTGAGGAATCGTGACGATTCGTCCTTTCCGAGCAGGCGAACAACCCGGTTGGTCACCACATTGACGACTGATGGACGTCAGGCATGACCAATGCAAGCAATCAGGCGACCAATGCTCACCTTTGATGCCCAACAATGAGGGATAAAGCACGAACGACCCACTCTCATCCCAAATAGCATTAATACAGGTCCCGGGGACATGACCGTCAGGACCAGGAAGCTCGAGCTCCTTCTCAACAGCAAGACGCCGACCAAACTCCATGTCCTCGACTCTGTACACGGCAGTCCCAGCTTGTTGCATTTCTTGTATAGCTGTAAGCGATTCGTCGTACTTCCGTGATAATTTGCCAGTAAGGAAAGAGAATATCCTGATTTGACGGTCTGGCAGAGAGAAGGTGACGAAAGATAACGAGTCCGGTGAGAGCGTTATGCATGTTGGCGTCGATTTTGCCTACTCGCAACTATCTGAGCAGGCCTGTATACGAGCAAAGAGGATGGCATACCTTCTTGAAATCGTATAAGTCTGTTTGGCTTTTGAATCGCCACAGTCCCGGAACGTTCTTTGGCAGCCCAAAAGGCTCCCGCGGTTGCCAGTATTCCAGAAACCCTTGATTGTCGGCAGAAATGACGGTATCGTACCTGTCGCTATACTTTCAGGCGGGCAAGGTAAGCAGGGTAAACAAAGTCTCCAGATAGAACACGCGCTTACCGCCATGACCGTCACGGGGAAACGATGTAAGTCATCAACAGACATCAATGGGGTATCATTCCCTCGAGCGTCGTAAATTTTGATGCTACCCGATGCAGAATCCGTCCTATGGGGTCGGATAGAACCAGATATATCTATAAGCGAAAGGGGAGGTACGCACACAGCTAGCAGGGCTTGTGCTTGACCTCTACGGTGTACCCAACAGCAAGTTGAAGGTGTGAACCCTAGCTTTATGATGTTGATCATATCTGAGCCAATTATTAGTCGCTGGGTGCCGCACGCGTACGAATGATCGCACCAAAATTGATCACATCGAACACTTTCGCTGTACCATCTTCAGAAATACTTGCAAATATCTGACCGTCGGCGCTAGCAGAGACCGCAGTGACGGGTCGGAGGTGCGCGCGGTAATGCTTCACGAATTCGATACCAGTGTCCTGCTTCTTCCACAACTTGACGTGTCCATCAATAGAAGAGGTAATGAGGAAGTCCGTTCTACATGATGGACCTTATTTACTTTGGTCCCCCATCTTCATGGAATGGGCTTACTTGGTCATTACGCAGAAATTGATGACATCTCGGTGCATGAAACTCTTGTAGTATTGGTCGGCACTAGGTAGGTGCTCAAGGAAAAGTCGCTCGTGGGGTAGAACTGACCATTTTCTATATTATTTGAGGCCCAGTCGCGGAGCAGGCAACGAGAACACGCACCCTTTCTTCGCTTTTTCTGTACTTCTACCCCGGTCATGGGCATTGGTCCGACGTCCTCATCGTCGGACTCTTCGACATCAACTTGGGCGGGAGTCACAATTACTGTGGGTTCGTTGTCGCTACGAGGCCTTTTACCAAGACTGGAGGCGTTCTCTTCGATATCAGACATGGTCGGCGATGAGTTGAGCTTTCGGGCGTTTAAGTAGGCGCTCAATATTCAATTCCCAGTGCAAGGTGAACACCCCTTAGTACAACACTTTGTACGAGGTCCACTCTAGTGGACCTTGGTATTTTCAAGAAGACGTTTGACGTGCCAATAGATGAGTCTCTTGTACTTCTAGTAAGCGAAGCATTTGACGCCACGAATATAAAGACAATGATTCCAACGCAAGGCCTTGCTGCGAACTCGGACCGCAGTACATGGGACCTAATTTAATGTCTATGTAATTCCCCAGCTTCCATAATCTTCGACAGAGTCCTCGATCGGCGGTGTTGGAGATCACGAGATGTGTCCAGCCTGTGCAAAGACCCTGGCGGAACCGGAGGGAAGACATACTGTCCTTTGAGGTGTTTGATCATGCGGTGGAGATCATATTGCGAAATCTCTTTCGAAGTTGCATTCTGGCTGGGAACCGGGGGAGGTCGAGGTCTGGAGGACATCGCAAGGCTATGCGAGCCGCTACCGCGAGAAGAGCTTCTTCCCCGGCCTATGATATCGTATTCTCGGGCGGCAAGGATGATCAGCAGGAAAATGACAGATATTGACGTTATAACCATTTGGGGGAAGAACCCGATGCAATCTGAGAGAGGGAGGTCATGAGGCGAAAGACACGAAAAGAGAGCATATCGTCACACCGATTAGTACACCATCCAAGCCGGGAGCGTCTGGCATGCTGTTTCTTATTTGTGGAAGGGCGATGAGGATGGCACCCGTCGAGATGATATGCTTCAACAGCGGCTTAACGTCCCGTAGCATCCTCGCGATGATGACATGACAGATAGTGACGTGGGTGAGGATCCAGCTTACCCCGAAAAGCAGGAGGGCAAAGGCGCGAGCATTTCCGGGGCGGGTGATAAACATATCAATGTCTCTGCTAGGAGACTCCGTGTTATTGGCGGCATTGAAGTAGCTCTCGATATCAACCGTTTTCACGACGAAGCTGGATGTCTCACCGATGGTGGCCAGTCGTCGAATAGGAAGAGTTTGATTTGTGGGGGGACACTATGCGTAAGGTGCTGGATAAGAAATAGGTATCGAAGGGGTATAAGCGCGCCTGTTCAACATTCAGGACATGGTCACTGTCAAATTGGACCAGATTCTGAATGCTAGCATTCAGACAGGTTGCAATGAGTATATTATTATTAACATTTATACTTGTGCACACACCTCCGGCGCGATCCCGAATCGCGGTTGTACGGTATTTGCGAGGGATCGTATCTAGCGGTTGGTTCAACATCGCTACTCAGAATATAAGTATTTGATGTGCGGTGCGATAGGACTTGCTGAGGTTACCTGTCAACATAGATGTCCAAAGGCATCGCAGGTAGACCGCAAGAGCTACCATGCAAGCCAACAGATCCGGGAAGGGTATAATCATCTCCACAGGCCAAAATGGCCCAGCGGATAGTAATGGAAGGTTCGTCGACATCGACATCGACATTCTCTCCCGTAAGGACGATCTAGACAAAAGCACTTAGCGTCATTGAAAGATGAAGTGAACTATAGACCTTACGCCCGGCCCGCTGGTCGTCAATACATCGTTGAGTATCAGTTTCAGGGCATCGTCTTCAGGACCTGCACCAGCAAAGGAGCAAGATAGGGCGGCGATGAAGAGTAGAGATAGAATGACCGCGAGCCACATGTAGGTTTTGGTGCTCAAAGAGATTACACCGCCACGGGGTATGAGAGGTTTCGCGATCATTGGTCGGGTTGATTTCTGCAGCCTTTGGTCAGGTTTGCCATGCTGCTTGGTGAAACGGGAGGGAGGTAGTGCTTCGGCAAGCTGGTGTTCTATGGGTGTGTTGCTGCTGGAGGCTAAATGGAAAGAGCGAAGGCGGTTAAAAGAGTGTTGGGGTCGAATGAACGAAGGGACGCGAAAAGACGGCATGACCGAACAAGCCGTATAATAGAAGAGGGAACAACTTAATACTACTGGAGGGATCCGACCTTGAGCTGCGCCTTCTTATGCAGTGGGTTTACGAGCACGGCCATAGACTGCTTACCGATTAGCTAGAATCTGGCTCACATCGAGCATAGGAGCCTTCGAGGTCAATTGTCAGCAAAGACGTGCCGGGCACCTTCTGGCTGATTGTCGAGATCTGTGGGAGGCCAAGGTCATCAAGAATCAGCGGGTAGCGGAGTAAAACATCAAACTAGTGGCCTCTGGCACTGGTTCGAAGTATAACCTTACCAATGATAACAGACGATAACCTGACATCGTTTTAGGGGGTTTGACTTCGGCGAACAGGAACCCATCATTAGAATGCTGATTGTCGGCTATAAGGCGGCGATACGTGCAGAGTGGGCACTTTGATTATTCGGCTCCATGTATACGTCTGGATAGAATGCGGTACGATGCTAAGGTGCTATGCGCGAACGTGTGTAAGGCATCGGAAACATTTTAGCCTTCCTGATCGATAAGTTGCTGTAAAGTTGTGATTTCCGCTAGGGGTCCTCCACCATCACCCTCGGGACCATACAGGCCCAGGATCCTGCGACTGGCGGACAGACACGCCCGCACTTGTGCCATGGCGTGCTGTCGCCGCACTATGCCGTTCATTGGCATGCTGGCGTTCCAAGCTGTCTTCGCCAACTCTAGCGCGTGCATGCCTGGGCGGAGAGTCAACAGGAGGAAGCGCAGCAGGGTGATGGAAGCTACCAATTTGTGGGTAATTCTCCGGATAAATTAAGAGATACATCGCCAGAAGAGTTATGCCAGATTCGAGGGCCCGGTCATATGGTCCATCATGAGATGATTGACTGAATACACCGGATAAATGTTCGATATAATCTTCTTTCAGGAAGCAGCTAATCTCCGGCGGAAGCGACTGGGTAATGGGTTTCGTGCGCAATACGCAGTGTTCTAAGTCATCAACGCCGATGTATGTACGCAGTCGGTATTCAAGCGCCGCAAGACGAGCAGGGTCTTGTGGAACTTCGGGGTGTAGGGCCGACCGACTTGAGGCCCTCACAGGATATGCAGGTGCACTGGAAGCCGTAGGTGAGTTGGAAGATCTGCTGCCGAGTCTGGAGAAGGGCAGGATCGAGGTATGGGATACAAATCTATTGAAGCTGAGGGTGAGTAACCTCAGTATTGAGGCCATCAAAGCCCAGTACCTCTTCTCCCTCAGGTATATCGCGAAGAGCAACGACTTCCATTGTGACTGCCTGTCCTTGCACGAACTTGTACCTGGCGGCGGCGTTTGGAGCGCATGAATGATTGAACAGTCTGCTGGCCAACGGAAAGATGCCATGAGCGAAAGAGTTGAGATGGGAGTGTATTGTGAAGTTGTTGTTTCCGAAACGATTGTAGAGGCCGTCCGCGCCATCGACTGGGGTACACGTTGGCGGAGGTGAATGGTGTGTTGGCCCAGGAAGCAGGCTTTTGAAGATGGCTAGCTGGTCGTCCGCACTCGATGGAGAAGCAAAATACGAAAGTAAGACGCTGTCGAGCCTCTCATGAGGGGGCAAAGCCTGGAACTCATTTGAGGACGCGAAGGAGTTCCATCGCTTGCAGAGTTTTTTGTGCGACGGCCAGTGTCGGGTCTGGCCTAAACCATCGTCGGATAGGATCCGTTCTGATCCAAGACATGACCGTTGACTCACAATTAGCGTCACAGTAGCAGCAAGAGGCACACCCTGAGCACTTTCGCAGAGTCTCGCTCAGGACGAGGCAGTGATCGCAACGACGACCCTTTTGGTCATCAAATAGGACGGTTGCAAAGGCTTGGTTCGAAAGAATAATAGAGCCGGCGGGGAGTGGCTGCGTCGAGACCGCTTGGTTTCTCGCAGTTGGATGACTTTCGACCTTGACGTACTCTAGATCGTCGAGCGACATTTGCATAAATCAAAATCTCAACAAGCCTGTGACAGGTGACTTCATTATCCTCTCCTTAGCACTTACATTGATTTTCTATTATACATTCCTACAGCAGCGCAGTAATTACACCGTCCCACTGTTCATTTCAGAAAAATTCGATAGAGATCTACGGCGGGGGAATCTGTGAACTAAGACAGGTTCTTCGACCTGAAGAATTATAAAGACTGCAGTGGGTACATATGCAAAGGACTCACCGTCATCGCGTAGAAAACATTTGTTACATGGAGCATGACCCCGCGTTCTTCACAAACAACCTTGAGCTCGGGGAAGTTTCGATCCATAGGTGAACTGGCTTCGTCACATGTGAGGTGCTTTAGATTAGGGAGATTGAGGACCATTGCAATGACTCGTTTCATGAGGCTCCTCGAACCAGCATGGTTGACGAAGATCAAAGAGCGTAGGGAAGGAGGGGGTTCGGAGAACTCGACTGTCATCGGCAAATTCAAAACAGTTAGATCTATCAGGGACTCGCATGAGCGAACGAAATTCGCCATTCGTGTTGTCTGGATCATGAGCCGCAGCGAGCGGATGTTGGGGGCGTAGGATTCTAGGATGGTTAATGCAGTTCTGCTCGGAGGATCTCGCAAGTCCAAGACGGTGAGTGTGTCCCGCGACTTTTCCAATAACCAGACCAAGGTATCCTCTGGCATAGCTCTGGCCATCTTGAGTTCGGAAAGGGAGAATCGAGCCTTGATATTCCTTGGTACCACTCCGGATAGCTCGGACCATACGGACAGGAAGTTGACAGTAGGGAATAAAGAGAGTAGTTGATAGACGATGGGAGAGTGAGGGCTACAGGTTATGTTGAGTGCACGTAGGCGGACGGCATGACTGTCTGCAAGCTCCTTCATCTTACTAAAAGTGACTCCTTCGAAAGAGAGGGAGGATCGAATGCTCAGCACTAGTTCGTAGAGGCCTGTACATCGACGGAGCAATGCAGGTAGATGATCTATGTCGCAGTCGGGCGTTGTTTCTGGGTCTGTCGGCATCCCGAGTCCAATATCCAGGATTCGGACATGCTGAAGGAGATGGGGCATGGACACGGGATCTGCGTGAGCTTCCATGAAAGATTTACTCTTCAGGTAGGTGATATGTCTGAACAACAGCGCTTGCGCCGCAGATGTCCACGATCGATGAACCAATGCAGCTGCAGCCAAGGTGATATAATCCGGGTCCCGAGATTTCTGGTTCTTGTAGTAGGATTGCTGAAGAATTATGATAACTAACTCGATCGGTAGCGAGGGGGTTGGCGAGGTTTGTATCATCGTTGAATTCATAGTGGCACTGATAACTGGGAAGAGCAAAATATTCAGGTTAGCTTAGAAATCGTCGGAAAGGATGAGGCGGACTTACAGGTCTGAGTCGACTTCGTTTCCGCTCAAAAATCCTCCTTCAGATACCATTTATCGGTTCAAAGAGCCGTGCAGCGATACTGCGGTCAGCACTGAAACGTTCACCGCTGCTAGTGACTGTCAACTTGCTGTCAAGTCGAATTCAAGCTTAGCTTGGCGCTGTGGCGCGTGCTCACCATCACGTGGGCGCGTCACATCCGTGACACTTCGCGTTTCCGCGCGACTCATTTCAAGCACATACTTCCACTTCTTCATATTGCTGCCTGGCATGGCGTGCCTCGACAAGCTAGCTATTCGCGGAATCCGAGCCTTCGATGACAAGAATTTAGCCGTCATCGAGTTCTTCTCACCTGTAACTGTTATTGTGGGTCACAATGGGAGTGGCAAAACCACAATTATCGAGTGTTTGAAGTATGCGACGACAGGCGATCAGCCCGCCAACACACGTGGAGGGGCATTTGTGCACGACCCCAAGATGGCCAATGAAAAAGAAGTCAAAGCACAAGTCAAGCTACGGTTCCGTGCTGCCAATGGCACACGAATGCTCGCCGTTAGGAACTTGAGTGTTACTGTTAAGAAGACTGGGTTGACAATGAAGACACTGGAAAGTATCTTGGCCTTGGATGACGGCGAAAAGAAAGCCTCGAAGGTACGTCTCCCACAATGTGCTGCATTTACCGTGCTCATGTGTTGTAATTACAGAGAGGGGTCATTTCTACCAAGTGTGCCGAGATTGACGCCGAGATACCTCAACTTCTGGGGGTGTCAAAGTCTGTCCTCGAGAATGTTATTTTCTGCCACCAGGAGGATTCGTACTGGCCTCTGGCGGAGCCATCTGCGTTGAAGAAGAAGTTCGATGATATATTTGAGGCGACTAGGTTCGTCCGGCCATATTAGCACGAGAGGCATATCTCATCGCTATATAGATATACAAAGGCACTCGACTCAATCAAGAGCCTTCGCAAGGACCGTGCAGCTGACCTAAAGGCAGAGAAAGAACGCTTGGAGTCACTATCGCGGGAAAAGACTCACGCCGATAAGCTGAAGGGCCGCATAGCTGACTTAAATACAACTATCGCCTCCAAGGAAGTTCACTACGATGAGGTCAAAAGGGAATTCGATGAACTGGTTATAGCGAACCAGAAGTTCTACGATTACGCGACGAAATTCAGGGAGGTCTATTTGAAGATAGAGTCTCTACAGGCCACGCAGGCCCGTTATCAAGAAGAACTCGACGAGGCCAAGATGAACATCCAGGAAGTAGTGGGTAAGTTTGAAAGCCCTTTTAGACATGATCTACTCTTCATGGTGGACGGTAGGCACGGACGAAGAGTTGGAAGCGCGACTACGGAATTTTGATGGCCATATCTCTGAGCAGAAGCGGAAGAAAAAGGCGGAAGATGGGAAGAAACAAGACCTTGAAGATGAATTGTCTAACGCACGGCGGAAGCATGTCGAGTTACTTCAAGAGCAAGGTTCTCTCCGCGCGGAAGCCAAGGTAAACTCGCGGTCATCGTCAGCTAGCACGGTGACCTCATGTATTCTTAGGCACAAAATGACAGGATATCTGAACGAGAAGAGCAAATTCGCGAGATTAGCAAGCAGCACGGAATTAGTGGTTTCGACTCATCACCATTGGAGAGAGAGAAGGTTCTCGAGTTTATCTCAAAGCTGAATGACATCCAACGAAGGCAACGGACTCAGTTTGAGAAACTTCAGGTTCGTGATCCATCGATTCAATATATCAGCTTCATGGAAGATCATCAACGCAGGCCGAAAGCCAAGTGCGAACGGAGGAATACAACAACAAATCCAGGCAGCTCACTAACGAACTCGAAGGGTTCAAACTCCAGCGCACTCATGCTCGAGAATCCATAGTGTGTACACTTTTCTTCGATTACTTGTAGCACCACTTAGACTGTTGTTCTTTAGGCTGAACGCCAATCCTCGGTCAACGCTGCTGAGAGAGACTTAGACGCCACGCAAGTGGTCGAATCCGAGCTCCGTACCCTTTCCGGCGACATAGAAGAGAAGAAGTCTCGCCTCGATCAGCTCAAAGCGACGATTCAAAGTGCCAACTATGACGGACGTATTGCTGAGAAAACAACGAAAGCGAAGCACCTAGAGGATCGGCGGGACAGCCTGAACGCTGAATTTCGGGCTCTGAGCTTACAGGCGGACTCGAGGGCGAAACTAGACTTGAAGAGGACTGAGCTTAAGAGCAAGACTGCTGAGCTCAAGAACACGTTGGAAGTTGCCAATAGCAGGTACCGCAAGCTAATAGGTACCGATGCTCGGCCCGAAGCAATGGAACGAGAGGTTGATAGAGTTTCTGTGTGAGTGACTTCAGTGACAACTCATCGCAAAGGGCTCATTTTCTTCACAGGGAGAAGGAACGCGAACACGCAGAACAAGAGTCACTAGTCCACGACTCAAAATCGTCGCTAAAACTCTGCGGAGTTGAACCTTTCGATGGCGAAAACTCAACTCAGAACCAAGAAAGACGACTTAAAGGGTCAGTGATAGTGATCTCCTCGATATCATAAACATGCCAAGTAGCCGTTCTTTCTTAGCCTTGGAGAGACGACTCAGAACGGAAGTGGACAACGATTCGCTGGAGGTCGCCATTGTCGAAGCCACTGCCGAGCTAGACCATCGAAAGCAGTAAGTACTTTTACAACTGACGGAGACGTATTACTAACTGTGGCTCAGAATATCAAGCTCAACGACCGGTGCCACGGCGATCTACGAAAATATGCTCAAGGCTGGTATGCAAAAGAAAGTCTGTACTACTTGCAATCGCCATATGGACGATCACGAACTTGTGGTGTTCGAGCGATATGTGAGTCTCTGTGTCATAGCATCGATCTGAAACTAAATATCACTCCAGCTCAGAGAACAGATTAAGAGGACGTCGCCAGAGACCCTCGCTACTAACCTGGCGGAGACGAAAGACTGGGAAGAGGAACTTGATCGCCTGCAGAAATTGAGGCCTTTTGAAGCCTCGAGGAATCGTCTCAAAACCGAAGAAGTACCCGCTTTGGAGGCCCAGATAAAGGAATACGACGCTGCAATACCAGACTTAGCCAAGCGAGTTGAAGAGGTTCGACTCTGCGTTCATCTTTCAATCTTATTTCTTACCCAGAATAGGCTATGGGCAAACTCAACGACATCAAACGCGAGCTCAAGGATCTCCATGCTCTTAAAGAATATGCCAACAATGTTTCGCGCCTTCAAAAGGAAATTGAACGTTTGAACGGAGACATCAAATTCCTTGAGAGTGAATTGATGTCGACGGGGTCTGCCAAGACTGCTGACGATGTTCAAGCCGAAATTGATGCCGTATCGGCAGATATGTATGTACCCTTCGTTCGGCCATCGCGGTAGCCTCTCCTAACCAAGTTTTCCGTTCACCCCAGCCGCGCCAATGATAGGGAAAAGCAGGGTCTTGTGACAGACAAGGATCGACAGAACAACGCATACCGATTGGTCGAAGGGGATCTCCACACAATGCAACTTCGAGAACGAGACCTACAGAGTAAAGCTCGAGAAAAGGGTGCGCTGGAAGCACGCATTGAGACCATGAGACAAGAGATCGTGGCTTTCAATGTCAAGCTCAAGGTGAATGCCCTTCCATTGAGCCCAGCATCGCTTACCCCTGACTCCTGACCCCTGTAGGAACTAGACTCCAAGATCCTTGATGCGCAAGCCCCCATCGACCTTCTCGAACAAGAGTATGAAAGGTCCCGAAGTGAACTCAATGCTAAGATAGCCTCTGCCCAACGCCATCTGCAGGAACTTAACATGAGCAGTGACAAGCTTTCGCAGACCAACAAAGCTGTCGAACGGTACAGTCTGAATCATTGCTATCTAATTTGTTTCAGTTTGAGAACTCGGTCCTCTAGATACGTCCGCGATAAGCGTGCTCGCCAACTAGAAGATTGTAATCAGAAAGTTGAGGAGTACGGGAAGGAAATCGAAGACCTCGCTCGTTCAATCGACCAGATACGCGGCGTGATTGCCAGCATCGAGAAAGTGATCAACGAAAGCGGTGCCTCAGTAGCAAATTTGAGGGAGAACTTGCGTGTTAGGCGACTGTTGAATGACATTGCTAAAACACAACGGGAGATTGACTCTTACGACATGGAAGAGGCGGCTCGGGCTCGTCGCAACTTTACCGAGAAGTATGACGTAGCTAAGAAGAAAGAGAATGACCTACACAGCAAGGTACGAGGACTTTTGTCGAAGTGGTCAAGTTTTAATTTGGGTTTCTCTAGTTCTCTCACGTGGCAGGAGAGCTTAGTTCTCATAAAGCACAACTTAGCGGATGGGAAGAGGACTTGAAAGAGTATATGGGGGTCTACAAGAAGTATACTGAGCAACTTATATCGGTGAAGGTTCGTTCGCAACCTTTGGTCGTAGATAATAAGTAAACCTTCTCCGTAGATGTCTGAAATGGCCAACAACGACCTGGAAAAGTACGCCAAAGCACTGGACAAGTACGTCTCCTACAGCCATTATTTATTCACCGACTCAAATCCCATCTCCTACAGCGCCATCATGAAGTATCACGGATTGAAGATGGAAGAAGTCAATGACACGATGCGGCATTTATGGAACAAAACATACCAGGGAACAGGTATATTTAGAACGGAATTACCTGACCGCAGAACCTCAGTTTTTCCTAGATATCGACGGTATCAAGATATGCTCCGACGTCGAAGGCGGGGCATCTAAGCGATCTTATAATTACCGAGTCCGTCGCTACCCTGTGCATGATATGTCGGTCTAACAGCGTTCCTGCTGCAGGTGGTCATGACGAAAGATCAAGTCGAAATGGACATGCGCGGTAGATGCTCTGCGGGGCAGAAGATGCTTGCGTCTATCATTATCCGTCTTGCCTTATCTGATTCCTTCGGGCAAAATTGCGGTATATTGGCCCTAGACGAACCCACAAATGCCTTGGACACCGAGAACATCGACGCTTTAGCGGCGAGCTTAGTAGAGTAAGCCCGATCTCCCTGCGAAACCAATCTCCAAGCTAACGCCCCTTTAGTATCATCAACGAGCGGAAGAATCACTCCAACTTCCAACTCATCATTATCACCCACGATGAGAATTTCCTTCGGAAGCTGGGCCACAGCGAGGTTATGGAGTATTACTGGTGAGTTAGCTCCTTTGTCTCCTTTGAGCTTATCCTCAACATCCCCAAGGCGTGTATCAAGAAATCCTCGGCAGAAGTCTATCATAGAGCGTCAACAGTTCCGATAGTCGCCCACCGTTCACTCTGATTGCTACTATTGGACTCACTATATATATTTATTTCAACTTTCAATCATTTGACCATCCAAGGTGTCGTCTCGGGTATTTATTTCAATACAGTAAGTTTCAAGATAAGACCTCGGCAGAACTGGGGAAGTCTTATTCGGTTACTCTGTCTATCTTTTACCTAGCCTGGTGCAAAGACCGATTTGCGCAGGCGGAGAAACTTGGATTTGGATTTGGCGTGAGTGACCCTCCTTCCCGACATTTGCACGAGCAGCCTTACGTCATTTTCCTCAGACCATTTAAATCAGTTAGTCGCCTGTCCCCCGTCAATCCTTCCCCCTCCCCTGTACCCTCGTCGCACTATGCTGGTGTCGGTGCACCGAACGTGCATGTTCGTTCCCACCGAACCAGCAAGTAATACGAGGTTTCGCACGACAACAATTCGAGCCTCGATCGGTGTCAACCGCCTACAACGTGACCCCCACCCCCCAGCCATCTCGCGTCTTAATCACTCAATCCTTAATGTACTAAATATATGCTCAGCGACGCCGAAAGGGACTGCCCCATATTGCCCATCGTAGCCATCATCTCGATGGTTAGCGGCCAACAACTTCGGGCCGGGCTAACTGCTGGCTTGGTTGCCGCATTAGTATGCGCCGCTCCCCACTGGAAGCATCGACGAGGTAGTTCGTGCGAGGTTCACTCCCTTGGATGGAAGGTGAGAGAGGACATGGTTGTTTTCCCTCGTGCTCTGTCGTTCATGTGTCGACAATCTGACGATTCAATGGCCTGCAACTGTCTCGCTATTGATCCACTGACCTTCCGTCATAAACCAGCATGCCGGATTCGAACTCTATCTTCCTCGACGCCCGCCATGTGGATTAGGCTCTGTTAAAGAATGTCGCCGATAATGCCCTTCACTTGGCTGTTGTGTGCGGAAAAACGCAGCTTTAACGGCGGTTCGTTTCACCGCCAGCTCCAATCACTAGTCAAATCGACGCACGAAGTGCCCCGTGGCCTCTCCCCATTCGCGAAGACCGATCACCCCGCTTATTGCGTGGAGCATTACGTTGTGGCGGCGCCTTTTCGGACGTAGGTTCCTCGTTCTACCTGTAAATCTCCAACTTATTTCCTTGTGGTTCTGCTAGAAGACTCGACAGATGCGGTACTCCTACAATCCCCGGATAAACATTTAGCCACAGGTAATGACGCTAGAGTGTCGTATAAAGAAAGGCCTTTGGGTCTTGTATCCTCATCTCCATCTCGTCCAACGCTGAAATGGGCTCCTACCCACGGAATACAGTCCTCGATCAACTCTCGCTCTCCGATCGAGACTTTTTCAACAAGTACAGCTTTGGCAAGACTCAGCCGTCGCCATTTTCTTGTGTCCATCATGCCTTCGAATTTCACGCCCGCTCATATCCTCAGCTCCTTGCTGTCGACAATCTCGGGGATACCATGACCTATGCTGAACTCGATCGCCAGGCAAATTGTTTGGCCCGGCAACTTCGAGATGCGGGAGTTGGTCCTGGCTCGCGCATCTGCCTACTCGTTGAACGCTCGGTCTTCATGGTCATTGGTATCGTCGCGGTTTTGAAGAGTGGGGCTGCATATGTCCCATTAGACGGCAACATTGTCGCCGATTCGACACTTGCACGCGTACTTCGCGACTCCGCATCCAGTCTCGTCCTTACCCTGCGCAAATATCTCCCTCGAGTGGCGAACCACCAGACCATCTGCCTTGAGGATGTGGTCTGTCAAGTATCATCGGGACATTGTACAAAGCCCGTCGATCTATCGACCCCAAGAGATAGCGCATATATAGTGTACACCAGCGGTAAGTGCCAGTACGGCACCCTCTTGGTCTGAGGTTAAACGGCCTTGTAGGCACAACAGGGGTACCTAAAGGGGTCGAAGTAATGCACGGCAACGTTACAAACTGTGAGTCTGTAGATACGGTTGTGGTTTGTACGATATTCATCCTCTGTCAGTGGTCTGCCTTGAGCCCGGCAATATAGAAATGCGGCCTGGAGCCCGAGTTTCTCAACTGATGAATATAGCTTTCGATATGGCAGCATGGGTAAGCTCCTAGTCGCGTTCTTTGAGATAGCCAATTGATATGATGCCAGGAAATTTTGGGGGGGCTCTCTAATGGCTGTACCATCTGTCTCCGAGGCAAATCCTCGAAGGAATGGCGTGCCACGATGAAAGCTGTGGATATCGTGATCGCAACACCTTCAATGCTTGTACCTCACGATCCAGCGGATTATCCCAACATCAAAGTTGTGGCGGTCGCCGGAGAGGTATGCCCACAACGTAAGTGTTGTCTTTCAATGTTCTTCCTCCGGCCACTCAACTGCGTTATTGCATAGCTTTGGCAGATAAGTGGACGTCCTCTGGTCACTTTTATAATAGCTGCGGTCCCACCGAGGTATATCGCAACCGCTTTATCAACTGGTCCTCACACTAAATGGTGCATTTGCAGATAACTGTTGTCAACACTGTCCATCCTCATGTTGCTGGGCAACCCCTGAGCATTGGCAAGCCCACCCCTAATAACAATGTGTATATCCTTGGAGATAATCTTGAGCCATTACCTATCGGGAAGACAGGTCTTATGTGGGCCGGTGGTGCTGGAATCACCAAAGGCTACGTCAATTTGCCTGAGAAGACGGAGGAAAGATATAAATTAGATCCTTTCATGGACGATGGGTAAGTAACACACTGGTTTGTTTACCTTGACATGGTTCATATTCATGGTTCACCAGGTCGTACATGTTTAATACGGGCGACCTTGGGTGAGCCTGGCTATTGCCGACTCAATCGCCAAGTTACTGACACTCCATCCTAGACGTTGGCGCGAAGATGGTAGCTTAGAACACCTTGGCAGAATTGACGACCAAGTCAAGATTAAGGTGAGAATTCTCTCTGCCATTTCGCCTTCATTTTCTCTTCAATATACACAGGGATTCCGGGTGGAGCTTGACGGTGTGTCCGCGGCCATGGAGGTATGCTTGTCATGAGGCTAATTTTACCTCAATAGCTTACGATTTCCACAGACTTGCGCCGGGGTGAAGAATGCTGCGGCCCTCTTAATTGGTGACACTCTGTGGGGTTTCTATACTCCCTCAACTGTGGAAATCAAAGAGGTAGAAGCAGCAGTTGCCATGATCCAGCCATATTATGCCGTGCCATCGCGATTTATTAAGATGGATATGTTCCCGAACACTGCGTGAGTGACTACCAAGACTGTTAAAAAACTCCCGTCTCACGCTCAAAATAGAAATAAGAAGACTGACAAACGAGAGTTGCGGCGCCTCGCGCTAGAAGCTCTTGAGTCGACAGAGAAATCAATTGTGGAGAAGGTCGTTGTCTCAAGCAGCGAAAAAGAAAAAGCCGATCTTGTGCAGAACAATGTCGAGAAACTGTTATTCGTTCAGGAAGTGATCTCCGCGCCACCCCCTGTCTACTGGCGCCACCCACAATCACTGGATCTCGTTCTCGCTCAAGCGGCTGCCACGAAGCCTTCCTTAGCGTCCAGTTCCGAGACTTCTTCTACTGTTGAGCAAGGGCTCGCGTGGGCTGGATACGAGGACGACGAAATTCCTGAGAAGACGCAAGGAAAATACGTTCGCAACTTGCGACACCAAATTTTCAGTCTCTACAGGCGGCTGTTCGGCGTTGTGTTCGTCGTCAATCTTGGAATTCTCATCGTAACACTTGTTAAGGGCGGCGCCAATTCACTTGAACTCGGTCAAATCGTAATTGCCAACCTCTTCTGCGCCATTCTCATGCGGCAAGACTATGTCATCAATGCGTTCTTCAATGTCTTTTGTGCTGTCCCGACTTCGTACGCCTACTCAATAGCATTCCCTTGTATAAAGCTAACAACCATGTAGATGGCCCTTGGCGATTCGTCGAGTTTGCGCCAGAGTATACCACATTGGTGGCCTACACTCAGGATGTGCTATCTCGGGTTCTGTATGGCTTCTCTTCTTCACGGTTGAGGCTACAAGGGAACTCGTTCGCGGAGGACAGGTATAACACATCACTTTCTGGAGCAACATCGGGCTTGGCTAACCTTTCTCTAGATTTCAATCGCCACCGTGGCTATTACGTACTGGATCCTACTTATAATCTTACTCATAATATTCTTCGCCTATCCGACTCTGCGTACCTCAAAGCATGACCATTTCGAGCAAGCACATCGTTTCCTCGGATGGAGCTGTACTGCTCTTGTTTGGGCGCAGGTAAGCTCCGACGCGCTCTGATTCTAGTCGACAACTGCCCTTGCCTATAGGTCATACTCCTAATTAATGACTTCAAAGCCCCTGATCAAACCCTCGGTTCTGCCTTGGTCTCGTCGCCACCGTTTTGGCTGGTGGTAATAATGACAGGTAGATTCGACGTCAATTCATCATCATCATTGTAAGCTAAACGGGCACACAGGATCTATCATTCTCCCCTGGATCAGGTTGAGGAAAGTTCCCGTTCGTGCTGAGGTCTTGTCGAATCACGCTGTCCGACTCTACTTCGAATACGGTTAGTGATCCTCCCTTTCCAACCACTGTGACCTACACACTTATCCGCTGATCAACTAGTCACTCCTGTACCTGGGACTTTCACCCGCATCTCGGAGAGCCCTCTAGTCGAATGGCATGGATTCGCTACAGTCCCCGAGCCTGGGCAGAAGGGTTACTCGCTCGTTGTCTCCAAGGCCGGCGATTGGACTAGCAAGCAGATCGCTGACCCTCCGAAGAAGCTTTGGGTCCGCGGCATTCCTACATGTGGCGTTCTACGCATCGTCCCTCTATTCCGAAGAGTAGTGTTCGTCGCGACCGGAAGTGGTATTGGCCCATGTACTCCCTGCATTCTCGAGCAGCGAGTCCCCATCCGCCTGTTATGGACCTCGCCCGACGTCCGAAAGACGTTTGGTGACAAGCTTGTGGACTCTATTCTCGCTGCTTCTCCGGATGCAGTGATATATGGTGAGCATTTCGCTCAACCAAATGATTTTTTATGATGCTGAAAGTCCTCGCCACAGATACACGCAAGTATGGAAAACCAGACATGGTAAAGTTGGTGTACCGGTTGGTCCGCGAATTCGATGCAGAGGCCGTCTGTGTCATTTCCAATCAAAAGCTCACCAGGAAGGTGGTTTACGGCATGATGAGCAGAGGTATCCCTGCTTTCGGGGCGATCTGGGACTCGTGAACTATCCAAAAGTTTGGGAAAAATATAACGATTGTAAAATTAAGAGTACTCTATGGTAGTCATATTGACAATAATAAAGGAAATGAATTTATTTCACCCTCGGGAAACAATTCTGAGAAAACGCGGTTTACTTACTCGCTTAAGCCTCCAAACCGGGTGCTGCCTCCTAGGAGTAGCCCCTATTTGATCATGAGGACGGCGTTGGTTTAGCGCCAGTGGTCGGCTACAACGTTCTGCAGTATGTTGTCGCTGCTTCGCACAGCGCCAGGGCGCGCTCCCTCTTTCCGACAATGCCTGGCCTCTGGAGTACGACGGTACGCACGCGTCGCGGATACTGCTGTTCAAGCTGCCTCAAGCGAAGACAACGCGCTCACCATCGCGCCTCCGGGCGGTCTCCCGGATGATTCCACAACTGCCCTTAGTGCAATCCCCCGACGAGCAATAAAGAAGTATCAAGTCGATATTAAACCA
Organism: Pleurotus eryngii var. eryngii; assembly: GCA_029467805.1. NCBI lineage: Eukaryota > Fungi > Basidiomycota > Agaricomycetes > Agaricales > Pleurotaceae > Pleurotus > Pleurotus eryngii. Next base: position 1,530,932 of record SZVJ01000011.1, read on the forward strand.
GACCACGGACTGTACGGTTTCTTTAGGAAAGTGGAGGATGATCTCGGGGAGAATGTTACCTACCGCACTGTTGAGCCTCCGGAGGGCGAAGCGCTGTTTCCCAGTGGTGAGCACGAAAACCCTCCTCCCTCTTCGTACTGAAAATTTAGTCATGCGGTACTGCTAGGCCGTGCATGGAAGGCATCTGAGCTGAGGCTGAAGAGTTTCAAAGACCTGCACACGTTATGGTACATCGTTTTACGAGAACGAAACTTGCTCGCGACGCAGAAGGAAGAGGCGCGAAGAATGGGTATTCAGAATCCATCTGCTTGGGGTTCAACGAAAAAAGCTACGCTGGTACGGTTGTCAGACGAAACCTCATTTCTCCGTGCCTCTGACGGTCTCCGTATAGTGCCGGAAAACTATGGCTCGTATCAAGTACGTATTAAACGAACGGCGACTAGCTTACGAAGGAGCAATCAAACTTGTGGAAGCAGAGGCTGAAGAAGTTTCCGCTCTGAAGGAGGACGAAAAAGTGCTCAAGCATCAACTGAAAGAATGGCGAAAGGGTCGATCGTTGCGCAAGGCAGCAAGGCGACAAAGCAGGCGGAACCCGGATTTACTTGTCTCTGCTCCCGTCGAAGACGCGACTACTACACCTTCATCCGAAATTCCCATAGAGACCTCCGCAGAGACCTCGGCCACGACGATAGAGCCAGCGATCGAAGCTGAGGCTCCACCGTCAGTACTTTCCGAGACGCCAGTCCAACGACCCGACGCCGTCGATGTCAAAGTCGAAGATTCACCTACCGTGTCGGCCACAGAAAAGGCGAAAACTCGCTCGGAACGTAGGGCGGAGAGGCGAAAGAAGGAAACGGAGGACCTGCTTGCCAAAGAAGCCCCGGAGGGGATCGATGCAGTCGAGTCTTCGCTCTTTGGGGGTCCATCCAGTGGGAAGAAGAGGTCTTGATCATAGCAAACTAGATTAGATTATAGTACCCTGTTGCTATCGACCTCAATGTTTCTCCTCGCTCGACTCACCTTGCTCTCGAGCCCTTAGCGGTATTTCTCGGTGTGAAGATCATGGTGCCCAGCAACAGTTCGTGTGGAAATCAACTATGTGTCCGTGGTGTATACCCACGATGTGTACTCTCCCAATGCTTCATCTCAGCAGACACCCAACAATCCTTTACCGACTTGTCTTCAAACGCCTCAATCTGCCGCCTGCCTTTCCTTATGAGATGCTCAATTGCAGCGACATCGCGCGAGGATACTGAAGCCGATTGCTGGCGGAATGTGAAGCGAATGAAGAGGAAGAACTTGGGTTGTGCAGAAGGGGGCTTGGTGGATGCCATTCGTAGAGCACTTTTCGTGCGTTGGGAATTAGTGATAATTGGAATTTAGAGGCGAGTACAAACCGCCTGTATAGAGCAAGGACTTCTTTCTGGAGACCTGATTTCCGTGAAGCCATGGTACGCGTGAGTCCGCTGGTAGTGAATTCGCTGGCACCGTGATGCTACGGAGGAGTAACGGACGAATGTCCCCGGACTTGGATCGCGAATTTCGGGAGTCAACACGTGACTCGGAGTTGTTTCCTCGTCACCTCCGTCTCTCACTTAGTCTCATGTAATCAGACTCGAATATAAATACTGCCAAACAAGTTGGCCTATGACTACCTTCGGTGTATAGAGTACTTAATATCGAGTCTGAATCAACATCTCGCCCTCATACCAGGATGCGGAAAACGTGACGCAATGTCAACTGCTCGTGACGACTAAGACCTAAGCAAACGCTGCTAAGTGGAGACGCCAACTGCTAAGCCAGCACTCTGTGCTAACTGCCGGCCATACCATAATGCATCGCGTCGCATCCAACTCTCGATACGCAGCACCATGGAGCCCCATTCTAGTTTCCTTCTTCCGAGTTGCTGGACCTCGGAGATCTGTTTACTCTGGACCCTGAGTCTGGTTCTGGCCTGCCCTCCTCATATGGAGATTTCTTTGCACAATTACATGGCCCTTCACCCACTCCTTCTCGTCCCAGTGAATGCTCACATCAAGATGACCAACGCATCTTCGGAGAATTGGTCTGCATGAACGGCACTTCTACGGTTACTTGTGCACCTCTGAGCCTCCTTGGTGGCCCAATTCCTTCACATGATCGCGAGAATAGTGCCCCTCCATGGGAGTTGGCTACGCCCTTGTCTATCTTAAGCACTTGAGTATATATTCCCGGTTACAGCCAGTATAATGAGGATATAGATGATGTAAAATCTGGTTTTGCCACTGCTAGTAGGTGTTATTGCGAATACATCGACGCCGTCGAGTGCTTTGCATGCCCCTTCAATTTGGTAGTTTTCAGAATGTCGCGGCGGAGCGAGTGCCCGACGTCGGAGCTCCAGCAGAATTCAACAGCCATTTTAATGCAATTAACTAGGAAGTATATAAGCGAATATTTCTCACGCCGAAAATGGCTAATTACATATTCTGACAGTCACGAGAAGATCACGAGAATGTCACGTTTTCCGCATCCCGGTATGAGGACGACATATTGACACAGACTATCTCTCACTCAAAAATCGACGCTCATGGTTGTAAAAGCCCTCACTACTCTGCCAGCATTCAGACAGGCTGTGAGTATCACGAAGTACCACTTATCTCAACTCCTTAATGACAATCTCACAACCCACAGATCAATGCAAGTAGACCAGCTATGGTCGATTTCTGGGCTACCTGGTGTGGACCATGCAGAGTCATATCCCCAGTGTTCGAGAAATTCTCCTCGACGACTAGCAAGGTAGACTTCTACAAAGTGGACGTTGACGAGTGCCCCGATATAGCACAAGAAGTTGGCATTCGAGCGGTGAGTAGCCCGTCTTTCAGTTATCGCTAGGTCCTAGATTGCTACGCTCTACCAAACTCACCAGCACTCCTCTTGCATTCTATATAGATGCCGACGTTCATGGCGTTCAAGAAAGGTTCAAATATAGGGACTGTCGTGGGGGCTGACCCATCTGCTTTGAAAGTATGTGCCCGCCCTCGTTCTTGTATCCGCTTCATCCTGATTATTTGGTTGCAGGCCCTAATAGAACGCTCGAGTTCCCAGTCGGACTAATTGGTTGTCTAATTGGTTGTTTTCCCTCTGTTCACTGCGCTGGCCCCTATTTTGCCGTCATCTTATTGACCTTCGAGAGGGCTATGGTATGGCAGAGGCGTCAGTGGTTCATCAACATCGCGTACTCATATCCCGACTACTGCGCAGCAGGTCTCTGTGTAACTGTACGCTTTACGCTTTCTAAACCGTAGTCTACGTTGCACGTGCCCAGTCGCGTGATCGTTAGTGTCTATAGCCGGATTCCGAATGTCTCCCTTGCATTCCTCTGCTCTACCTCCACCCATGTCCGTCAAAGAAATAACGAAACTCGCAGACTTCAACGCAGCCGTATGCAACACGAACAATAGTCATTCGACCTTTGACACCGAGACTTTTCTTTATCCATTAGATAAACGGCGGCAAACCAGTCATTATCGATTTCTGGGCCCCATGGTGTGGTCCATGCAGACAGATCTCTCCCCTGTTCCAGCAATTCGCTGGGGAAGTAGGACAGGGCGTAGAGTTCTACAAAGTCAACGTTGATGAATGCGATGATATCAGCCAAGAAGTTGGCATTAGATCGGTAGGAAATTCGCGATCACGCAGATCTTCCGATCCTTCAACGAGCTGCATTTGTCCCTGTAGTTACCAACGTTCATGGTGTTCAAGGATGGTACGAAGGTCAACGAGCTCGTGGGAGCCGTTCCCAATAAACTCCAGGTACAGTATATTCGGTCTAGCTGCTAGTCGCGGGCTGATTAGGTCGTCACCAGGAAATGATTCAAACCTACGCTACATCCTAGTGGCTGGCTAGATACGTACACGGCCTTGACATTAACATCACCTTATCTGCTGATTGGAGCATGCATACTTGCATGCAATCTGATGTCTGTGAAGCGATGGTAACATAACGTACGGGCATATTCTCTGAAGAAGACAAATCTATCCATCGACAATCCGCGCGCGAGAGTGAGTGTGTGGTAGTATGGTAAAACAGCGAAGAAGAATTCGCTCGCTATGTTGACAGTGAATTAGGATGCTGAGGTGATTTTATGCCCGCAGTGCAATTAAGTGGCTGCCTAAGTAAGCTCGAGTGTCATCGTGTACTTACTTCTTCTTCAAGTGCTCTTGAAGGCGAGCAGGAGTGAAGCGTTTGCGATGCGTTCCACATACGTGACAACGACTTCGACCGCTTTTCGTCAGAAAAGCGATCATTTCTTTTTTCATTTCGGGATGCCTATCTAGTATCAGCACCACGTATATCACGGTTTAGTTCGTTATGTACTTCGAGGAAGTGTGATCCACGAGCCCGTCTGAGTCGAAGAACCGATTAGGACATTTGATGCACCCCAGAATCGGCTGTCTAGTATAGTAGACTGATTTGACTTTGCGGTTATATTCTTCTTCTTCTAAGGCTTCCTTAAGGAGAAGCCTCCATTCTGTGTTCAGCAGACCAGACTGTTATGTGCGGAATGTTTAATTAATCAATGTCTCACTTGTCTTGGTCAATTGAATCAAATCCATGCTCAGCGAGTCAACGCATTGTACTATACGCTTCCTCCCTCCAACTTGCTGCTTCTCTTTCTTCTCTCCCCGTTGGAAGTTCCATAGGCTGATGTAATTGTGAGCCTAAGCTTTAGTGAATCCACGCAGAGAGAGACATGTGACAGACATCCTTCTATTGAGATGGAACATCCCCTGGGCGGTATTGTTATATTTACGGCACCAATCTATCCGTTTCTGTGCAGTCTGTAGAGGATTTGGTGAAGTTTGATCGTCGTTGAAGGATGGACCGCACCTGCATAAGCGCGCTGAATTCTTTTGCCTTCTTATCCCAGGACTAGGATGAAAGAAGGAGGGTATTAGACGGGTGGCGAGAATCAAAGGTTGTCACTTACCGCCTTCAGCTCGGGAAGAGGAACAGTATCGACGTTCCAAAGTTCTGGTACGAGTCTATTGCGAGCAAGTGTGTTGGCCGCACAATATTCGGGGTCTGTGTTGTGTACCCAGTTTCTGCGGTAAATGTTGTTCTCCAGTTGACCTAACGATCGTGGTTGTCAGAGCGACTCCAGAAACTTTGATAGCTAATTTCTCGCGGTGTCCCCATTTGCGTATCTCAAGGTAGGGCATCCATGGGCGATAATCCTCTCGATGAGCTCTGTACGACTTATCCGATGGTCCCGGCATTCGGTATACTATCTTCCTACACTTATAGATGAACCTTGATGACGAGGCAGTGGTCACATTGATGCCCTACCACTCAATTTTCCAGGTTCATTTGTCCTGTGGAGTGTAATCGAGTGAGTATAATCACCATCGTGACTCTGATTATGTCCATACCGAGCAGGATCTAATCTTGAGAGAAAATGAGTAAGGCATAGTATCCGTCCACTGGTGACAGACCTTCGCTGCAGTAAGTATGCATACAAGTCACTTTGAGCCTATGATACGCACCGTACACTCTCCACCACCAAAAAAGAGTACGATGTTACGGTATTCGGAAGTCTTATTCGGCGGAGGAATAGTCACAGGGAAGGAAAGGCGGGCCCTCTTCCAATATGAGTCTCTTTCGAGAAGAAGTTTGCGTATGGTTTTGTTTATCCGTGACATGTAAAGTAGGTCTCGCGGTCCTAGATGTAGAAGTAACTGGGGTGAAAGAATGAGCATATATATGCGAGGAAAATAAGTCCACCGACTTCATGGAGTATGTCTAGTGGCAGCGGATTTCTTGTTTCACGCCTAGCCAGTCTTTGAAGTAAGCCATGCGTATCGGTGATTATGATGGGGACTTTTCTGGGCATAGTAGCGAACAGCGACCGAATGTTGATTCAGAATTTGGGTGTATGTATCGCTGCAGCCGGGAGAAGCGAGTGAGTGAGGCACTCAGATGAGTAGTTTTTACCGCACCTTATGAGCTCTGCTCTGTGTGGTGACGCGGGGAAGGGAGGAGAATGGTCCGTGGCAGGCTGGACAGGTCAACTCAACTTGCATGTAAGTTAGACGCTCATGTTATTCCCACGCATGTCCTCAGAAAGTTCTAGGGAACCTCAATGAGTCGCCGTCATGCTTTGCCAACATAGAGGACGCTGTACCTTCGTAAAATCCTTTTTGACCTCATTCCGATCGGCGGAGGCGCGTGTAACATCATGTCGGCGGGCGCTTTCGACAGTTGGGAACGACAATCCGACTGAATACTGTCGCGACCTTCTCCGGAAACACGAGTACGAGTCTTTCCTTATCTCCCAGTTTTGGCCAAAGGGGTCGCTGCAGGATGGTTATTTGGCGCTAAGGTCATTTTCGGCATGTCCTCGGTTTGCTCCAAACGCCGTAAAGTGATTGAACTTTGTTCAAGGTGGAACTAGCAATGATTGGGGATTCGGTTTCCAACCCGGTTATTGGGCAGATGAGGATGCAGTTCTGGAGGGACGCTGTCAAGGGTGTCTACGGGGTGCGTCTCCTGTTTTGTGTCTCGCAGCATTTCTTTATGCCTGGTTGCTTTGGGGTGCAGAACAACCCACCAAGACACCCCATAGCGCTAGCCCTGTCTGATGTGTGTCGACAATACAAAATCCAACGATACCATCTCAACCGCTTGATTGACGCTCGAGTTTGTACCTAAGTTGCCATCTCCTACCTTTCAGTCTGATAGTGTTTCAGGATGCGGAATTACACACACCAGAGCATTTGACCTCCGAATCCCTCACTGATCATGCCGAAGCAACTTCGTCCACTCTACTTTATGCGCTCCTGTCCCTCTTGACCATTCCATCAAACTCGCTAGACTCATTATCACACGCGGCGTCACACGTTGGAGTTGCGCAAGGTATAGTCACGCTTCTACGTGGACTGCCCTACCACGCTTCCAAGGGACGAATGACGATACCAGCGGAGATTACATCAAAGCACGGTGTTAGCCAAGAGGAAGTTTTCCGACGGGGAAAGGAGGCCAAAGGGATCGTCGACGCAGTGTACGAGTTCGCCGTCCTCGCAAACGACCATCTCATTACAGCACGAGACATGCTCTCCAAACTCGACGATGGGAAAGTGCCAAGGGAAGCCGTGCCCGTATTCTTGACCGGTGTGAGTGGTTGAGTTTTGATTTGTTTCTAAGCCACGAACGTCCATCAATGAAATTCCGCCACATGATATGTCTAGATTCCCCAAGCGCTCTTCCTCGAACGACTCGAGAAGGCTGATTTCAACGCTTTCGAACCGCGATTGCAGGTGAGAGATTGGAAGCTAGCCTGGCGAATATGGAGAGGATACTACCAAAGGACGTTCTAGTAGCATTGAGATTAGATTTTGTCTAGAAATAGTACCAGATACGACCTAATATTGGATCTCCGATCTTTGGGCCGGCACGCCGGACAAATCAAGGAACGAGCCATTGCTCGACCTTCCACCACAGCACTGCTCCTTCCTCCTCGACCGTCACCATCGTCCCGCGCGACGTGCATTTCTTCCCCGCTCAATCAGCCTCGCATCTTCACCGCTCCCTGTCGTCCCCGAAGCTTTCGTGGGCTCCATGGATCGTCTCTGCGGTAGGCTAACATGCGATGTACACGGTCCTTAGCTCATGACTTTCCCAGATGAAATTCTGCAACTTGTTTTCTACGAACTGAACGACCCGACCCCTTTGACTCTCGTGTCAAAACGTTTTCATAACTTTTCTCAAGACAACTTCATCAGAGCCCATTATTTCCTGGCTCGATATGGCGAGACACAGGCCCTGTTCTATGCGCTTGGGCGGGGGCGCATGCTTAATGAGCGTGTCTTGGATGTGAGTAGTCTCGAGGTCTTTGGTCAGGAATCTAACTCATATATGCTGCTTGGTCAACCAGACTCTGTTGGCCAGCGGCGCGCATATGTCTCGGTACCTTGTCCAGCTCGCCATTCACCACTACTTTCGCTCCCAGGGTCACTTCATCAAGACCACTTGGGTCCGCAGTGTCCCCCTGCCTGTTTTCGTTTACTTTATGCAACTCGCTACAAAAAAGTACGGGGAAATCCCTGTAGGAAAGAACGAGGACGATGGATCCATATTCGCAACCTTTTTGAGAGAGAGTAGATTTCACCCTTCTGTGCGTACAACGAACTGGGAGGCAATCAAGGGTATCTTGGAGAAGTACAAGGTGTGTGATGTTGCTCTACCTTTCCATGATCCTATTCGATAATTGCGCATATAGTTCTTGCCGTTCACGAATAAGGTGAGCCTGGCTTCTGGCCTCCGAATCGGTTCCCTTGCTCATTTCCCCTTGCTTCTTAGGACCCAATCATGGCACAGTTTCCTCTCGCTCTTGCCATCGAGCCTCGTTTGTTGCCTCTTGCTGTAGCGAATGGATTTCAAATGGATAGCAAGGTAAGCATTTACTCCTCTTCCTCTCTTGAAAATCTAACATACGCCTATTTAGTATCGCGATTTCGTCTTCCGCAAGATGTTTGAGCGGCCCATAGCCTCCAGTGACACTCGTGCAGATGATATCGTCCGAAATGCAAGAGAGTTGTGTAGATTGGATCCCACGTATGTCATCTTTTCCTCTATAAATGGATTCCCACTAATCCCTGTACTCAGAATGTTCCTGAGTCGTACAGTAGCTGCCGAAGTCTGCATGGAAGCCAAGACTAATGAAGCCGCATATCTAGCACTTCAGAGGCTAGATAAAGCTGGTGAACTACGATTTGATCTTTCGTAAGAATCCTTTGCTTGCGGTAATCCCTCCATGCTCACATGCAATATAGCACCTTGGTCGAAGAGCTGATCAAACTATTCGCAACCACTCGTTCCATCGCCCTTACCTCCGTTGCGCTAACACTCAGGCAGCTATACGCTGATTTCCCTTCCAAGGACTACATCGCTCGCCACGTTCTCCTTTGCTCCATCTTCATCCAAGAGGCGTTTAATTGCTCGCATGCCCCCGGTTACCCATATACCGCCAATACCCCTCATCTCTCGACGACTGAAAACCTTAAGCTCCGTTTCGATGAGTTAGGCCTAGGGAAAGGGCCTACTCGCATTGAGTTAATGGCAGTGTTGTTGAACCCTTTCGTAGAACGATTCACTCCCGTCATGGAGTGGGTAAGATGGAATGGGAGGCGGATAGTGCGCACGGAAGATGTAGAGGATACCAGCGTTGGGAGTAGCAGTGCATCAGATAGTAGCGTGCCCAGGAGCAAAGACCGAACCACTAAAAGGGAATCAGACAATCTCCCCGAACGTAGCGGGGCAATTGGACTGGGCTTGGATCCCATCGGTGCCAAAGACTTCATCCAAGAAGTCGTGGAAAAGATGTTGGAAGTGGCATGCAAAGTGTGTATCATAACAAAATCCACTATCGTTGTGTGAGTCATTGATAACGAACCTTTTCATAGGGCAAGATGATCAAGAAAATGTTTGAGCGGTACGATTACGTCCGCGAAACCATTGCGAAAGTCGTGCTAGAGAAGCATCAAATTGACGTGGATGATCTACCACCTTGGGACGACGAGGATGCTTGCAGACGTTACCATGCTAAATTGTCCCGCGATTACACTATGCTCGACTCGTCGACTGGCAGGGAGTCCCTTCAACTTGTCCAGCAGATGCAGCCGTCTCTTCCACCAGAGATCAAGCCTGACGACGAAGTAGAGGGTTGTGAAGGGTATGGAATGGGAAACACTCAATCAGAGCCCGAACTGGTATGGCTTTCAGCCTCTTTTGTATCTTTCTACCCATAACCTGCTTTTCTTCGGCATGATGTGCCTGATAAGAACAGCTTTGACTAACCGAATTCTCCATAGGGTCACATCGGACAAGATACATTGTCCGTGATGATACGGCAGGATGAAACAGCACCCTCAAGATCTCGACGACGTGCCTTCTATATGTACAATTACGCAAATGACTCCGCGAACAAGCTTCCTTACCCTAATGGTATGGGAGAATGCATGGTGACAGTGTCTCGTGCTCACGACTATTATCCGAACAGATCCCTTGAGTGTCGGCCGTTGGGTCAAGACACAGTTTGGCACACGAAGTCGAATCACCGCCGTCTTCTTGACTCACGCCATCATCAATGATAATGCACCCGTAAGATCATATGCGTAGACTCGAAAATGCAACACCTCATGGCTCATATTTTTTCTCCAGGACATCAACTACTTCTTTGGCTACGTTGACGCTCATGTGCCACGGCCAGAAGCTCGCGCCGTGCCTCTCACCTTCAAGCACTTCCAGCTATTAGCTCGTCTAGGACGCGCACCTGTACATACTCCACTTCCATCATATCACTCCGCATACTGACGAGGCCTTCATCTAGAACTGGACGCTGTACAATGAGCTCGAGCGCGGTGCAGAGTTTTATTACAGTGAAGATGACTACCTCTCGGACACAGTCGTTATACCACTGAAACAGGGCAGCTCGCTTACATACAAGATCAAGAAAGAAGCCTCGAAAACGATTCTCACCCAGCATGACCCAACTTCAGCGCCCCGAGGAACTAAGCGCCCTAGACGAGAAGCTGCCTCTGCTACCCGGTCCTACGTGGTCCCAGACTCTGATGACGAAGCTATCATTGGGGAATCGGATGATGAATGGATGGACGATGACCTCCTGATGAAAAAATATGCAGCAACAATTCCAAAAGAAGGCCGAAACGAATTTACAAAAGTGGATCGTTCATTTGACAGCACTTTGCAAGGATGAAGAGCGAAAGGTCCGTACCGCATTTGTTATGACGCGCCCGTTGAGCCTGACTTATGTGTGATATAGTACAAAGGCAAGAAACGCTCGCTTGATAAAGCAGGGAAAATAGAGGCGCGTGCACGCATTCAGAAGGTGCGCACTCTGATGATAGCGGTTTATCATACATCTCAACCACAATACAGAATGATTTTCTCCGGTCATTGTCAGTGCAGCTGCGGCATTTGCGAAAAGTTGATCACGACAGAAGGCTGAGCCTGTACGGGCCTGAGTACGCCGATGTGGTCTACAGCGACGAAGATGATGAAGAGTATATTGACAAAACGACCGTGCGCCATCAAAGGCGCAAGATTTCCCGCGACTAACCTGCTTCATGTCATTCACAAACGCTTCAGTTGAATTACGACTTGCTCGCCATGTACGCTATTCCATTCCCTCTCACGACCAGTTGGACTCGTCGGTACTCACTTCGGATCATATTATTCTCACCTTCATCGACCATTCCTTCCCTTCATCCATAATCTGCATTGCATTCACGACACCAGGTACTTCTACGAATCAGCCAAACAATCATGTCTACTCTACACATAACATAATCTTCGTCGCAATATCCTAGCTACTCATTTGGACTAATAGAGGTGGAATCCACAATGAACATACTCGTGTATGTACACCCAGCCCCCCATTCTTCCTCATACATGATATCGATAATAAATGTCACGATCTCCAGTCCGACGGTTCACCTCCTGCTTGACTTCTTTTTCAACAGCCAGTTTTCGAAGAACTTCGTCACGCCTGGCATTCTCTCGAGCCTTCCAGATCCACAGATAAGCAGCCACCGCTGCAGCAAAGACCAAGTACCCTATTGAGATGATATGGGGTTTTCTGAAGTGATGACCACTGAAATTTGGCCGATAAATCAAGACACCGGCCACGGCGCCAATATCTCCGATGGTTATCTGCGTCGCAACGGCAATCGCCCTCTTCGTTTGACCGGAAACATTCTCACCGGGCCAGCTATTTCCGGGGCTTGAGTCCCATACCAAGGTACAAGAGATCCCATGCCTTACCTTAGAAGTAAAGCATTCCCAGTGTAGACTCCCGCGGCGGCGAAGTGGACGCCAACATATTGACCTCCAGCCACCATTTTGCTGGATCAAATGCGATGCTTAGCCATCGAAGACGCGTCGACTCACATGTTTTTTGCCGTTAGCAGGATAATGTACCCTATTTATAGCGTTCGTTCAGCGTCTGTCTCATTGGCAGAAAGAAGGCGGCGCGCACCAATGATAGCAATGAAAGCAGCACCAATGATGAATGGGGCCCTGAGATTGTAACGCGAAGATACCCACACGATGAACCAGATCGCGAGACTGGCTAATGCTTTGGGCGGGATCGTTAATCTAGTAGGGGAAAGGAATTGAGCCAGCTGTCAAACATGCATGTAGGTTCAACACGTACAGTTGAGCTTGCCAGCTCTGGAAACCTAACCCAGCGATAATAGTTGGCTAAGTCGTGAAACATTAGGACCACCAAAGGCGTAAGTGACGGAGAGGCTTACCAGGAAAAGGCTGAGAGAGTACAAGACAAACGCAAGGCCGTGGAACAGTAGTGCGTAGGCCCAGCAGAGATGATCCGTCCATGCCTGGCGAACATATTACCATTCGAATTTCTCGTTGTCTGCTGCGTCCGAGTCGGCTCTCAGTCATTCCAGCAAATGTTCGCGTTCCGAATCGGTAAGCTACAATTTTACTTTGATATACCGTATCACTCGGGCTGTAGCGGAGACTTACGAATTTAGCTTTGTACGACCAAGTTGGAACCAGGAGATATGCCACGAAGGAAATGGCTAAAGTGAGAAGACCCTCGATAATAAATATCCTGCAACGGGGATGGAAGGTATTAGTGTGACTTCCCCGTGAAAAAACGGGAGTACCACCATTGCCATCCCTTGCGGCCACCAATACCGTCCATCTTCGCTATAGCATACGCCAAAATACCTGTTGCGTTTGAGTCGGGATATCGATGTGCCCAGGGGTAGAAGCCCTCCTTCACCTTCGAATGCACCTGCCAAAGCAGCACCATCAAAGAATATTGCTACCCGCCAACTTCGCTCGCTCGCTCCTATCCATGCCAATCGTATTTGACTATTGTGCTAGGGATAACAAATTTGAATGAAGCGTACCTGCGATAGTATACCGAGAACACATATATGACTCCAGGAAATAGGCCGGCCTCCGTAACGCCCAACACTTGCAACTTGTAAGCAGTTGATCAGGTTGCGAGTGGACATGATGTAGGCTCACAGACTCGTATTCCAAAAAGGCCGGCTTGGTTGATTACCAAACCCTGGCAGACACTGACTATCCCCCAGAGGGGGGTTGGCGTCGGAAGCCAGATTTGAGGGTTGAAGCACTTCAAGCTATGCAGGTATTCTATTTGAGTTTGTAGCCGTTATTAGAGACTCCGGTATATTTACACGATCTGTGGGACGAGTACGTCAATCAGCAACCAAGAAGAGTGATTGATTTACTACGCACGTTGGCAGGAACTTCAAAAACTACATAGGCTACGAAGTATAAAGCCAAGGAAGTATTGTAAGCGGGAGGCGAGACGTTGAGATCCTTCGGGTTTTTTTTTTAGCAGACAACCAAGACAACTAGTTATGGGGGGGGTTACCGCTGCTAATCCAATGATTCTACACATCGTGAATATCGAACAATACTACATAGATGGTGCCACATAATTACCTCGCTTTTCCTATATTTGTTCTAAAGGCATGCTAACTTAGTATATAGAAGTCCCCAAATATTTAGCGGAACGACGTACTGATCTAGGAAGCTCAGAAGATACAACAACGTCAAGATTGGGATAAGTCTACAGACATCAAGTTAGTCGTCAAAGTAAAATTGAGAGTGCATATAATTACCTCAAATCCACTTTACGAATGAGCTTCTTGTCTTTCTTTTTGTCATACTCTGTAGGAATTGAATGGGTTTCGTGAGCTTGAGAGTTCTGCGACTCTTTCTCAGACGCCATGAGAATAAGCTCGGCCGCTCATTGCTACTAGAGCATCGATTATATATGGTGCTACAGATGATAGTGTGGTAAGCTGTATATTCTATGGCGCAATAATTCCAATGGGTCGAGTGGGGGTACGACCATGTGTGGTGTTGATGGTGGTGGTGGGAAGTAAGAGAGAGTGAGAGTCAGGGACTGCTGGGCGATGGCCGCTGAGGTAGAAAAGTGTGTGTGAACTAGTTTCCTGTTACGGCCACACGTGGTCATCACAGATGAATGAAGCTCAACTGCGTGGTTGTCACCAACACGAACGATGGAAGCTCTGCTGTTCAATGTACGCCCGTTTCAGCTACACGCCACGAAAATCATCACTGAATCGGGCTCTGCAGGTTGATAGCGGTTTCTTGGAAGCCATAGTACGTGGTTACAAGGCAGGCATCCTCTCCCAGAGTCATTATGCCAACCTGACCCAGTGCGAGTCGTTGGAAGGTGCGTCGTTTCAGTCTTGCGTAGAAACGGTGATACTTACTACTTCCTGTGTCTGATTTCAGATTTCAGGACCCAACTCTCAGCTACTGACTATGGCAATTTCCTTGCCAATGAACCGTTACCTCTGTCTACATCTACCATCGCCGACCGGGCCACGGGCATCCTTGTCGACCAGTTCAACTACATACGAACCAACGCTGTTGCTCCTCTTAGCAAGTTCCTTGAGTATATCACGTCAGTGTGCGACTGTTTGTACCGCGAGTTAAGCTGATCGCGTCCCTCCCATAGCTACGGATACATGATCGACAATGTCGTCCTCCTGATCACTGGAACACTCCATGAGCGAGATACACACGAGTTGTTGGAGAGATGTCACCCTCTGGGTGTGTTTGACACTATGCCAGCACTCTGTGTCGCGACCAACGTGGAGGAGCTGTATCAAAGCGTCCTTGTCGAAACCCCCCTCGGTGTGTTCACTTGATCCTCCAAATTAAGCCCTCTGTTGACACAACATTAGCCCCGTACTTTCGCGACTGTCTCTCAGCATCGGATCTAGATGATCTCAATATTGAAATCATCCGGAACACAGTCTACAAAGCATATTTGGAGGACTTTCATCACTTTTGCTCATCGTTAGGTTCGCCTACCTCGGACGTAATGCACAGACTCCTTTCTTTTGAGGCCGACCGTCGGACTGTGAACATAACCATCAATTCCTTTGGTACGGAATTGTCGAAGGAACAACGCGCCAAGCTCTTCCCCGCCATCGGCCGCCTCTTCCCAGAGGGCAACAATCAACTTGCAAAAGCTGACGACATCGACCAAGTGAGGGTGGTCTGCGAAAACATCTCCGAATACCGCTCTTTCTTCGACGGTGCTTCTTCCTCTGCCAACAGTGAAAGTCACGGCACCATGTCGCAGCTCGAGGATCGATTCTTCAATATGGAGGTTCATCTAAACAAACAGTCTTTCCTCCAGCAGTTCCAGTATGGCGTCTTCTACAGCTATATGAAGTTAAAAGAGCAAGAGATTCGTAATTTGACGTGGATAGCGGAGTGCATTGCACAGGATGCAAAGGATCGTATCCAGGACTTCATACCCATATTTTAATACATAATTATCCCTAGCGCACGTGTCTTCTGTGGAATACTGCCTTCGTCGAGACTCGGCTTCGCCCTCACTTGTCCAGCGCTCAACTTATACTTCATGTACGACTCAATTCAATCCCAGCCATAAGCTTATAGCGTAGCTTTAACGTAACAGGAATGGCTACTACTAGAATCGGGCCCAAGATAATGAAGGTGAACGCATACAATAAATAGTCATTCAGACTCATACATAAATAAATACACAAATAGTGGATGCAAGACGGAGGGAAAGAGACTCAGGCGGACAGAAGGAAAGACAGTTCAAGCCCTAGCGCTACATGGTCTGCCTTAAGGTCCCAGTCTTCAGCGCTGGGGGTGCGCACGGTAATGCCGAAGCATATTAGATTTGGCGTTGAATTCGCGCCCGCATCCCTCGACGGGGCATATGTAAGCTAAAGGAGGTTGAGCCTGGCTATTCGTGAATATTTAACTGAAAATCCTCACGTCTTTCTCCCGTATGAATATGCATGTGAGTTTGCAGGCTGCTTGAACGTTCGAATGGCTTCGAGCAAACGGGGCAGATGTGCCTTCGACGGTCGGGATTCGTCCCTTGCATGGGGACGTTGGCGGTGGATGATCCTTCCGCAGGTAGCCGTTGCATGGCAGCCCACGAGCTGTTGGTAGGGACACTGTAGCTAGTGGAGACTACGTCCAAAGTGCCGCTGTGTAGCACGCTGAATGAGGGCGCAGTTGCTCTGGAAGCGCGGTTGTTATGCGCGCCTGGCCTTGGTGTGGTGTTGGCTACGTTAGAGTGGTTGGTCTGACCGTGCCCCGTCGGCCGCATATTTGAATTTGGCGGATTGTGAGGCATGGTGTTGCCCTTCGCCAACAGAGCCTTATTCTACCGATTACATCTGTCAGCATCAGGACTTCGTGACAAGTCGACTGGCGAGTTTACCGTAGGCGTGGGACGAACAGAAGAGTTGTTACTGAAGTGTTCTACGTCCAAGAAGAACACGTTAGCTGGCCGTGGTTGTTGAGACGGTCAGTCCTTACCAGGGAACACATCGCGCAAGTGGGGTAGTGATTCCATGGGGAGCTGAGGAGTAGTAGAGTACTTACCAAGATGACTGCACTGACGGCTTTATATTGCGGTGAGCCTACCCACTGGCCGATGGCCTGACCGAAACGATCGAACAGACATCATAACTCGTCCAAGTCACCAGTTGATACACTCTGTAGTAGTTTCCAAGATACTTGCCACTCTAAAAATGGGTATGTTGCAAACAACCATCGGGATTAGGTGCGTTGAGAAGTCGCAGTGAGTAGTCCCTCTCGCGTTTCAGGTGTTCTCGAATCCGGCGTCGATTCCGCCTTGCCTTGTTCTCTTCCCGTGAGAGGGAAGTATTACCAGCTAGCGGGAGCCGCCGTATGCTACAATTATAGATCAATTAACCGCGCTTGCGATCGATTCAACAGCTGCGCAAGAGCATACCGCTTCTACATGCACAGGTGCTCAAGTAGAACAATAGCACTGTGTGCGCCTGCCTTGCTATGGTCGGCCTGTACACTCAGGCGATGCTTTCCAGCAACTGATTGATGGACATGATCGACTGATCGGAGGAAGACTTGCCCCTACATACCTAGCGATTTGATGACAAGGGCCAAGTTGCAGATATGACAAGCCGACTGGTTCGCGAACCATCGTGGGCTTGGTAAGAAGTAGCTCGGAGACAGGCCAGGATGTTGTGGACTGAAGTGCACGGCCAACGCCAACGATACGACTTCCGATAGGTCCTATTGCTCCAACGATGGTTCTTCTACGAGCACCGCGTTTCGGATCTGATCGTCGGTGGCTTAGATGGCGCGGGAGAAGAATATGACATTACGTTGCTCTAAATTTATGGCTGGAATGTACCTGCACACAAAATTCCCGAGTCTGATCGGTGGGAAGTATTATTATAATACCAAGTAGGCGTTCCGTCACTGGTGAGATTTTTTGAGAAGCCAGGAGGCACATCGGCCTGGGGAAAGGAAAAGGGTTGAAGGGCGTAATCTGCTTGTAAATTTACAGCCTAGGATAGTCGAAATGATGAGTAGCATATTCACGATGATTGGGGTTTTGACCATAAGGCCTAAACCCCCGCTAAGCAGACAGAATGGCGACGGAACGGAGGGTCCTCGATGGCTTATTGATGGGCGCGGAGCAACTAATAGTGGTGACGTGACCATTGTTCGGTTAGGGGGAACTTGTTGACAGTCATTTACCAACACCCTCAACCGCGATCAGACTTTGGATGCAGAACCCGTAACTGGCACCCAAAATGGCCAAGGAGCGAGAACGGGAGCAGAAGGAAAAGTTGAAGCGAGAGGTGTGTCCTTGAAATCTACACAGCATTGGCATACTCCTGAGATCCCTCACTAGTTAATAGCTGAATCAGAATCCAATTGGAACAGCAAGAAGAAACGTAGGCTTGAAAAGTATATTGTGAGGCCAGAACAAGCTCCCTGTCGGTGCAAGCCTCTAATCGCTTCGTACAGGACAAGAAATTGAAGAAGGAGGAGCGGGTCCAGATATTTGAGAAGCTAACGTGCGTTCTGTTGCCGAAGGTTGTGCCAATCTGCTGATACGTGTCCAGAAAGAGTCAAGCAGAACTGCCCTCTAGCCTCGCGTTACACACTTCGTCAACCTTGGGCACCGGAAAGCCAACTACTCATCAGGAGCGTTTAGAACGATCTGAGGACAAACAGGTTAGACAGATTGTAGATGGCAAGATTGGATCGCGAAAAACGTCGTCTTGACCAGTATGAACATTTTTCTGCGGGTTCTTCAGACGAGGAGGAGGAAGAGGAGGGAAAAGAACATGAGGGCAAAATGGTCATAAACGATCCTCCTTCTGTAGGCAGTGCATTGCTACACAGTGATCGACCGTCCTCCCCTAGCAGGAAGGCAAAATCGTCGACATACAAGGTATCTGTGATTATCTTCAAATAGTGTGATTTGATTGACTTCGGAATATCGTTGTAGTCGTGGACAGGGATGCCGACGCGCAAAAGTCAGGCCAACTCTGACTCGGACACGTCCTTCGATAGCTCTGATTCTGAAAACGATTCTTCCTCTTCGGGAAGTGAGGAGAGTAAGGATTCCAACGACGACAGCGAATTGAGGGAGCCTCCTAAGGCAAAGGGGCGTTCTCTTGGATTTAAGCAATGGGCAATGAAGCAGATAGAGACTGCCAAGGGTTACGAAACGCCAAAGCCTACAATTTCAGATCCACTGCTGACCCCCGAGGATATCATCGCTCCTCCATCAGCCAAGAAACGAAAGGGCGAACGACCAGAAGGAAAGCATGGTCCTCTTGGAGAATCGTACCAACTCCCTAGCACCTCCTTCGCTTCCCGTTTAAACTCGCTGCAGGGCCAGACTCGAATCAAAAACATCACCGTTCAAAGACCCTCAGAAGTCCAAGAATCCCGCCTCCTTCTACCAATAGTAGCGGAGGAACAACCCATCATGGAAGCCATTCTCTTGAATCCCGTCGTCATCATTTGTGGCGAAACAGGTAGCGGAAAAACAACGCAGGTCCCTCAATTTCTGTATGAAGCCGGGTTTGGGATGCCTGGGAGTGGTACGAAAGCTCGTTGAGCTAAATCGTTAGCTACGACTCGCTGATATGGTCGAATAGATAACCCCGGTATGATTGGGGTCACACAACCTCGTCGAGTCGCCGCTATGTCTATGGCTTCACGCGTCGCCCACGAACTTTCCTTGACATCCTCGAAGGTCTCTTACCAGATACGATACGACGGAACAGTCTCTCCAGATACATCAATCAAATTCATGACGGATGGTGTCTTGCTACGTGAACTGGCCACCGACTTCCTCTTGACAAAGTATTCTGTGATCATCATTGACGAGGCTCACGAGCGGAGTATAAATACGGACATTTTGATTGGTGTGTTGAGCCGAGTCTTGAAACTGCGAGAAGACATGTGGAAAGATGGGAAAGATGGTGCGAAGGTATGTCTTGAACTCGCGCTTCATTGGATCCTTTTCATCGACACTCTCAGCCTTTGCGCTTAGTTATCATGTCCGCAACACTGAGGGTAAGCGATTTCGCGGAAAACAAGGCGTTGTTTCCCTTGCCCCCGCCCATCATCAATGTTGCGGCCCGTCAACATCCTGTCACCATCCACTTCAGCAGACGTACATCGTCAGACTACGTGAACGAAGCCATTCGCAAAGTCGGCAAGATCCACACGAGGTTACCACCAGGAGGAATTCTTGTATTCTTGACCGGCCAGAATGAGATCAATGGCGTGTGCAGGCGCCTGGAGGGAATGTTTGGGAAGAAGGCTCTTTCCAACCGCAATCTCAAGACGGCGGTCATATCTCCTACGGATACGATCTCGCATGTAGCACTTAATCAGGGTAAGATGTTCATCAACCAACCTCAGCCACGTTTTAATTTGTTTGCAGCTGACGTTGAGGCGGAAGAAATGGAATTGGGCTTCGATGCACTTGAGGAAATTCCTAATGGCGATGAAGGCGATGAGTTTGATGTTGATGACTTAGAGAGTGATGATGATGGGAGAGCGTTAGATGAAGAACTGGGTCTCATTGCCGCCGAGACCGAATGTAAGTCCTTCCATAACCATGAGGCCAATCAAGTGATGTCAAAGTTTGGTCAGCTTTCGTGCATATTGTTCCCCTTTACTCGCTGCTTCCAAGTGACAAACAGATGAAGGTTTTTGCAACACCGCCACCAAACTCCCGTCTTGTTGTTGTATCGACGAACATAGCGGAGACATCGTTGACGATACCAGGAATACGCTACGTCGTTGATTGTGGGAGAGCGAAAGAAGTAAGCGCGATAATTTGTCCTTTTAGTTTAGGTGATGGCGCTCAACCTTAACAGAGGTGCTATGATATATCGAGCGGAATGCAGTCGTTCCAAGTGACGTGGGTTTCCAAAGCATCTGCCGCTCAACGTGCTGGCCGAGCCGGTCGCACTGGACCGGGCCACTGTTATCGCCTGTACTCCTCCGCCCTGTTTGAACACCACTTCGACAAATTTACCCAACCTGAGATCCTTCGTACCCCCATCGAAGGAATCGTTCTCCAGATGAAAAGCATGCATATTGATGTCGTCGCTAATTTCCCTTTCCCGACGTCCCCTGATCGCAATATGCTCAGAAAAGCGGAGAAACTTCTGGTAATGTTGGGTGCCCTAGGTTCACCTACTGCAGGACTCGTGGCGGGCGCGGGCGCGGTGGGTGGGGGGATCACAGCGTTGGGGAAATCCATGGCCTTATTCCCGTTGCACCCACGTTTCTCTCGGATGCTAGTTAGTGGTCAGCAACACGGTTGCCTCCCGTACGTTATCGCGGTGGTGGCTGCGTTGGCAGTCGGTGACCCGTTCATTCACGAAGAAGGTTTAGCCACCGATGATGACGGAGACGATTCGTCGTCAGAAGCTGTACGTGCAAGGCGGAAAGCATACTTCCAGACGATGGCTGTGAGTAATCTCATTATATCCCCCCTTTATCATTATTCCGACGGTGATGTAGACCCACTCGTCTCTTGGTAACTCAATAAGTGATGTGTTCAAGATTCTTTCCGTTGTCGGTGCCTATGAGTATGCTGGAGGGGGCCACAAGTTCTGTGCCGACCATTTTGTTCGGTTAAAGGTACGAATAACGGATTGACGCGTCTCATTTGCTGACCAGCATTAGATGATGGAAGAAATCCATAAACTACGATCGCAAATTAGCAACATTATAGAAGCTAGTTTTCTTGGAACCTCTGCAATGTTTACGCCTCAGCTCCCTCCTCCTAGCGACCTGCAGGTACACTAATCTATACGTTTATTCCTTTGCCTACTAAAACATCTTCGCAGTTGAAGAGTTTACGACAACTAATGACTAGCGCATTCATTGATCAAGTTGCTATCAGAAAGGACTTAGTAGACCAAAATACTGAGTCTGGGACACAGTATTCCATGGCAAAGGGTATACCATATCGCGCCATGGGCATCGACGAGGATGTATTCCTCCACCCTTCGTCGGTCCTTGCGAGCGCTTCGCCGCCTCAATATATCATATATACAGAGGTTGTGCGCACCTCACGCGCGTGGCTCAAAGGTCAGATTTCTGTCTGGTTTGTATCCCCAGGTGCTGACATATCACGTTCATGTAGGCTTAACCATGATCAACCCTAGCTGGTTATCTTCACTGGGCAAATCGTTGTGTTCGTTCTCGAGACCAGCTCCTGACAGCAGCGGACTCCTAGTCGCAATCCCTTATTTCGGACCACATCGTTGGGAGCTCCTCCCTGTAAAATGTACGGAGGGGTTACAAAAGTAATTTATGTACTACTAAATATGCTCTATGCTAGAAATACAGTAATATGATGCTTGTTATGCAAGATCTATGCTAGATGCGCGAAATCCACGCGCTACTGTCCTTTAGGTTTCTTAACGGATTGTAATACCTGATACAAGCGTCGTGAGCTACTTAAGGTCCATGTGCTTCCGGGAAGAGATTACTTACAGTGTTATTCCTTCTAAATTGGTTTGTTATGAACATTGTATTAGTCGCCTTCTGACGTTTAGCTGCAGGAGGTCGGGGTTGTTGCGGTGTGGATGTAGAAGATTGCAGAACTTCACGAGGGATAGATGGCCCCTCCCGGACCGAGTGTTCAATATTCTCTGGCATAATCGAAGGTCGCTTGTCATCCCTTAATTGCTCCTGAGTCTCTTCAGCAGGTCTCTTCGTACCCCTATTGTCGGCATTTGTGGGGAGTTGGCCGATATTTGTGGTTGAGTGTGCTAGGAGAGTTTTGTATTGATTCGGCGGTACGATGTCATCAGGGATCACTGGATTGGGGACCGTCGATTTCTTCGGCGGTACTAGGACCCGGGGTGTAGTTGCTAGCGTAGACGAGGTAAAGAAAGAGGTGTCAACCTGGACGAATTACAATCAATGCCACAGGATCCTGGTAACTGTTACACGACGTACGTCAATCAAAAGCTCCCGTTCGCGTGCGTTCTGGACAATAGAGGCCCAAGTTTTGTCGCTACGTTCCAAAGTCGCTGCATTGCCTAGGACGAAGACAGAAGATCGCGCGCGGGTCAAAGCAACATTCATCCGCCTTATATCTGCCAGATTGTCAGTCAAGATTGGGCCAGAGTAAAGTTAGAAGGTCACCTGCGACGAATCCGACACGTTGGAGGCCAGGACCAGCCCTAACACAAGAAAGGATAATAACATCTTTCTCCTGACCCTGAAATCCATCTACAGTATTGAAATCAACCCACTTCGCTACATCCCTCCCAAAGCGACGTTCGAACTGCGTTTGTAACTCGCGAAGTTGGGCCTTATACATCGTCACAACCCCGACTGAGAAGTTCTGCGAACTGAACTCCTGACGAAGTCGACCATACAAAGCAACAGCCACCTGGCATTCGCTGGTGTTCTTCTGGGACTGGCCGACGAGTTCTTCGACACCGCGTTTAACATCGAAAAACCGGTAGATTCCAAATTTCGGATGAGAGTGCCAAGGTTTCCCTGTCTTTTCGGCCATAGAGGGTCCATCCTGTAGCCGGCCATTGTAGAAGACGCGGCTAGGCAGCTGACTTATCTCTGGATGCATCCGATATTGTATGCTGTGGGGCGATAAGCCGACAGACTAGGGAGGCAAACGACTGGACATACCTTAGCAAGTGCACGCGCTCAACGTTCTGCTTTTGTATCCGGACAAATAGGGACTGGCTATATCCTAAACGTGTCGCCTAACGCCTTGTCAGCTGTCAACTACCTTAGACGCGAGCATCCTTACCTCTTGAGAAATCACGGTGGGGGGTAGCTGGTTTGAGTCTAAAACGTGATCAGGTGAATGCGAATGGCGAGCTGAGTGTCATACATACCGCCAACCAATACACAGTGATGAAATGGGAAATGAAACGGTATGAGAGAACTCAATTCGATGGCCTGGGCTGCTTCGTCGATGATAACCAGCCCAAAGTCGCAGCCCTGGATGCTTTCGTGGCCAGTTCCTGAGAGAGTAGAACAAATAACGTGGGCCTCATTGATGATCTTAGTGACAACGCTACGCCGCTCCGCGTCAAACGCATGCCTAGTGGACGTCCTTTTCTGACGGGCAGCGCCGAATTCCTCTTGGTGCGTGCGACGTTGGTTGTTCAGAGACGTTAGCCGTTGACTTAACTCCGCTAATCGGATTGTGTTGCCCTGTGCAGCCTCCATCTCTTCTCTAATCTGCCGCTCTGATGCCCTCAGTCCGTGTAAACTTGATTGGACTCGCCGCATGTTCTCGATGGATTCGTCGAGTGCACTTTGCGTGGCACCCATGGCTTCGTCAACCAAAGAATGCAACGATATATCCTTGACAGCGTTCGAGATGGCTGTATCGGCACCTATTCGGATGACCTTGTAGGTTGTCCCTGTGAAAGAATCCTTGATCCTGCGGGCAACTTCGTCGATGGCGGCGTTGCTGGGTGCACAAATCAGAACTTTGGACCAACAGCAGGGTTTTCATTTGAGCGTTTGGATGCCCCAGGCGTTTTTATGGGCTGTGGTTGCTGGGATAAATACCGCTTTGTGAGACCGCAAATGGTTGCCGTCTTCCCTGTACCTGGGGGCCTTTGGAGAGGTCGAGAGGCGTGAAATAGTCTAATCAAAGAACGTACCCTTGGATGAGAGAGAGCCCAGAAGAATTGAGCGAGGATAGGATTGCAATAGCTTGAGGTTGATTGACCCGGAGCGACGTCATGGCACTATCAATATCGCTCTGTTTCGGATTGACCAGAGTTGGGAGACGCGGCCACAACAGCAAGTCCTGAAGACCATAATATGGTAGAGACACAAGTGCCGCGTATTCGCGGTTAATTGTGCTCAAACTGACGCATCGTCAACGCACAACCGAAACAGCTGAACAACTCGCGAACATACCTGAAAATCCGAGAGATGTTCCAAATATATTTGCTAGCGTCAATTTGTAGACCAGGATCGTCGTGTTTGTTTGCAAAGTAGCATCGTACTTTGGTGATAATGCCGCTCTCGTTCTTGATAGTAGATATGGCACGCGCCAGGGTAGACCGATTGCTGGCACGGTTCGTCAATAGAACGATATCGGTTTCTACTACTCTCCAAGAAGGGGGAACGTCTCCGCGCAATAAAATATCGATGTCAACACAATCATTCACGTTGTCCTTCCCCTTGATGCTGCATTCCATGTTCTCCATAGATTCGTCTTTAGACCGCTGAAACTGCGCCCAGCATTCCCTAAGCAATAATGGTTCGAAAACTCGAAAAAAATGATTATAGTCATCGAATTTATCGGGGACAGAGAGTTGACTGCTTCGTGACCTTAATTGAGGGGGCTCAGGATTCTTATCGTCAAAACACCAGCACAAGATGGTTCGATGCAAGGGCCATAAATCGGGATTCAGCTTCTTGAATTTGCCTTGGTTGGCAGGCCGCTGCACGGGACGATGAACGACTCCAGGTATATCGATGATTTTGATGCTGCGCTTCTCCGCAGTCTTTTTGCTGGAAGGATGGCGTTCTTGCTTGATGAGTGAGTTGATACCTTTGCTATCATTGTCTTCGTCACTGTCGGGGTCTTCTGACGAGGAGTCGTCTTTGACTTCATACACCGCACCCGCAGCCTCGTTCTTTGGTTCCGTACGAGGTCGCGGTTTTGCGACATCAGGTTGCCTAGAAACCGTTGAAGACCCAGATGCTTTACGGAATGGGTGAACACGCGCGTCGTCCTCAGGTTTGTAGCTCGAGTAGTGAGCCGTCGAGGACTGCCGAGCAGCTTCTCTAACTTTAGCGATCTTGGATGAACTTGCGACTGGCTTCGTAATTTTGGCCTGAACGCTTTTAACCACGGGATGGGGTGCTTTACGAGGCGCTGACGACCCTGCTACTTTGGATTTTTCGATTTCCTTAAGGGGAGGGCTGGCAGAATCGTCATCGTCATCGAAACATTCTAGCAATGCTTCTAATTTTGACAGCCGCCCTTTGTCGAGGCGAGTCGCTGAGCGATCGTTCTTCCGACCATCCGAAACGACCTTTCGTAGTTTGACAAGCCCGTCTTCGCTAGGCTCGGTGTCGGTGGTTCGGAAGCAATCCAGGACGGACTCAATAAGAGAAAAGGATTGATACAGCAACTCCTCATCTGTGAGTCTGAGCCATTTGGCGAGCTGGGGCAAGAATGCCTGTAGTTCGGTAATCATCTTCTTTCGAACTTCCGCGACCTTCTTACTGTCAGCCGTGGGGTCCGTCGGGTTCGCAGCTGCTAGAATAGCCCTTTCAAGAACGACTCGTTGGGCCATCAAATCGCGGCCAAAGATGAGGGCATCTCGCATCCATTCGACCATATTGTCGCTATCATAGAATGTCGCCCAAGTCCGTGCATAGGAGAATATAACACAGTTGGCCCCGACCATCGAAATCCATAAGTGCAGCAGGGCAGAGGTCATCTCGCCTTTGCCCCCAGCCTTGAGAAATTGCTGGCTGTGCACAAGACCGTCTAGACTGGAGCACAAAGCCTCTACAACGTCGGTAAAACATCTGACCAAGCCAGTGGCGAGATTGCAGGCGTCCGGAATGGAATTGGCGTACTTTATGAAACTGCGTAGAAACGTAACCAGAGCATTGGTCGTGGGCAAAGGGAAGTCGCGTAGCAGAGCTTGAAATCCCTCTGGCCGACCATCGACATCGAACGCCGCAAAGATGATAGATTGGGCAGACTCGCTGACCAATTTAACGGGGGACATCATTGTGAGTATGAGGTTGGGCACGACGTCATCCGTAACGCGGAATAATTTTGAAATGTCGGCGGAAAAGTGGGCGTTGGTGTATTTCGTTATCGCTTTGGAGAAACCAAAGTGAATAGCGAGTAGGTGAGCATTGATTTGCTCCATGGCATGTCGGTCGTTAGGTGTTAGAGGTGCTACCTTTTTGTCACGGCGATATCCTTCCAATGCGGGCTTGTGCAAAGGGGATAGATGTGCAGTTGCGGCTACAGTTTGGATCATTAGCCCATAACTAGCGTGGTCGTCAACTTGTAGACATCCAAAGGCTCTGTCCCAGTACGATTGTCGAAGCGTGGGATAGGTGTTAGACGCATTTTTCCCGAAGAAATTCATCTTGATGCTTTGATTGAGGCAATGAATATCTTCCATGAGTAGGGATTTCACGAGTTCTCGGGCGCCCTTTCGGGCATCCTCCCACTTGCTATCGTTATACGCTCGATCAAAGGCCACGGCAATGATCGCTTCGGAATGAATATCAAGAACATTAAGGACAGTGTCCAGGCGCTTTGCGACCTCAGGGGCCTTGCCCGAGGACTCGGCGCTTGCTTCGACAGTCGCAAGTGACCCTCGATAGGCGGCAGTGAGGAGCTAACATACGTGATCAAAGTTTGGTAATGAAAAGAGGAGAACCAACTAACTTGGACAGCAGCTAAGAGTATGGCTGGTCGAGAGTCACGGAATCTCTCGTGCTGCAGCTCTTCGCACATGAAGTCCACAGCTTTGGCGAGTGTTTCGCCATAGGATGGAACCTCTCGGACCGCGTGAATGAACTCTGAGAAGTAGCTCAGAAGCCACTGAGGACGTTCAGCAGAAGACAGTAGCTCCAGGAAGCTGTCATTGTCTTTAACGGCGTCGAAAACAACCAAAGAGTATTCGGAGCTCTCTCCACGCCATATATCTCGCCCTAGTCGCTTGAGGAGAAACACAAACGAGTGAAGAACATAGATAAATTCTAAGAGAAATCAATCAGGTCAAACACACAGGCACAGGGAGCCATTCAACGAACGTGGACCTGAGTCATGTAGGTGGGCTATAACAACTCGGCGAATGTCAATAGTCTGGCCACCAGAGGGGAGCAAGGCTCCCGTCGGCAAGTGAGAGAGGAGATCACGGAATCCCTTCCAGAGTTCTACTTGATCCGTAGTGAAGAATAAAGGGTCGGGGGATGTGGTGTCAAGAACGTCCACTAATTGTGTAACGACTTGTTTATACGCTGGAGCAAATTGCGCCAAAGTCATCGGGATCTTCTGAGAAGTTAGACATTGCCGCGCCCACTCTCGAAGCTGTAGATTCTTGTGTACAAGGAGCAGGAACAATCCCACGGGAGGCGGGTTCAAAGGCCACGCAGAGAACCGGCGCGTAGGTGGATTCGAGTCGAGACGTGCGAGGACCTGAGGGTTCTCGAGGATAGTTAAGTTAGACACCATTTGGTAGATGCAGTTGGAATCGTCTTGAGCGGGAGACTCTAGAATGATAGAGGCCTGCCACCCCTCGAGGTTCTGGAAGAAAGCGTCCATTGTTTGACGAGGGTAAGCACCGAAATAACTAGCAGATACATCAGCATTCTTGGTACAAAGACGAGAGGCAAACACACGTGTCCCTAGCTGTAACTTTGGCTTCTTCTAGCCCTTTAACACATCCTGCACAGCCCAGCAAGCATTCTTTTAATTTATTGAGCCAAACAAGCACACTCTCGCTATCGTATGCGCGTAGTCGAAGCAGAAATGTAGCAGCGTCGATCGTCAGCGGCGAGGCTTGTTCGCAGAACCAATGTGGCGCGTCCTGTGTTGCTTCATGTTCAACCAGATACTTATATATGAGCTGGAGGTCGACGTCCGAGCAACCATTGTTATCGACGGGTGTGTCGCGAAACGTATTCAGGCGTTCTCGAACGGCGCGCAGGTCGACCAACGGCGCAGGTGCCATATAATAATAGAGGCGATTCTACGCGTCTCTCTTCAGAACGAGGCCTTGAGCAGTAGTTGGAAGTATAGTCGTGAGTGGTCGAAGTCAAGAAGGGAGTTTACTGACTCGCCCCGAGTGGCTACTAAGTAATTTGAATCTGCTCTCGTGCTCCCGTGACTTGCTGAAAGTCAGTAACCCCTGAATCATAATGAAACTGCTCCTGTTTGACTTGACGACCACCACAACCTGACTTCAATGGACGCGAACGATCTTGAAACTATCAACGCGTCGCTTGACTTTGACAGCGATTTAAGGGAGGTACTTACAAGGACACTGGCTACACCACACGCCGTCATGCCAACCCTTCACCTCTGCACTAGAAAATCCGCGATCAAGTAACCGTATTCGACAAGAAGACGCGAACTATGGTCGGATTGCTTAACAAAATACATTCAACCCCATCCGACGTAAGTACGTGAGCATTCTCCTCTACACCGAAGGAATAAATCATCTTATCCGCGTCACCGTAGTCCCAAAGCTCCTTGAAACAGTTCGCCCCGTCCTTTCATCTTGTGCAGTGATCACCGCTGGCTTTGCGGAAATAATACCTCAGGACCAGTTCTGGAGATGGAAGGACATGTGGTCTAATTCACTTCGAACGGCGGTTTTTTGCTGCCACACTGCTGCAATATCTCACGGATGGAACGTTGATGCCCTTATCAACAGTCTCATCTAATCTCGGCAGTGCGTAGAAGACAACTTTACAATGTCTTCAACTCGCGCTGACCACGAATTCTGCTCTAGTTCAAGAAGAATGGGCTGGCCGCTTTGTGCTGCCAATCGAGGATTATCTGCATGGTTTGATCAGCCTGGTCAATGAACTGGTGAACTTTCAGATCTTCAAGATCCTCTTCTTCTTGGGATTGATACTCGATTAGTCCCGCCTTGCGGTCAACGCCGTAACGCTTGGCAACTTCCAAGAGCCTATCAAAATCTCACTATTTGTGAAAGAAATCTTCGCGGGTTTCGCCCAGGTGGGTGCTTTGGCACGATTCCTCTGCGTTGAAACCTCCGCCACTCATCTCTTCTCTAGCTGAACCTGAAGAACGATACCCTTCGTAGAAGATATGATAGCCTCAAATACGATATCAAGAAAATCGAAGAAGGTACGTGAATCGTAGCGCTGGTTTCTACTGAGAGGTTGAACCATACACAGTTGTTTATGATGTATCACTACGAAAGTTGGCTGCTCCGAATCAGCCGACTCACGCATAGGCGCGGCCGCTACTGTTGTCGTTCAATGCTTCATGTATAAATATTTGTAGCTACCGCAAATTGTATCAGGGCCTGGCCCGATTCGCCGTACATAGCATCATTGTACTTGCAAGCGTAGCTCCCATACATTCTCTAAAAGGGGCACCAGGCCCGGACAAATAAGGACAAGGAGAGATGCGCAACAGCTGGGCTCTGTCACGTCCGTTATTTCGCCACTTTCTCGTTATTTCCTCTCTTCACGCGTCGCTTAGACGTGTCTGTCGGATGCTCCATTGTTATGGCTTGCGATTCATGTCAAAATGAAGGGGTTTCAACCCGAGTTCAGAGGGGTAGGCCTCTATTTTGTGAGATGGCTACCTCTCTTCAAGCTTCAAGTACTGGTTCTTCAAGTGGTATGTCTCACATTGGTATTACTGATCTTGTATTATGTAGTATTTCTACAACTATAATATATCATCATGTTTTAGGGCTAGTCAATGCTGCCACTGGGATTATTGAAGATATCATGGGCTCTGGCGTACCAGACCCGCAACCCCCTCTGCTCAATTCCACTACACATTGGCATGGTGCACCCTTCTGGGATAGAAGAGGTGAGTTTCCTGCCATTTCCTCAGCTCAAAGCCCTGGCCTGACAACCCTTGTTGCTTACAAACCTCAGGAGACAGCCCAATGGAATGACATTTCATGACAATGGGGATGTTGGGATGGCCTTGCACATAAGGCAGGAAGCTAACAGACAGATGAAAAGATGGTGGGCACAAAGCACGATGATATTGTGTCACCTACAACTGAGACTACTGCCCCACTGCTCCCAAAGGCCGTACTGTATCATATAACAATCAAGATTCAGCAACATCCACTCACTCACATTGCTGCCACATCGTGCTGCTGGCCATGTCTGCCTGTGCATCCAGGGTCCAGGTTTCTTTTGTAGCAGGCTAGCAGTGCCAACTGAGTCACCACCATTCGCCCATTCACTGGCACCATTCAACATGTCAACTAATCAATTTGTTCAATGTCCTTCATCAGGAAAAACCTCCTGTGTACATTTCCTTGTAATTACCTGTATTTAGCAGAATGGCAGTAAGCGAGGACAATTGGCAATAGTCATCATTGTGGTGTATGTTCATCTTGATCATTGTGCAGAGTTACTGATAATTATGCTTTGTAAATTATGACCCCATAGTAAATCCAATAAATTCATCATATTTTCATTATACTATACATATGTAAACAAGTGGGGGTTGATAATGGGTTTTCTGTTGGCTTAGTGTCACGAATCTACACCAGCATGTTGGAGAAGCTGCTGCTGCTGCTGCTTGATGAGCTAGGAGCATATCTGAGTTAGGGTGTGAATTTGCAAGGCAAGCTTGGCTGCTTGATGAATGATATGTTGGTGTAGTAATTTGGTGGGAATGGATGCAGTGTCATAATCAATGCTGGAGATGTCAATTTGTGGGGCCATAGGAGTTGCAGGCACACTTGATGAGTGCTGAGGGTAGTAGGAAGGTGGAAGAACCCGAAGGGTGGAACACTCAAGAGGGCGAGACGAGAAGTAAGAGGTTCAAACATATGGATTTGTGGGGTGTGTACGTGAGGGTAAGGAGATAAGAAGAAGTAAGTAAGTGAATGTCAGGGTTTGCGCTTATATACGCGTGTGTTGACCACGTGTTCGCAAATAGGGGAAAGGGGTCAGGGGAAGGTAGTAAGTGGAGAGCTTACACTTGACCCTCCTCATAAGAATTGGAATACCTAATTAGAAAAACAGACAGATCAACAAGGAGCATTATCTTGGCGCTGCAACTTCAGCCAATCGTCGAAAGCCTCCAGCTCTTCAACATCAACCCGGCGCAACCATCGATCTTCCTCTGGACCATAACCCTTATACCGAACCAAGTACATCATCCTGGACCGTCCGCGTTTTTGATCGATAATCGAGTCCATGAACCACTCGTCTTCGCCGTCATCGTTTTGAATCGCCTCAGGATGATCGAGTTCCTGAGAGGGAAACAGAGAAGCATTGTTAGGTGTGAACCATTTCAACTGAGAGGCGTGGAAGGTGGGGAAGACGTTAGGGGAATTGGGCATGTCGAGCGTGTAGCAAGAGCGTTTGGGAAATGACCGGATAACCTTGTAGGGCCCATCGAAACAAGGCATAAATTTAGCAACACGACCATCACTGGCATGCGTGTATTCACGGCGTCTGTTCGATGTCGAGAGGTAAACGAGGTCGCCAATGGTGTGGGGTATTTCCTGGGAACGAGATAAATTAGCATGCAAGGATTGGGCAATTTTAGTGGCTATGAGGGAATCCTTAGCCTGGGCAGTGTATTCTTTGATCGTCTTGATGATCCGTTCAGCATCTGTATCAAGGACAGGCGCATCTGCGACCAGAGGGGGAATTACATGGGGAGAGCACCCAAGCCGTAGTTGGAAAGGCGAGAGCCCGGTGGACACATTTGTCGTATTCATGTAAGTGAAACGAACATGGGGCAATGCCTTCACCCATCCCTTCTGGTTTCGATCGACATAGTACTGAAGCAATTGCACCACTGTCTTGTTTGTCCGTTTGCTGGACCTGTCTGTTTGCAGATGGAATGAGCTGGACATCTTCAACTTGACACCAGTTAGTTTATGCAGCATGGACCAGAATCGTGATACAAAGAGCTTATCTCGGTCTGAGACAATTTCCATTGGTAAACTGTTCTCGCAATACCAATTGTCGAAAAAGAGCACGGCTGCACGATCAGCCGTCAAGTCCTTCTTACAGGGAATCAGTTGGATATCTGCACCTAGACGATCTGTGATAGTCAGTAGGTAGTCAAACCCTTCGTCTTCTGGTAGTGGCCTGATGAAGTCCAGAGCGACACACGAAAACCTAGAATCTGGAACAGGCAAGGAGTGCAGGGGGCCGATGGGCTTGACAGTAGGCGATTTGTTACGTTGGCAGGCAGAACAGCCAGGGATGTACATGTCCTCCAGATCCTTATGCATGTTTGGCCAGTAGAACGACTCTTGCAAGGCGCCATAAGACTTCGCTGTTCCGTAGTGACCCAACACATCGTGGGCGAGCTGGAAAAGAGTCTCGCGTATGTCAGTAACCCAAGGAATCACCAATCGATCTCCAACGTAGAGCAAACTGGCCTTTCGGCTGACGCCAGCCACACCGATACCCTTCTCAAGTAACTTCTGGCACCAAGGGTTGTCAGCATAGCCACCCTTGATCTTGTTCAAAAAAGCTTCGTCATTTGACACCGCCAGCACAGGTGCGACGATTGGGGCGTTCTCAGATGAGAATTCATGGGACAATGTGTCTGCGGCGGTGTTATCTTCACCCTTGATGTACTGGATCTCGAAGGTGTAGTCGGCCAAGAACGTCTGCCAACGCAGTTGCTTCTTGTTTAGGTCGCGTTGTCGATTGAAGTATTCCAGCATTCGGTGGTCAGTGTATACAATAAAATCTGCACCCAATAAATTAGTATGCCACTTATGGAGGGCACACACGATTACAAGCATCTCCTTGTCATGGGTCGTGTAGTTGCATTCTGCAGGGTTCAGCTGCTTGGAATCGTACGCGACGGGCCTGGCAGTATCCCAGGTGGGACCGAAGCTGAGGACAGCACCAGTGCCGATGTCGCTGGTGTCTGTCGTCACGAAGATCTTGTTGTCCCCTGGGTTATCATGGTCAATAACTGTGAGGCATTCGCGAGATGTCACCAGCGCTTTGATGCTCCCGAACGCCTTCTGGTGGCAAGGTAGCCACGTTATGGGTTCCTTGGCAGCGACCTTGTTAGTCAACGGAGTAAGGACACTAGTGTACTCAGCAAGATGCAGCAGGAAAACCGCTAGGTATCGGACGAGCCCGAGGAATTGGTGGATGTCAGTAGTGGTGCGTGGCACAGGCCAATCTGCGATCTTCAAGGCCTTGTTCGCGTCCGCCTGAATGCCACTCTGCGAGATCGTGTGGCCGAGGAAACTGATAGACATGCAGAACAAGTTGGTCTTCTTCTGGGAGCAAAACAGTGACACATTGCGGAGTGAAAGCAACACAGCTTCAACATTCTGGATATGTTCCTTGAGCAAGCTAGACCAGATAATAATATCGTCAAGATATATGTGGCAAATTTTACCAATAAGATGACGCAGGGCAGCGACCATGCGCCATTGGTGTGTCACAGGGGTGTTGCGGCAGCCCTGGGGCATGACAACCCACTCGTACAAACCAAAGGGGGTCTGAACAGCCGTGTACTTGATATGGTCTGGGTGCACCTTGGTCTGAAAGAATGTGTTGGTCATGTCAAATTTCCCCCAGATTTTACCTTTGCTGCAGTCCACAAGAATCTCGTTGATGTGTGGCAGTGGAAACCGGTCAGGAACAGTGTTCTCATTGAGCTCTTGATAGTTGTTGACCCAGTGGGGAAGGGCACTGGGATCAGACTTGGGAACAAGGAAGGCAGGCAAAGTGTACTCCGAGTCGGAAGGCTGAAGTTTCCCAGAGGCCAGAAAGTCGTCTAGCAGAATCTTCCAGGCATCACAAATCTTTCGGAGGCATGTATATCCCCGCTTTGAGATGACTTTGCTAAGGTCCTTCAATACAAACTTGTAGTAGACTTGGTCTGGTAACCTATGGACAGGGGGTAAGTCGTCAAACAAATCACCATATTTCTTTTTCATCTCAGCATTCAAATGTTTCAGCTGGGCCTGGAAACTGGCTAGGGTGCTCATGTCCTCTAGGTGACTGTGAATAGCAGCAATGATGGTGTTGGGCTGAAGCTCACGAGCGACACTGAGGTGGCTGTGAGATTTGAGCTTGGAGCAGAACTTGGGAGAAGCAAAAAGCTCCTTGTGGGCACAGCGATGGCGACGACGATTGGCGCACACGTCACTTGCACATGTGTGGGAGGACTTCCAGGTAGGGTTCAGGCAAGAAGGAATAAGAGGGGAAGAAGCGAAAAGGTCATAAGAATTCACATTATTAATGTGCACAATACAGGAGCCGCAGCCATGATCAAGTATGAGTCCATTGGATTTCAAAAAGGGAAGGCCAAAAATGGCGTTGGAAACAAGAGAAGGAGAAATGAATGCACAGAGAGGTTTGGAAATGAAAAGGTTGTCCATAGAAATAGGTTGCAATTTCACGAAAGACGAAAGAGAGAGTTCCTTCCTGACCCCTGAGAATGCTGCACTGCAAATGAAGGGCAAGGAGGTGGTATGACGCTTGAGTCCAAGAGAGTCAGCAACATCCGACCTAATAAGAACTACGGCAGAGCCGTCGTCAATCAAGGCATTCAGAGAATTATGAGAGAAAGAGGAATGCTCGTCGCAAACACGACAATGCCAGAAATTGTTGGAACAAGAAAAAGGAGTGCACTCATCATTGGTCCAGGATCCATCCTCAACCCAGCTGGAAATGTTAGGGAGGACTTCAGAGACAGAGGGAAGGGGAGAGTCATTTGGAACATGGTCAATGTCGGAGGTGGCAGCCTCCTCGCCTGTCTCAGAGAGAATAGCAGCGATCTGGGAAACAGTGGAAACAGAAGCGACTGCAGGTGCAGCCCAAGAGACATAACTGGCAGGTCAGGGGGGAACGTCCTTGGTGGCAAGAGTCTTGTACTTGGATCCATCGATGGGTGGGGCAGGGCAACATGCGCCGACATGGCCAGCCCAGAACTTGCGACATTTGAAGCAACCCCTGTTAGCACTGAGGAGCGCGTGCTCACTGTCAAGCAACTTGGGGATTGGCACAAACATGGCGGAAGTAGTTCCCACGAAAGCAGGGCAGGGTACAAAAGGTTTGGTAGCCGAAGCACAGCTGGAGTTGGGGTTGTTGCAGAGGGATATACGGGCGATGGCCTTCTCGATTTCGTCAAGCCTCTGTCAACGACGCTCATCAATCTGCTTGACCTTGTCCAACCAGTCGCAGAAAGGCAAGATTGAGTTCATATTCTCCCTGTTAAGTTCACAAGAGAGCTCGTGGTCCATATTGGCTTCAAGAGTGTCATGTAGTAGTTCGTCATTCAGGAAGCTATCGGTGCCAGCAAGCAAATTGTTCTTTCCCATGAGGTCGAGGGAGAAGTCAATGAAAGATTTCAATCCTTGCTGAACACAGAGTACGTTCATTCTAGTAGTATGCTCCCAGTTGGAGGGCAGGAAGAGTGTGCGCATGTGGACCTGATAGTCGTCCCAGTCCATGGATGTGAGGTGGGGAGAGTTAGCGGAGAGCCAGTGAATGGCATGAATCCCGCTCATCCCCCAGGCAACCGCCTCAACATGCACGGTGGAGGCGAGACTCTTGTGGCAAAAGTACTGTTCACATTTGTTGAACCATTCCCAGAGCAGCGACATGTTGACGTTGCCCTCGCCCATAGTAGGCAGTTTGGTGGGGTTCGATTGCTCAATCTTAGCGCGTATACCCATAGTTATCGGCTCTTGAAAGGGAGTCGCAAACAGGAATGGAGGAAAGTGAATGAGAGGTGAGCTGA
Source organism: Pleurotus eryngii var. eryngii (assembly GCA_029467805.1). NCBI lineage: Eukaryota > Fungi > Basidiomycota > Agaricomycetes > Agaricales > Pleurotaceae > Pleurotus > Pleurotus eryngii. The sequence continues at coordinate 1,566,787 of SZVJ01000011.1, forward strand.
GGGCGGATATATGCACAGGATCCAGCGAGCAATCAGAGATAACGGGCGATAAGGGCAAGTTCGAAGTGATGCAATTATCGAGACACTGTGGGCTGGGAACAGAGGTGGTTCTATGGCGGGGAGGGCTGGGGTGCGAATCTGGGGAAAGGACAGTGGAACTGGTTCTGGGATTTATGGGGAGAGAGGCATGTCTAAGCGTTGGCTTGAGACTGCGACTCCTGGTGTTCAGGGAAACTGGGACTGAGGGCTGGGACCTGGAAGGCAGGGCTGGGCAGCGAGCAAGCGGGAGACACGAACGGCAAGAATGTGTTCCTCACCAGACAGAGTGGAGACGTTTGAATGGTCTTAAAAAAAAAGTGGAAAAACCCCGAAGGGCGGAACACTCAAGAGGGCGAGACGAGAAGTAAGAGGTTCAAATGTATGGATTTGTGGGGTGTGTACATGAGGGTAAGGAGATAAGAAGAAGTAAGTAAGTGAATGTCAGGGTTGCGCTTATATACGCGTATGTCGACCACGTGTTCGCGAATAGGGGAAAGGGGTCAGGGGAAGGTAGTAAGCGGAGAGCTTACAGAAGGTTCCTAAGCCTCAATATTAGCATAGGATCCTTGTTGGAGCAGCCAAAGCTCACTAGTTGCTCATCATCTGGATCCAGCAGGCAGATGCCAGCAGTCTCCTCCTCCCTATCTACAGAGGATGGTACAACCTCATCTCCCTCAACTTCTGGTGTATCCTGCCCTGGGTCAGAGCCACTGTCATGACTTGAGTTGAAGGTCTTCGCATATCTGAGCAAGTCTGAGTTGACAGGTTCAATGCCATACTTGGTGGACGAATGAGACACAGGGTGCAGTAATTGATATAGATCAAAATGAAGGTTATTGCCACAAAAGAGTTCAACCTTGTTTCATTGGGTGATGAGGGTTTGTGGGTCATGATGGGTGGTGCCACATTTGGTTGAAGAAGGCATAGGAAAATGTTTTGGCCATTTGAGTCCACAGTAGTAGCAAGGTGGTGTGGTACCAGTTTCTGTTTGCCGTTGACTGGAAACATGATCACTGTCCTCATCCTCATCCTTGATCATAGCTGTTGGTAACTAAGATACAGTTTGTGTCTTGATGGGAAATGTAACAACTAGAATTCTCAGGGTCAATAACCCTAAGTCACATTGTAGTATGTATGGTGGTCTTTGAACAGATTAATAAAGAATGTGGAGCATTGGTTGAGAACATTTGAACTTGTCCACTCATGACAAACCACCCCTCCCCACTTAGGGTACAAATGTGTGCTTCGCTTGATAGCTGACACTGGGACCACAGAAGCCTCATTTGCAATGCAACTGATCTTGTACATGCAGTAGTTTGCATCCAGTAGCCTGGTGAGTGGTGAGAACCACTCGATATAGGCAAGGTGGCTGACTTTCTCAGCAGTTCCGAAGACTTTCTGCCCAGAGAATCTCTTGGGAATCATGAAAACAAGTCAGACTCTACCAACACGAAGACCTAATAAGATAGAATCAGATACACGCAGACCACATAGGGTTCAAACCTCCAAACCTGTTGTCAAGGATGATCCAGCTGTCTTGTCAGCGACCCTCACAAGTGTGGTATCAAATTGTTGTGGAATTGCAATGTCACCCCTTTTGGGAAGTTGATGGCTGGGATATGCATGAATGGTATTGTATGTGTCATCATTATCAGTAAGTTTGAATTTAAGCTTGTGGAAGATGGGAAGGGAGTCAAATGGTAAGGTATAATCACTCACTTGCTCAATGATTTCATGCTGGAATAGCAATGGGTGTTCTTCATGGATAAGGTATCAAGCCAAGGCGGAGTGAAAGAATGTAGCCCCATATTCAGATGGTGAAGATATAAGTTCAATGGGGACTGCCTTACATGTGGGGTGCTTCGTCAGATGATGAGAGAGTGCATGGCTTCTGTCTGAAGGCTTCCAGTAACCTGGTGGTGGATGTACAGTAGCTGCTATTGTCAACCTCCATTCAATAAATTTCTCATGGAAAAGAACCTTTTCATGCCATTCTAGCCATGCTGTCATCTATGGGAATTCATCCTTGTGGTTTGTGGCTGCATATGCATCTTTCGCAAAGTTGATGTGTGGGCATTCAGTGGACTCTGTACTATAGTTATCTGTTGTCCCATATAATTTGATCACATGTGCATAGTAAATGAGCAAGTGCAGCTTTGGTATGTTGAAATTTTCTCAAGCTTCAAGCACTTTGAAGATCTCTTTAGTCCAATGGAAGGCCTCAAGTGAAGCCTCGAGCAGTTGAAGAGAAGCATCTGAGTGTATGGGGTACTGAGCAAGATATAGAAAATCGAGCAGTGCTCTCATTGCAAAGATGAGGTGAGATCTTGCTGTTGCATATTGATTACAAAGGGGAATGTCAGTAAGTAGACCAAGCAAGAAACTAGTTATTTGCTTGTGCTCAGTCCTGCTCACATGCAAAAGTGAGGTGATTCCTTTATGAAAGATCTGAATACTGTGGTTGGGCAGCAGTCATTTAACATGCTCATCAATTTCCTCAGGATGGCAGATTGTTGTTATCCAGATGATGAGGTGTTTTTCATGACACCCTGGTGGAGTTGGTGCAGAATGTCTGGGGTAATAGCAGTGAAGATGTTGACAAATGGTAAGTCCTCCCAGAATGGATTGTGAAGTGGTTTCAGACATTGTGACTTGCAGATCTTCGCATAATTGTGCTGGTTACTGTGCTCAAGAGTGGCAAAGGCAGTGTCCATGGTCCGATATGTGTGGGTGCATGGGTACTCACTCCCCCAGCTCATTGTTTGAACATTCACAGATTGGGCAGTCACTGTTGAATGTGCCTGTGATCAAGCATTGCTCAGGGTAATCCCCCACATATGCAGCAAAGATAGGGTGGCATTGATGTGCAACATTATCACTGCTCACCATACAAACTTCTTCTATTCCAGCCTCCTTCAGTGGGGAAAGAATATATTTCATACTGGCATGGAACATGTTTGCAAGAGCCTGATGTTGGGATGATTTGTTCTGAATATGTTTCAATTTTGATGTGGGTAGATATGCAAGAAGGATCTAGCTGTGGCAGGATGGTTTACAGTGAATGGACTTGGGAAGGTTCTCAATTGTCAAGTATACTGGGTAAGCAGTCTTGTCCCAGAATAAGGTCAGCTGTGTCTTGTCTGATGAGACAATTATAGGGATGATGGTGGCACCTGGCTTGGTTGCTTCAAGAGCTTCCTGCAGATTAGAGGGGAGTCAAGTCTCAATTAGTGGGTAGTAAGTGAGCTGTAGTACTTGGTTTACAGACCTGTATTGACCACCACCACTTACCCATGTTCATCTCATGATACAGTCTCTCTGTCTTATCTGCATCTGCATAATGCCTTTCTGGAGAGAAGCATAGATATGCCAAATGTTCAGGATCCTTGAACAAGGCCTTTATACATTCAATAATGTCATGGCTGAACAGGTCAAATGACTGCCCAGAGACCTCAACTTTGTGGTGAGTAAACTTCAGACATTGGTTGAGTATCTTCATACTGATGATCTTGTTTAATTCATCAGTTGTCTTGTAGCTCAAGCCCAATATACCTGTAAGGGCAACCTCAAGATGGCCGACAGCACAGGCCTAGCAGAGGGAGAATCCAAAGATATGAATAAGTCTAACTACAATACATGAGAGAGCTGCTCACCTAGCAGAGGGAGAATCCAAAGAGAACAGGATAGGGATTCTCCATGCTAGGAAGCGAAGTATATACTGTAGTAGCATGGGAGGAATGAGGGATAATTGTACAGTACACCAGCTGCAAGTCTGAATGAATATCACAAGGTACGAGGGGGCATGTGATAATGAAGTGGAAGGGGAATGTACAGGAGTCGTGTCAGCAGCCTGGGGGAGTGGAGACAAGGAGTAACAAAGTGGGAAAGGAAGGTAGAGGTAGCCCAGATGAGCCCCAAAGTGTATGTATGAGTCCGAGCAAGTCCAAAGGCATGGGAAGAGTCTGGAGTCATCGGACTAGACTCGGATGCGAAGTGAATGGGCGGAAGGGAAACGGAAAGGAAGGGGAACGAAGGGGATGTAGCTAAGAGTCCGTGGGATGAATGGAAAGAGAAAGGAACCAGGAGAAGGGTGTAGGGACAGGGGAATAGGAGAAAATAGGAGTGTCCCCTTACACTATCAGGCACCCTCATTGGGAAGTCTCTGTCATTGTAGTCATTACCAAAGAAATCACCTTCAAATTGGCTGCTAGCTTCATTATCCTTGGGAGACAGACCTTGCTTGGGGTTATGCCAACCTCCTCCTTTCACTGGTTGATGAAAGTTTAAGATGTCATCATGGTACTTCAGGCATTCAGGTCACATGGTTTTCTGAAGATGCTGGGTGAGGTGACTTGATTTGCTCCAAGTGTGGCCACACCCTCTGCAAACAGTGTCCAAAGTCATTGATGAATGGTAAGGATGGAAGTTGAATTGTGCTTGACTAGCTGCTCATAGCCCATTAGCCACAATGTTCTAGATCTACTTCTGTCTACTTGGGCATAGCTTAGGCCAGGACTGCGACAAGGCCTGGTAGACTTCCACTGAGATGGAGCCTAGAACAAATGACTTGACAGCCAGGCCTAAAAACATCCATACATTTTCCTAGTATATAACCATTTTCACACCTCCAAAACTCCCCTTCAACATTCACAAAATACTCCAAGGTTCATCAAATGGCGCAAGAAAAGTGAGGAACATCAACTAGAGGAAAGGCTCAAAATCCATCAAGGGCACATCAACAACATGTAAATGGTGCATATTTTATACTTTTCACCTCTCACCATGAACTGAATATCAGCAAGGCCCTGGTGACATCCCCAAAGGTACATTCTCAGGACCACCTAATGCTGTTTCATCTCACCATTCACGCCTTCTAGTAGACACTCCAACATTCAGCCATGAGACTACTAGTACTGACATTCCTACAGATGTACATCCAAGCAAACAACATCTCCTGGATAATCAAAGTGAGACCACCCCATTTGTTTTCAATGGCTGGGTTCTAATAATTGACATAGCCTGGGAGAAGAAAAAAAGAACCACAACCACAGAAACACCCTGCCCCCAGTTTGTCTATTTCTTTCACTGTTCCCTTTGCAAATAATTTGTACTATCACCACAGAGGCCACAGACAGTCCTACTCCCACCAATCCCATTCCAAAGAAGCAGGTGAAATCCAAAGGTATGCAAGTAAGATTGTATTTAGTGTACATGTCTGATAGTTATCCATGACTCTCAGCCCATTTATATCCATGTCCCTCATTCAATGACTGTGTGACAACTGAGGGTCTTGCACAGCAGGCCAGCAGCACTATGAGGCAAAATGCATGTATAGCCCATAGCCAGGCCCTTGCCATTGATACTACTATCAGTAAGGATACAGCTGATGTTGAGAATGATGGCAATCATTGGAAAGATGACATGGAGAAGGAGAGTGAGGAGGAGGGTGGCCTATATGAAGATGATGAAGATGAACTTGATGATGATGACAAGGGTGGACAAACAGACCAAGAGGTAAGTCCCTATAGAATACAGATGTGGTGGAACTCTGATTATTCTGCAGCAAGCCATCATTGTCAGTCATAACTCACAGAAGGGCCTAATCTGGTCAAGCCAAAGCATTGCCACACCCAAAGGGGAGGACTTCTCTGAGGGTGAAGACAGAGATGTTGAGGATGAGGAAATGGATGTGAACAATGTTGTCCAGCAGCCAAAGAAAGCAATGTGGCAGAAAAAGATTGATGAAGAGGTGAGCACGAGCTACTACCATCCTATGTATTTAGTTAGACTCACATAATCCCATCCAGATAGCCCCTGTCTCTATCCATTCCCACCTCCACTCTGTGGTGCTCACTCAAACTCCACCCACAACAGTTGCATGGCATACCAACACCAACCTCCATCTCACCACTACTGGCTGTGAAAGTTCAAAACTTGACATACATCTACAATCAAAGTTAGTCCATGATGTCTTATGGAAAGCAATTGCCCATGGGCACTGCTACCTTGTGTTTGGTGTCCCAGACCTTCATGATTCTCTCAATGCCACAATGATTCAAAGCATGCCCACACCAATGTTCCACTACAGTCTTGATCAATATGCCTATTTTGCATTAGAAGAGGGCTTGCAACATTTTGTCCAACTCCACTTAACAGAGATCTTTCAGTGGCTCCAAGAAGAAGACCCAAAAATCTATTGGCAGCCTATTCTTGATCACATAAGTGAGCCATTACCTTGGATAACATTGGATATCTGACAACTTAAATTATCTATTCCTTAGGCTGCTAGCATTCCCATCAGCTGAGTCTTGAATGGGGACTTTTTTTTTTTTTTTTTTTTGAATCCTAGCTTAACCTCCGTAGTGGCAGTGCCATATGTGGGAGGGTGTAGTGTCTACTGTATCTACTCTCTGTATCATTTCAATGCCTAATGCTATGGGGAATGTCCAGTCCAACTGCCTGACTGTTACGGTTCGCCTTTTCTTTTCCATTTTCTTTTCCTTTTCCCATGCATCACGTGACGAACACGTAGTGGCTTACCACACCATGCTTATCCTTTACAATATCACGCTTACGTATCGGGCCCCGTATTTATAAGCGCGTTAGTCAGAACCTCACCGTAACCTCATGGGTGCAGTCCATGACCTCATACCTCATGGTGATGTGGTAAGCATTCCATGGAATACCTGTAGGTTACAGCGTGTAGTAGACATGCAGACTGTAGTATATAAGAACGAATAGCATACCCAGAGACATTAACTCGTTCTCTTGGGATACCCACTAATACTAGTGCCTAAGTCAGCGTCTTCAATGTTCTCCTCACCTCTAAGACATCTCCCTTTCTCTTTTTATAAACCAACTTACTCACTCGACAACTTGTAGAGCCTGCATACTAGTTATAGTATTGTGTTGCCCTAACAGAAGAACGAGTTCCCCACCCAACGCCCGCTCTACACCGTACTTTGTGTTCAACACAATCTACGTTCATCAAAACACCTTTGCCGAAGAAACCTACCTCGCCATCGTTGTCCGCTCAGGTGCCGGCGCGCACTAGCTTGAAGTTCAACATTGGTTGACAGGAACCCCACATGCCCGTGACCTGTACACACTTGACCCGATCAAACTTCTACACTGTATTCCCGTACCTCCTCATCCCCGACCCCACCTTAAACCGCCTGAACAAGAAACTCGCGACCCGGATCTTGAGAAGTACTCCACAACTCTTCGAGACAATCATCATCCCGGTCACGCCCAACAACCCTCGCAAACACCCACGTCAAACGCCAGCTCGGTATTTCATTCAAGGTAACAATGTTGTACTCAACTGCCAAGCCAACATCCGCCCAACCTTACGACAGGCTAAGGCGACCAGCGCTTCAAGGAAGAAATACGTCGACGGACAACGCAGGACCTAGTGTCTGGGCGGGAGCCCTCGACACCAGCGCGGAACCTGGTGTCTGGGCAGAAGCCCTTGATACCGCGTCACCCGCTCCACAAAACCCCATGCTATACCAATGGCCGCCGCAAGGCACTGAAACACCCGCCCCGACCGAACAACCCGCTGCCCCCGCCAACACCAACGATATCCTTGCTGCTATGAGGCAGATGATGACGGATATGGAAGCAAGGATGGAGGCGCGAATACAACAAGCGCTGGTTCCACAAAGCCGACCACCCAGCGTTATGACCCGAGGAAGCCGCCCACTTCCACATACACCTTACGGAGCGCCCGCTCCACCACCCATTCCCACCAACAATTCCCCTTGCACCCGTAGCCGAGAACCCAATGATGCCCCAAGCCAGAAATGGCCTGAAAATGGCACGACCAGAACCATTCAACGGAGAGTGATCCAAATGCCGGAGTTTTATCCGAAGTATCAAAGTTTACATTTATGTAAATGCCTACAAGTTTCCAACCGAACCAACAAAGGTTCTATATCTCCTCTCCTACGTCCAGGGAAAGAAAGTGGACAACTGGAAGAACACGATGACGTCCAAAGTACTGGAATGGGTGAGGACCCAGGAGCATGACGAACAGGTGTCGAGCTTCCGAAGGATCTATAGAAGTCTACAGGAAGCATTCGGAGACCCCAACCCGAGAGATACAGCGATATCAACCCTGAACCATCTGCACCAGGGATCAGACAGTGCGGAGGACTTCATTATGAAGTTCAATGCCTACAAAGACGACACAGGCTACAACGACGTAGCGTTAACCGAAGCATTCAAGAGAGGATTGAACCCGGGATTGCTCAGAAAGGTATACAGTAGGAGGCCCCTACCAGCAAGGTTGGAAGAGTGGCAGGAAGAAGCCATCGCCATGGACAGACAGTGGAGGGAGCAGCAGGCTTATGCGAAGTCAGCACCAGCCAAACCCACGGTCAAAAATACGACTACTACAACAAACCAGTGGCGACCATATGCCAACCAATACCAACGACAGGCACTGCCCCCGCAAGGGCAACAACAGCAGCAACAACAAGCCAGGCCGACACCTCCTGCCCCACAGATTGCAGCTAGAGACCCGAATGCGATGGATGTGGATCGGTCGCAAAGAACGCCGATTCGTTGCTACAAGTGTGGAGGTCTAGGGCACATGGCCCGAGATTGTAAAAGGAGATTAGACGTCAGGCAGATGACGTACAAAGATCAACAGGAGTATTGGAGGGAAGAACTAACGAAGAAGGGTTTTTCCGAAGGAACTCAGGAAGCATCAACTTGAGTTCCAAGAACAAGTTCGCAGTACTCGTCTCGGAGCCAGACTCCATTTTTGTTTCCGAAAATCATGTACCAGTAGCAACCGACAATATATCTATTTCTTCACCAAAAGACGAGACTCCTAAGATGCAAAAAAAACCAAACAAAAGAAATTTATTTGCGAAGAACTTTCTCAGATAAAAACTATGTCCCAGTAGAGATCAATCTAAAGACACACGATACCCTAACTACGCTCTCCCCAGAGTCAATGCTGGATTGTGGAGCATCGGATTCGTTCATCGATCAGGGATACATAAAGAAAAACAATATAAAAACAAAAACCCTATCAAACCCCGCCATCATCGGAAATGCTGATGGAACGCCCAACAACGCAGGGAAAGTCACGGAGAAAGTGGATGCAAGAATAACCTATAAAGGACATGCAGAAGTAATGACATTCTATGTTACCAACCTGGGAAATGTCAATGTAATCCTCGGATTATCATGGCTAAAACGACACAACCTGGAGATCAATTGGAAAACAGGAGAGGTAGTCATGTCACGATGCCCAAAAGGATGCCGAACGTGGGCAAAGAAGGAATGGAAGGTATGCATGGACGAAGGAGACGAAGAAGGTGCTGAAGAAGCAGAGGAAGTAATGAGGTACCAGCTGGGCGAAAGGAACATCTTGGTAGCAGGAGTAAGACAATGGAACCGCCTAAGAAGCGGATACCTGCGAAGCTTGGACGACTTGACCAACCAATACCACGAGTCAGTCGCCCAAATGTACATCGACCGAATGTGGAAAACGGGCACGCAGCTAGAAGTAGAAGTAGGCAAGGAGGAGGAGATGCACCTCAGAGCAATGGGGAAGTACGACTATGTGATAGAGCACAACCAGGAGGAGCTAAAAAGCAAAAAAGAAAAAAACAGAGGAAGAGATGGTCCCGGATTACTATCATGAATTCATGAAGGTGTTCAGAAAACGCGACTCGGAAAGAATGCCAATCGAGAGGCCATGGGATCATGCTATCGAACTAGCCCCGGAGTTCGAACCCAAAGCCTCAAAGGTCTACCCTTTGTCACCAGTCGAGCAGCAAGAACTGAACGACTTCCTTGATGGAAACCTGAAGAAAGGCTACATCTGGCCATCAAAATCCCCACAAACGTCACCTGTCTTCTTTGTGCAAAAAGAAGGACGGTAAGAAGCGATTGGTACAGGATTACCGATACCTAAACAAGCACACTGTTCGAAACGTGTACCCCTTGCCCCTCATATCACAATTGGTAGACAGGATCTCCAAGGCAAGATTATTTATGAAGATGGACCTCCGTTGGGGGTACAACAACGTACGAATAAAGGATGGAGACCAATGGAAGGCCGCATTCCAGACGCCAAGGGGAGCATTCGAACCTATGGTTATGTACTTTGGACTTAGTAATTCCCCTTCCACGTTCCAAACCATGATGAATGAACTATTTAAAGACCTGATTGACGAAGGACTAGTAGTCATATATCTAGACGATTTACTCATATTTACGGACAACAATGTGGAGAAGCACAGAAAAGTAGTTCGAAGGGCGCTGAAGATCATGGAGGGCAATGATCTATATGTAAAACCAGAAAAGTGTTCCTTTGAAGTCGAGGAAGTAGAATTCCTGGGAGTAGTGGTAAAAGACGGAAAGGTCCAGATGGAGGAGGCGAAGATAGAAGCAGTAAAAAAACTGGCCCGTCCCGAAGAACGTGCAGCACGTACAGCAGTTCCTAGGATTCAGCAACTATTACCGACAATTCATCAAGGACTTTGCCACCGTCGCTAAACCATTGCACGAGCTTACCAAAAAAGAAGAGGAGTTCGTGTGGGACAATCGGAGAGAAGGAGCTTTCGAAGGGTTGAAAAAGGCGTTCACGAAAGAACCAATTCTAGTCCTACCAGACACGGACCGGGAAATGAAAATAGAAGCGGATTCATCAAACTATGCCTCGGGAGCAGTGCTCTCCATGTTGTGCGATGACGAAAGGTGGAGACCCTGCGCATTCCTTTCAAAAGGGTTCTCAGAAACGGAACGAAATTATGATATTCACGACAAAGAAATGTTAGCTATTATTCGAGCCCTAGAGGCTTGGCGGCACTACCTCGAAGGAAACACTTGCCAGTTTACTATCTGGACGGATCACAAGAATCTGGAATATTTTATGACAACTAAGAAACTCAACAGACGCCAGGCACGCTGGGCTCTGTATTTATCAAGATTCAACTTCATCCTAAAACACAAGCCAGGCGCTTCAAATATGAAGGCAGACGTCCTGTCGAGACGTCCGGATTTAGACAGGGGGGAGGATGACAACACAATGGTACTTTTAAAACCCGAATATTTTTGAATCAAGGCCATGCAGCAAGGGCATGTCTTAATCGATGGGGCAGAGTCGCCAATCTTGTCAAAAATTAGAAAACAAAAAACTACGATGAATCAGTGGTGAAGGCAGTCGAAGAACTAAAAAGGTCGTCGACCAAGGTGTTGAGAGAAGTGGAATGGTCACAAGAGCAGGATCTCATATTATATCATGGAAAGGTGTACGTCCCAAAAGACGTCGACATCAGAAGGGAAATTGTAAAATTACATCATGACTCGACAGTAGCAGGGCACCCAGGAAGGTGGAAAACAATAGAGCTGGTCTCGCGTAACTATTGGTGGCCAGGAATGAACCGGTTCATTGCGGAATACGTCAAGGGCTGCGACCAATGCCAAAGGAGCAAGTCCTACTCGCACCAACCGCAGGGGAAACTCCAACCCAACCCTGTCCCAACCGAACCATGGACCGACATCTCTGCGGATTTCATCGTTAAATTACCCAAATCATCAGAATATGATGCTATTCTAACGGTAGTTGACCGATTCACCAAAATGGTCCGACTGGTACCAACGACAGAGGAACTATCCTCACTCGGTCTAGCCAAATTATACCGAGACCACGTCTGGAAGGACTTCGGACTACCCAACACTATCATATTGGATCGAGGCCCTCAATTCGCGTCACAGGTGATGCAGGAGCTAAATAAATTATTGGGAATCCAGACTCGACTATCGACCGCCTTTCACCTGCAGACCGACGGGCAAACCGAACGGGCAAACTGAGAAATCGAGACCTACCTGAGGATGTTCATCAATCACAGGCAGGACAACTGGGCGGAGTGGCTGGCCATCTGCGAATTTTCCCTAAACAACAAAAGCCAAACAAGCTCCCGGCAGAGCCCGTTCTATCTAAACTATGGCAGACATCCAAGGATGGGAGTGGAACCAAGGAAGCAGTCGAAAGTAGAAGCGGTTGATAAATTCACCGAGCGAATGAAGCAGACCTGGGAGGAGGCGCGGTCCGCATTAGTGAGAGTGGGGGAAGAAATGAAAAAAATATGCAGATAGAAAAGTAGGCGAGATGCCCGAGTATCGAGTAGGCGATAAGGTGTTTATCTTCACTGATAACTTAAGCACGACCAGGCCGTCGCACAAGCTCGAGCAAAAGAAAATTGGGCCGTACAAGGTGATTGCGGTGCCAACAAAAAACGCGATAACATTAAAGCTTCCCAAAAAATTATCCATCCACCCTACTATCTCGACTCATCGTACCAAAAAAGCGAACATCCCTACTATCCCTGGCCAACAGACACCACCGCCACCCCCAGTACAAATCCAGGAAGAAAAGGAGTACGAGGTCGAGGAGGTACTAGACAGCCGCTTGAGGAGGGGGCGCCTGGAATACTTGGTCAGATGGAAAGGATATACCGTCGAACACGATTCATAGGAACCGGAGAAAAATTTGGAAAACGCACCAGCATTGACAAGGGCATTCCACGCTCGTCGCAGGACAGCGCCCAGGAGGATCGCCGTTGCGGCCTTCGATCTGGTAGGCTTCAGACCACGACATGTCTACACTGAGCCAACGTATACCACCCAAACCAAAATTCACGAACTGGAAGTACCAGATGAGGACGACAGCATACCCCACTACTACCGCGGTAGCGAAGAGGAGAAGCAGCACGAGCAAAACACGCCGATGGAGGGGCCACGACGAAAAGAAGGCGCCCAAATTGTTATCAACGGAGCTCATGGTGAAAGGGTGTAGTCGTCAAACAGAGTTGACGGATCGTAGAGGGGGGGTGATGTTACGGTTCGCCTTTTCTTTTCCATTTTCTTTTCCTTTTCCCATGCATCACGTGACGAACACGTAGTGGCTTACCACACCATGCTTATCCTTTACAATATCACGCTTACGTATCGGGCCCCGTATTTATAAGCGCGTTAGTCAGAACCTCACCGTAACCTCATGGGTGCAGTCCATGACCTCATACCTCATGGTGATGTGGTAAGCATTCCATGGAATACCTGTAGGTTACAGCGTGTAGTAGACATGCGGACTGTAGTATATAAGAACGAATAGCATACCCAGAGACATTAACTCGTTCTCTTGGGATACCCACTAATACTAGTGCCTAAGTCAGCGTCTTCAATGTTCTCCTCACCTCTAAGACATCTCCCTTTTCTCTTTTATAAACCAACTTACTCACTCGACGACTTGTAGAGCCTGCATACTAGTTATAGTATTGTGTTGCCCTAACACTGACGCCGCGTTGCAGCATCGTGGCGGTTTACACCGCATAATATCTGTAGAGTGGTGGGGGGGTAGTGAGCCCTCCGCCACATTCCAAGTAAGGTATTGAAGGATGTCGGGTTGCTGTCCCGTGTGTAGTCCGCTGTGTTCCCTCATGCTGTCGTGTCGTTGCATCCTCCGCCTATCAGCCCCACGTTATGCACCTCGTACTGGCCACAAACTTGAGGACCTCTGGGTAGTATTTCACATTCCCTAGCATTGCGTCTGCCGATAGTGCTGCCCACCCAATCTTCCCTCTCATTACCTCCCTTGCTACCTGATGCACTCTGCATTTTGCAAGGTAGTGGGTGACAGTTTCCTCATATATCCCGCACACTGCGCACATTGGTGATGGTACACTGCCAATCCGGTAGAGGTGCTTGTTGAGTGGGGCATGGCCCGTAATCAGCTGGGTGATTATGCTCGCTTGCTGCCTCAACATCGTGGCAAGTGCATCCCGATAGACTTTTGAAGCCTTCCCCAATCCCACCATTTTCATCCTCTCGTACCGCTCTGACAACTTCCAACCCTTCACTGCTCTCCTCTTCAACTTCTCGTCAAACGCCTGAAGGACCACCGCCTTGCTCTTCTTTATGGCGCTCTTTGCGCGCAGAACCATCGGCAACTTCCTTGCTGTGCTCATGTCTCCTAGTGCCGCCTTCTTTGCCTCCTTGTCTGCCCTCTCATTCCCCTCAACATCCATGTGTCCTGGGATCCAATTGATTGTGATCTTGATTCCTGCGTGCTGCTGCCTGACCTTGGCAAACACGGTGTGTGCATGATCCAGCAGGTAGCTCCCTGCAGCTGCCTTTCTGGACCCCATTGCAATGATGGCCGCTTGATTGTCCACGTAGATGCTAGCCCTCGTTACACCTATTTGTACCCGGATCAGTTCCATTGCCAATACCAAAGCTGTGCACTCCCCGTTGTAGATGATGCACTCCTTCTCTGTTCCTAGCCTCATCCTGAGCACTGTCACGACCTCTCCATTCTTCACGAGCACTGCTGCTGCCCCAATCTGCCCCTTGTATCCTGACCCATCTGTGAATACCTTGATTCTGGTGCCATCGTTCCTCTCTGCTTCCACCGCACGCTCCCTAGAGGTCGCTATTACTGTTTTCAACCGTGCTCTCCATGTGGTGTCCCATCGCGTCGTTTGGATGGTCTCTACCTCCTTGGTTGCTACCTTAAAGTCGTGCAGCAGCGCATGCATTGGAGTCTGGTGTCACTTTACATCATATGCTGCAGCCCGCTGTATATGCCTGAAGAGGGGGTGCCCCTCTGGGAGTGTCGCCATCCTCAGGGCTGCTTTGAACCAGTGCCGTTCAACCACGAGATGAAATGGGAGGAATCCCGTCATTATCTTGAGTACGTCCGTCGCTGTTGTGCTCATGCCTCCGGTGACCATCAACATTGCCTTGTGCTGCGCTGTTGCTAGTCTACCCACTATTGCCCGCTGTGTGCCAATTCCCCTTGCTCTTTGTCATGCTGTCAGCCTTCGCTTTGGTGGGGTGAGGTATATCTCTGCGCCGTAAAGGATCCGCGGGATCGCAATTGCCTTGTACAATCGCCCGGCATACTTTGCCGTGATCCCATATGATGGCCTTGCTAACCTGGAGAACCTGGATATCCAGTCTCGACCTTTCGCGAGTGCTGCTGCGCCCTGTTGGTTCCACCGTAGCTCCCGGTCCAACCACATGCCGAGGAAACACACCTGTTCACTTGAGACCACCCTATGCTCGCCGAGTTTAAGGTCTCTTCTCGGGATGGGAATCCTTTTGCGTGGTAGCATTGGGTGTGGTACTCTCTTCCTTGACATATCCAGCAGCTGGAACTTGTCCCAGCCAAACCCGCAGTTATGTTCCTTCGCCCATTGAAAAATTCCATCGTCTCCCATCATTAGCTGCCTCAGTCTGGCATGGTTGTCCTCAAATGTCGGGCCTGTTACCACAATCGCCGTGTTGTCAATGAATAGCAGGCCTAGCTCTGTCTTGTCACCCTTCACCTTGGCCAGTATCCCCGCATTGTACAGGATGTAGAGTATTACCGACATGGCGTCCCCCTGATCAAGTCCGTTGATCACATGGAAGGGGTCTGACCTGAAGTCGTCGAACAATAGTCACGTCGTTCGGTGTTCCAGCTGGTGGAGCACCCAGTCAGAGTATTCCCTCGGGATCCTGGCCATCCTCAGGTTGTGTTCTAGTCTGTCGACAGCCATGCTGGGGAAAGCTCCTTTGACGTCCAGAAAAAGTGCTGATGCTACCTCCCCATGGCGCCACGCATCCATCACCATCTTGGAGAGAAGGTGGATCGAGTCCATCGTGGAGCGCCCTGGCCTGCCCCCAAAGTGATTCGCTGGAATGGCGCCTGTCCTCTCTGCATGCGCAACCAAGTCATCTGCCAATGTTGCATTCAGTACTCTTGCCATTCTGTCAGATAATGTTACTGGGCGCCATGCATTGGGAATTGTATAATCCGTTTTCCCTGGCTTCTGAATGACCACCGAGTCCGTCTCCGCCCACGTTGGTGGGTAATACTTCAGTGTGAATGTCGCTCGATATAGCATGCCTAAGAAGGGAGTTAGTATATCCGCACAGTGGGTGAAAACACTATTGGGTGCTGTTCCTGGCTTTGTGGCTTTGTACGGTGACAGTCGGTGTATCGTCGTTTTGATCTGCTGGTTGGTGATTGTTCTGAAGTCCCATCGTGGGTCTGGGTACTCCGCATCTGGTGGGACTGCGGAGCATAGCGGGGGCGGGGGATAAAATAGCCTGTAAAATACTTGAGCCTTTTCTTCGTTGTTGGTGACCCGTTTCTCCTGGCCCCCTTCCTTGTGCTTGAGGGTGGGCATGCACATCGCACCTCCATCTGTTCCTGGCCCGCTAACAATCCTGCCTGCAACAAAAACAGTGTTATTGTCTGTACCTTCCAGAAAGTCGCGCCAGTGCTTCCGTTTTGCATCCTTGATGTCCTCCGATAGCCGGTTGCGAGCTTTCTGAAAGGCCTCGTGTACCTCATTGTTTGGCTGGTTGCGTTTCCGGTATGACGTCCTGGATAGCTTCCCGACCGTCTTCCTCAAAACTCCCAGATCGCTGTTCCACCACCGTTTGGTGAACAGGCATGGCTTGGTGGCCGGTACGATTTCGTCGTTGTCGATGACCTTCTGTACTGCCTTCTCTAGCTCAGTTCGTCACCTCTCAAATTCAGCCACCGTCCTGATCTTCTCGGGCTGACAGGTTTTTCCCAATGCTTCGCTCAATGCTTCCCTGAACGCCTGCCAGTCAGCTGCTCTGAAGTTTTTGCGGGTGCTCACCTTGTTCCTCTCCAGGGTGTACGCCAGCTCGGAGACCACCGGGAAGTGGTCCGTCTTTGTGGTTCGCATGAGCAGGTCGGTGTCGCAGCTCACAAACATTCCTTGAATTGCTTCTGAGCACCATACATTGTCGATGCGGGTGTAATTGCCCGTGTTGTGTGCCCGTAATGTCGGTAGCCCCTTCTCAAGCTTCATGACCATGCCGAACCTGTCAGCGAAGTCAATCAGCCGTTCTGCAGCCCCAATGTTGTGTGCGGTGAACAGATGGTGATTTCGCTCCTCGTCCCATGCCAGATGATGTCGGTTGAAGTCCCCCGCCCAGATCATCTGGTTTTGGATCGCCTTGTTCCCGTGCTGCCATTCGTTTGTCAGGAATGTGTCCATGGTGTTCAGGCTATGGTCGTGCTTGCAGTCATTGTAGACATTCATGACCCTTATCGAGCCCGCTGGGCCACACTTGATGTCAACCCCTACGACATCTGGTGATTCTATCTGTAGAGTAATGTACTGGTCAGATGCGATCTCCGTGGATAATAAAATTACTGCTCTGGCTTCCTTCCGTCTTGCCTCCTCGATGAACGGGTAGATGACATGGAACTTCTGTGTCGCCCTGGTGAAACCACCTACGTCGACCCACGGTTCTTGTACTAATACAATGTCGTAGCCCTTTATGGAGTTGATAAAAGTGTCTTGACATGTCTGCGACTTGTTGAGGTTTAGTTGAATAATGCGGCACCCAAATTTGTCGTCAGCGTGTTCAGACATCAGAGTATTCTGAGGGTGTGTTGTCGTTGATGTTTGACAGTTTAGGTGTAAATCCATGGCCTAGTGTCGTTTGTGTGGTTGGAGCCCAATCCTTCACCCCTCGTGGCACGGTTGGTAAACCTGTCATATCCCACTTTTCCTGTCCAACCTTGCTTGCCACTCGTTGACCGAATCCCCCCGTTGTCCCAGCACCCCAGATTTCCTTCCTTCCTTCCTCCTCGTTCGCCGCTTGCCCCCATGTCTCCAGCTTGTCTCTCTCCACAAAATAATGCCGCCCTGCTTCCAGATTCGCCTTTCTAAGTATGTCCAGTGCCTTGAGCCTGGTGTCGCATGTCTTGTCGCCAGCCCCATGTCCTCCCCTCTTGCATGCATGGCACCACTTCACCTCAGGGTTCGGGCAGTTCTTTGATCAATGTTCCTTTCCGCAGTGCCCGCATAGCTCTGTCTCCACCTTGCAGTTAGCTGCGAAATGCCCATCCCCAACCGCGTGGCGTCAGTAGCACATTGGCGGCTCCCGCTCATCTTTGCGTACCGTGATCATCTTGCCATGGATGACCAGTCCGTCCCGTATTGCCTTGTTCGCCTGTGTACGATTATCAAACTTCAGTTTTAGATGCGCAAATCGTTGGCCTTGACTCCTTCTGTGCGCTGGTTTGATGTAAGCCGCTGCCTTGATGCTTCCTACGTCCATACTGATGGCACGCTCTATCACCTGCAGCTCTCCCATCGCGTCGGGATCGAAGTCCACCGGCACAAACTCAGCCACCACCGTCAGAATGGGGGCTCGCACCCGGGAGTTTGCATCGAATCCAGACAGGAAGTCCATCAGCCTTCCATCACATAGCCATTGGCGTGCCTCCTTCGTGTTCATCAGCATTAATACATCCCCGCCCTTGAGCTTGCGCGCTGCGATGAACGACATTGGTGTAGGCTCCTCCGTTGCTCCGGTAATCCACTCTAGAGCGAGATTGGCTTTCTCCACTAGCTCCCTCTCACTGAGCTTCATTAAGGCGTACTGGCCCTCCTCAACATCCTGTGCCCTTCGTATCACCACTTGGCGTGCCTTTGTGTCCTGTCTGTCCATGGCTGCTGCTAGTCGTACTGGAAATCCAGCTGGGGAGCTCCTAGCGATGTCAGCGTATGAGTTCCCACCTGCCTGCTTCAACCCCCTTATCTCCCCCTTCACCTGTTCCATCGCCGTGGTAAATTCCTTCCTCATCTCATCCACTGCTTCTCTCACACACTCTCCCGTGGCCTTCACTTGCTCTCCCATGGCGGCCATCCCTCTCTCCAGCCCTTCCCCGGTCTTCTTCTTCGCCTCTGCCTCCGCTTCCGCTTTCCTTCCCAGCATCTCAATAAGGGTCGCAACAGCACACAACCCGTCTCTGAATCTTGGTGTCCTCGACGCAATACCGATCTCCCTCAGAATGCTCAGTGCCGCATGAATGTCCTTCGGTGGTCCGTCTCTCGCTTTCCGATAATTCAGTGCCACTAATGCATCTGTCACATCTTTGATGGTTTTCCATCCACTCTCCTCGCTTTCTTCTCCCCCAGCTATGCTGGCGCGCGGTTTTGGAATAGGTTTATTGCTCATGTCTTCTTGTATACTCCTTTGAGTGTGATTACCCGGTTTTTATACTGTGGGAAAACCGCACATCGTGGTGGTAGTGAGAGAAGGAGCCCCCCGAATGGGGACTCATTCACAAGACTATCTGCCAGCTTGTAACAGTCTACTACAAGCACCTGGACAACCCCAATATCCTTGAGGTACTAATGACATGCTGTGGTTATATTTATCAGCAAAAAGATGTAAGCCTGCCACCTGTTACACTGCCTTCATTGCTGACAACAATAATAGAATGGTTCTGTAGATTACCAGAAACTATACCAAGCATCCATCCTTGCCCCTGCCATCAAAGCGGCCTTCTTACAATGACAGTGTGGATAAACACTATCTGAACTCTTTCTCATTGACACTGGAGCATGCTAAGGACAAACATGAAGTCAGTCTGTTCATGGTTGCCTTGATCATGACAATGGTAAGTTGTTTTCATGTATCTTTTAAACCCCACCTATCCAATCTTCAGGTTAAAATCTGACTACACAAGCTGCAGACTGGCAGCAATACAATTATCAAGCTGAAGGGGACAACACGGATCAAGCCATATCAGTGCCACATGGACAGCCTCTTCGAGATGCTACATTTGAAGCTGACCTTGTATCACAAACTCATGCACAAACTATTTATAGAAGTTGGGTGAGTGGTTGCTGGAAACAAACACCATGAAACAATGACTGATCTTACTATTAGTGGAAGCAAGTCTGCATCTGCCTTGTTGCATGATGAAGTTGTTGCAGATCTGGACCTCGAAATCATGGAGGTTTCAGATTGATACTAGATAGTCTGTTATATATGCTTGTAATTACCATAGAATCCTGATACAATCCCCACTTATTATACCTACAGCTCTTTCAATGGCTGGATCAATATGAGTATTTGAATGCAATCTTCACAAATAATGTCTTATATTTAGTCTCTTAGTCTCATATTTAAGTATACATTATGTTAAGATCAACAATGAAAGGTAAGTGAATTGACTGTAAGATGTCTGTTGATGGTGTGGAGGCCCCATAACTTATATATAATTACCCAAAATCCCCAAGATCCATAATTCTCCTACAAATGTACATACTTTACTAAGTTCTGGGCAATTGTGTTATCTTACATGGGGGAGGGTTTTCCTGATGTTCTCACCTTGCCCTCCCTCCTTAGTACTTCCTCTGTGAGCAGCAACAACAATGTGAACTGCAACATCTTTTGATTATAGGCAACGTTCAAAGCTTTTGTCCCTTCGATGCATCATGCCAGTTCTCGCCAACACTGAATCATTGGGCAAAGTCCAGAATAGAGACATGGATCTGTATACATCCAGCAGCTCTCAATTCTCGCCTGGCACGCATGTGCAGAGACTATTCCATGCATATCAAGGCTTCTCCAACCCGAGCTATAAACTACCCAGGTGCTGGTGCTCAGCACAATCATAGTGCCCTGCACCCTGCCCCTGCAATCTCAGCTCCAGCTCTGTAGTCTTCACAACCTCTTCCATAACCTCATCACTCACAAAACTCTTGCCTGATGTGGCACACCTCTACATATAAATCCTAACAATCACTTCTGGCGAGAGGACATAAACACGCCCACATGTCTCTTCCTTGTTCCTTTTGGTGGCTTGATGCTTACAGAAGGGGTAGACTTTTCCAAGTAGCTAAATTACTAAGTGACCAACACTTACACTACCATTTGAATGACACTACTACTACATCCCGCAATAATAACAATTAATGAACTTACTAGCACTTCGAAGCAAGCTACCGCCGGCGCGTCCCGGGGATCCATATTATAAGTATACCAAACTGCGAAACAAGTTCAAGCGCCGAACCCATGATAGCGCTGAGTTTGAATCATACTTACGTTCTACGTTCAACTTGTTCAGAACAGCTTCATGTTGGCTCACTTTGTGGCTCACTGACCATAGCGCAGTCACAGTTTCTGCACACGAACTAGTATACATCATGGAAAGGAGACGAATGATTTCCAGTCGCCCCGCTTCTTCTGAAGGTCAGTCTTCTCACAGCGGTTCCACGGATAGCTCCGCTAATAGTCCATCCTTAACAGAGATAGACTGTTGGTCGCATGCCGTATCAGGCCTCACAGCTCTTACGACGCTTTATGGCAACCCATCTACAGCAGAGACCATCGACCGTGTCAACCGATTGATAACCACTTGGCCCACTGATGACCATATACCCGCGGAGGGACTCGACAGCGTGAAGTCCAACTACAAGAAACTTGAAGCTGGCCTTCACGATGTTCAAGACACCGCGACGCGCGAGGCTAAGTAGGACACGATGTGCCGCCGTCTGTTCATGTGCTGACAAACCTTGATCCCAGGGCGATTGAGGAAGCCATTGAGAGACTGAGTGTGCTTATCGCTCTACGTCAAGCACCCGAGACTCTGCCTCCAGGTATTAATAAGCGTTAATGTGTATCTTCGGCTGTCCTCTGAGTCATTTATCTTAGAAAAGCGGAAGCGCCCACGAGGCACATCTCCGGCAGCTCTGGGGTCTCAAGCTACTTCGCTTAGTAACGGCCGTGGCCCCTCTATTACTCTTCCCCCGCGTAACTCGGTGGGGCCAAATCAACCTATACCCTTTTCTCGGGATCCGAAAGCTCGCCGAGAAGCTTTGGCTGCACAGCTCCCCCTGCAAGAAGGCCGAAAAGTTGCCTTCCATCCTTCAGCCGGAAAGACCGGAGGTGTAGCCGCTGATGCAGACGAAAATACCTGGATTTTAGCCGTCGTGACTAAATGCATCAATGCCGACAAAAATCGGTAGGTGGCATCAAGCGTACGTTGAGGAATAATGCCGATCCAATTTCAGTTACGAAGTACAGGATGCAGAGCCCCAAGAAGATGGACAGCCTGGAGTGTAAGTCAATCTCGCCGTGTCTTCCTGCGCCCATACTTATGTAGATATAGCCGTTATAACACAACCTTGAGAGCGATTATTCCACTTCCCGATCCGAATGCACAATCCGGTAGTTCGTCACACATTGGGGCCTATCAAGCCTTTCCGGCAGGCTCAACTGTGATGGCATTATATCCCGATACCAGCTGCTTTTATCGAGCAGAGGTCGTTGCAACACCCCAAAACATGCAGCCATCAGGCAGAGTCAGTGGGCTCTAATGTGTTGCTTGCTTCGCTAACCGCGGTCTCATAGAACGCACCATCATCAAAGTATATGCCCACTTATAAACTTAAATTTGAAGATGATGACAATCAAGAGCACGCTGTCGCTGCTCAATGGGTAGTAGAATGGCCGGGGAGTTGATCCTCCGATTCGAATATGTACAAGAAGTTTGTAACCCCCTGCGCGGGATTTTTCTGCCTCTTTGGACTCACGCGTCATGTTAATCTCTTCGGGCAACCCGAAATCGACCAGTCTCTACCGTCAATCCTACATCGACTGCGATCGAGTCGATCCCATGTTGTACCAAGACAAGATGCATAGTTAGCAACAAATTAACAAATCAACATCACTCTCGGCTTCCACCTCATTCCGGAGATCTCGCATCAGTTCTGCACACGCTGATGTTTTAACGGATCGCGCAGTGCTCCTGCAAGGAACTGTTTCAACTTTCAACGTTCAGCGCTCGGTTCAACTAAGCCTCAGGCAGTTCAAACTTCACAGTTCTTGGCGGCACTTGTGGTTGGTGTTGACTGGTATTTGTTCTCGAGGCTTCTAGAAATTGCCGGCCTCCTAACAATCATCTCAGGAGTACCAGCGAGTCAGTGACCGATTCCAGAGCTTTCATCCATGTTCTAGCCGACACTAGAAATACAGAAACTAGCCTATATAAATAGGGGAGTGCTCCGACTCTATCCACAGTAAACTCACAGTACACTAAGGAACTGACAATCATGTCGCTTGCACGCCACTTCTTTCGCGAATTCCGCCCATTCTTCCGTATGTTCGAGGAACCACTAACGCGGTCTCCCGCTTCATACGGTTCCCCGCCTCGCGCATTATTCGATGACCCCTTCTTCCAGTCGGCAGGTTTCGGTTTCTCCCGACCTGCGATTGATGTGACGGAAGAGGGCAACGGCTACGTCGTCGAAGCCGACTTGCCTGGCGTGAAGAAGGAGAATGTTGAAGTTAGGATCGGTGATGGAGGTAGGAGCTTGACGATCGAGGGAAAAATTACACGCAGATCCACCGGTCCTGAAACCGACGCAACTGGTCCAGTAAATACCGATCGTGAGTTTAATTCTTATAAGACTTCCAGCCGCGCTTAATTACTTACTACGCCTAACTAGCAGCTCCTCATGCAACAAACGCTGTTGCTAGCCAGCCGACTCAACTGTCGAGCAACCAAATTTCCACTGAACGGATGTTCACTGGAAGCTCGACGTTCACTCGCACTGTTTGGCTCCCGCGCCCAGTTGATACACAAAATATTGCCGCTAAGCTTGACGATGGTATTCTGACCATTCGTGTGCAGAAGGCCGAAGATAAAGCCAGCGTTAGCATCCCCATTGATTAATCGATTATCATTATAATCCTGTATATCTGTACTACTAGCAACCGGCCCATGTTCAACGCAATAAAATTCAACGTGTGCTATGCGCCACTCAACTTGATTGGAATTGGAATTTGAGGTCGCTTCTTTGAGTGACGACAATCATGCCGATGCACACTGCGCCGTGCGGACTCAGAGTCAAGCCCCTTCGTGGGACCCGGATCGAGGTGATCGAGCTCCACCCACTACCAAATACTTAATTGAAGTAAAAACATCGGTATTGTAACGGCAGCGCTGACCCTTTGCGCTTCTTGATCTAGGTGACATCCGTTGTTCGTAACCGGAGTCACGGAGAGGGTATGTCCCTAACTTTGCTCAGACTCGGTAAGGAATATGAAGCAGATGAAGCATTTTCTGGGAATCGCACACGCCTTCCGGATCTGGGACCATCATGACGGGGGCTGAGGATCTAATGATAAAACCTGCCGTCGCTTTCTTCGGTCTTCCTTCTGTCTCCCACTTTCACCCAACCCAAGGCTCATATGGATTTATTCTATGTTACATTCGAGTGGACTGACGGACGCCCACGGATGCTCATGCACCATGTCTTTCAAAGACAGGTGGTCGACTCCGTAAAGGGCCTCGACTTGGATACAAACTTGTACCTTGATCTAGGTCTGATAGCTCCAAGGCCTGGGGTCGACAGCTTTGACTAGACCAAGGTCAGTCAAGGCGCCTCTTCTAATATCGAAGCGAACAAATTGGTGTTCCCCTTTCGTTCGATTGGACCGAGGCCGCCTCGCCAGCGATATAAACGCAACCACGTGTGGACCCATGACCTTTCCGTGACCCGAACCCGAACCCCCGAACTCTTACTTTGGCTGCATGAGCTCGACCAGTTATACAATCGACACTGGTGAAGGACACAAAGTCCACGGCCCAACATACACGCTACTTCCCACCTAGCAAGTCGCTCCAGAGTTACTGGTATGCGAACAAACATGATATGCATCATACATAATCCTGTAATGTTAGACTGTATCATCATAATGGAAGTATTGCGGATATATCGTCTGGTGGAAAACACATCGTCCAAAGGTGATCTTGGTGAAAAGCATATCTACAATCATCGACGCTATTAACTTACACTACTACGTCAAGATTCTTGCGTTGTCGTGTTCTGTGCACTGTAAATACTCCTCATAGAGAGGGAATGTGCCCTGGCCAGAACGCCGCACCATTGCGGTTCTCCCCGTACCATTGCGCATCATGGCTGAGAAGCACTCGTACGTTTGGGAGGTTCCAGAGCTCTCTAATTCGAGAAATGTACAGTTCCGCCGATTCCTTGTCTGCGTGTGCACACCCGTGCAGTCCAAACGCTGGGTGGCCTATTACCTTCGCTCCCCCAGTAAAAAGCTTCACGGAGTGAGCACTGTCCGCCGCAAGATATATCCACGTGCCGTCGGCTGAGGTGCGTGCTAGAACATTAAGATGTCCGGGAAGATGCCCCGGGGCATCGACGATGTGCAAGCTACCGTCTGCCCAGTAGTCGAACGCTTGGGGGAAGGACCGACTGGGGTCCACGTGTCCGTCTTGAGGAGCTGCGTACGATGTGGAGGTAGTAGATCGTGGGTATACATTGAACCTTGGTCAATAGCGTAGCCCGTGCGAAGCAGGGTCTCAATCTCGTCTCCCAAGAGCAACGTCGCTTTCGTGAAAGCTGAAGTGTCGCCGGTATGGTCCCAGTGAATATGGGAGAATACGACTGCTTCTATATCATGGGGGAGAGATTTCCCTTTGCGAGAGAATCTATGACGTCTTGGGGGGCATCTATGTTATAGTCGCTGATCCAATCGGAGGTGACTGGCGGGTATCCGGTTTCCCAGTCTTGGCGAGTGCCGAGGTCGAAGCGGACTTGCCTCTTAGACCAACATGGGTGATTAAGGAGGCAAGAGAAGGGACCTTCGTAATCTCGTCTGGCTATTCCGTGGTAATGAACGTTGCGTCAGGGAGGTCGAGGAAGCCTGCATCAAGGGCTGAAACCTCGCAGAACGGCTGGAGTGGTGATGGCGGAGGCAAGGCTCATTATGTAGACACACTCTGTACAAACGGTTAGCGACTTGGTGTTCCATGTTTGGGGAAGGTGCTGGCGCTTACCTTGGAAGGGAGGATCGAAGCGACGGCTCTTTGGGCCCTCCTACCACGCTTTATATATAACACGAATCCATGACCCAGTCAAGACTCAGTATTGCGTAGGCTTAGCGGACTGGATGAACAAGGAGCGCCACCGCTTTCCATTTATGATTGACGGTTGAGATGCACATCAAGACCAGAGGAGAAACGCAAGAGCTTCTTGGACAGATCAGACAGGACAGAAACGAGGCCTAGGATGAGAAACTACCAACGAAGAAGTGAAGTAGATGCGGCGGATATCTCGTCCAGGGGATGGTAGGACCTTCCAGTGTCTCCTGTTGATGTGCGGATGTTTACAAGATGTTTCAAAATCTCAACATCTCGAGATTTCGACAAGAAGCTTCTGTGAATTCTATTCTCAGATTACTCGACTTATCATAATCTCGAATAGAGCGATGGTTTACGAGCCTATCTTCGCCTGGCATGTAACTGAATTCAAAGTTGTGAGAGAGTCAGGCTGCCAGCATGGTTTCAGCACGGTCGTTGTTATATGAACGCAGCCGAACTCTGGGAAACTCCTGTATACGTTTCCAAGTCGGTTGCATACCCACACGATGAGTAGAAGCAACTCATGGACGTGCCACTGGCCCGATCGCGACAGACGGCGTGAGCCACTTCCAGGGACGACCACTACGATGACTTACTCCCACGGTCGGAGTCCTACACGAGCTATTTGGCAAAAACGGTTAGAGACCAAGCCTAATACGACAGCGCTGTAAACGGTATGCGAAGGAACTGGCACGGCTAGGCGTCGACAATAAACGAGGCCCGTATAAATGACCGTGTAGCTTGCGGACCATCAACCATCCCCAGCTGCTTTACGACTTTGTTTTACGAGATTTTCACGATGTCGAAGTCTTCGGCACTCCTCTCGTTCGCATTCACCAGTGAGCTGGTTGCCGCTCAGTCAGTTCATGGCCGTGTTTCGACTAATGATGGACCTACTAACGATATTGTTTATCTCTTTGATCGCTGTCTGACAGCTGTCAAACCGCGCTTGGTGGTATCGTCACCAACCAGAACACGGCCAATTGTCCGAATCCTTCAACCCTTACACCCATTGCGCTGAACGGAGGGAACGCTTCCATCGTACAGCCAGTCGATAATTGGTCGACCAGCCTATGCCCGCAGGCATCATGCTCCAACCTGTTCCAACTCAACGCTTCTAACTGCCACCCGCAGCATCGTAGCAGGTTGCCATGCCTAATTTCTCAGCTTCGGGCTCGATTCCAATGATTTAACCGTAACGGATAGACTGGTATCTATTGTGCAGTGATACTACCCCATTGTGTGTCTGAAAAAGCACGCAGGCTCCGTCATTGAGAACTCTGATGTTCCATTACTTATGTATTACTATCGACAGCTCAGATGCCTTTTGTATCGCGGAGACGTTGCGTGCCGTGGAGAGCTCCGTAGTGCCTGTCACCATCAGCAACGTTCTCGTACTCAACGATCTGTGGCAGAGGGGACGCATCCCAGCCAACGTCACTTGTTCCAATTGCGAGAAGGAGGCCTTCAACATCATCACACGAGACTACGCCAGACGTCCAATTACCACTGACCTCAACGCAGCCTTCGTTGACCAGTGTTGTGCTGCTTTTGTTGGTATGTTGATTCATCCGTCTTTGAATTTCTCCATGCTTACTTGGGATGTTCTAGATGGATATACTCCTTCGGGAATCAGTCAGAGCACGTCGACTACTGGATCTGGGGCGAACAATGGCGCGGTTGGCTCGTTTCCGCCTTCAATCATCAGTGTATCGATGGTCATGATTGCTCTTGCTGCTCTTGCTCTAGATGGCATGTCGACGGTCGCAAAGCAATATTACGCGACTACAAACTAGACTTCACAGTCGCCCCGACAAGCCCCCGTGCGACTAGCTCGACAGCCTCCGAAGGCGCTTTTCTGGATGTCAGTGCCGATACACTGTTTACATGCAATAAAACTCTGCAAGAAGCGAGATAGCTAGAAATGGAAGGGAAAGGCCCTACGGAATGGTTGAGCAATTTACGTGGAAACCAGCACACCTACAAACAACGTATACTATCTAGTTCGTTCAATGAAGATATTGCCCATGAATCTTGTCTTTTCCCTGTATGTACTTGGCAGTTTTAGAAGTACATTCTGACTGATTCTAAATTGGCAATATCTGCGAGGCTCGTCTCTCGATGCTATGATTTTGATGGTCGAAGGTGACCGGTGACCACCCAGCGTGTTGCGTCTACGTAGCTTGATCGATATCTTTACACTGAGTTGTGGTCATGGCCCAAGTCCTGGGAGCCCTCCCCTGATGCGGAACGCGTCAACCGGCGGAAATACATACCTTCCTCAGCGTTAAACTTCGCGTCCCAAACTTCATGGCATCTCCAGTACTGCTGTTGGCTTCCTCAGATGGCTTTGATTTCGACGACTCAGAAGCCGAAGAGGGCGTCGACCAGCTTTACTCCGACACGGAGGACGATGGCACCACACCGAAGAAGAGCGCCGTAAAATCGAACAAACCTGTTGGCGACACGATTCTCCCCCAGCAGAGGCTAGAGAACATCATTCAGAACGACGGTCGGTTCGCGTAGCCTACTCCGCTGTCTTGATCGTACTCATTTAATGCATGCATGGCAGGAGTGACAGGAAACCTAGCTCTTTCCAAAGAGGCTTTGTTCTTGGTCTCACTAGCTGCGGTGTGTTTGATGCCTTCGTTCTACGCACGAGAATACGTGCTGAAGCGACCCGGACAGGAGGAGTTCATAAAAAAGCTTGCCCGAGCAGGCAGGCAGCAGGCAGACGCAGGCAGAAGGAACCTCATCATCTATCGTGATATGTGTATGCTGGGTCGTTCCGTCCTTACCTGCTCCATGGAGCTGAGTATTGGTTTTTAGCAATGGCGACACAACAATATCAAGAGTTTATGTTCCTACGCGGTACGTGGTATCTTTTCGTAGCTCATTCGGTTACTGAGTGGCTGACTGGTCATAGACACAATACCTTGCCCTATATCAATTGTGGAGGCCCTCCAGCTGCGAGAAGCTAGGGAGTTGGAAGCTATTGAAGCGGACCCAGCCATGGTGGGCGCACCCTCAGTCGGACCCTCAGCGGCACCATCTATCGTCGCTGCCTCAGCCACCCCCTCAGCTGTTCATTCAGACGACCAGAGTATCTCCTTCGTACCAAAAGCCAGCTCCAAAGAAAGAACCACCACAAATGGCGGGTCTCACAACGGTTCTTCAAGCCACCGATACGAAGAGAGGTCATCATCCTTGCAAATTGACGACGTATCTCGGAGCGCTTCTCGTACTGGTAGTATAGATCCTGTTCCCGCTGCATCGTCGCTGCGCTCTAGGAGACCTGGGGGAGACGAAAGGTCGAGTTCCAAAGCGCCGTCCCCGTTACCATCATCATCGCGCAACAACTCAGTTGGCCTCAACGGTCACTCTCACACGGTCACCCCAGCACCAGTAGTTGAAGACGGTATCAAGATCAAACAGCAGTCGCCTCCGTACGATCCCCCACGGAACAACAACAACCTGCTCGGGCCAGGTCAACCGCCGGCGTTGGCAGGACCTGCCAGTGGGTTTCTTCAAGATACCAAGGGGCCATTTGTTCGTGGCGGGCAAATTCCTGGCAGGACTATATACTCACAGGATCGTCCCCCACAGTGAATCGACTACTATCACTATCGTTGTAACTAACCATATTTGCTTCCTCCTGCGAAGTTGTTCGCTACCCTACCCGATAAGTACGTGCCGTATATTACAGGTTTGCGCTCCTTGCCTTTGCCGTTCGGCGACGCCCATCGCTGGGCTGGCTTCATAAGAGCGGCTACTGCCGATGGGATCATGACGGCGTCATCGAAGAAGAAAGGGATCCTAGCAAGCAATATATTCAGGTGGTGCCCCATAGAGGAGACCAAAGACTCCCGAAACCCTATGAATTCCGAGTGTCAGCTGGCTACAGTCGCAGCTTAGGACACATACTTACCGACAGTTGGAACTCCTTTGGATCACTCTATGCAAGGACAAACGATACAATCCATTGGTCCAGATCTCCTACACTTGCGGATAACGTGCAACAAGCATCGGCGACGGAAAGGTAGCACCTACTTCTCCCTCTTCTTCGGATGGCAAACCTTGCTAGAGCTGGCGCCGGCGATAGCCTCCCGGCATGCTTGGGAAGGAACGCCTAGAGCGCGCTCGGTGTGGGGTCTGAATATAAGAACCTTGTAGCTTCCTTGACGGAATCCTGATAGGACATGATGATTTTTGTCTTCGCACGGCAGACTCTCTAATATCACTTCCACTGATGTGGACACTGAATATACGGGTATACCCCCGGATATCTACATCATGCCACTGAAGGCTGTCAGAGACGTAGAACCACTTCTGCTCAGCTCAAACAAGACGGGAATGAATCCCCGCAGGTTCATCAAAGAAGCAGCAGAGAGAGGTGGTCTGCTGAGTCGGTAAGGTAGGCCAGCGCCGGGATTTCAGGCCTTACATCGATCGCAAGACATCCTTGCCGGCAGCTGCAGCGGATTTAGCCGTCCCAGCAGTTAATTGGCTACTCTTACAATCAATGCAACTAATCGTATTTACTTCCTCCTGCAAAGTTGTTCGTGACTTTACCCAACAAGAACTTGCCATACACAACGGATTTGCGTTCCTTGGTTGAGCCGTTGGGAGCCGTCGATGGCTGGGCTGATTTGATACGAGAGGCTGCTGCCAAAGGGCTGATAACGGCGTCGAAGTTGGGCTCGAAGAAGAAAGGGATCCTGGAAGTAAGCTGTAAGTGGTATTCCATAAAGGAGATCAAGGACTAACGAGACACTACAGATCGTGACCATTGTTAGCAATGACCTGTATCGGGCATTTAGGACACATACCGGTAGTTGGAGCCCCTGTGTATCACTCGATGCAAAGTTGAGCGATACAATCCCTCGGTCCAAATCTCCCACACTTCCATGTATCATACATCATTGGCCACATGCATTGGCAATAGAATCGGGATACTTACTTTCCCCAATATTGCAGACCACACATCCAGGTATTGGATCGGCTGTGATCCAGACGCCCTCTTCTCGCCCTTCTTCAGAAGGCAAGCCGTTTGTGATAGAACTGGTGCCATTAATGGTCTCTGCAGCACGCTTGGGGAGGAATACCTGGAGCGCATTCGGCGTGGGGTCTGCATACAAGAACCTTCCAGGCTCTGTTCAATACTACAGAATCAGCGCAGATGAATGAGGGCAGTTACGTGAGGCAGCCGTAGTCTCTGCACACCGTTAGCTGTATGCACACGTATATGCATCGAACTTGCATTACCGATGTGCACCGCATGAGAAGCCATCGTGGTCGGTAGGAAGTGGAGGATATCCTAGTCGTGCAAGCGTCATTTCTCCTAGAATGAAGAGAATGGCTACATAACGGCAGACCTATGATCCGCATAACCCAGAAACTATCATCAACTTGACCCCGCAGCTGCTGCCATTCGTCGGGGGTCATGCCTAATCCAAGTGCCATCCTGTGCGCCGTGATTGCATTTGACTATGATGGACCAGCCATGGCACTCACGCTTCCATCACAATCAGGCCAAGCACCTTCATCTTTCCTATCCATTGCTCGTATTTCTCTTTGAACGTAGGGATCATTGGCCATAAATTCTCCCCCCAGAGTGGTTTAGATTTATCAGGATTCCCGACCGGGCGATAGAAATCGATTCCTTCGTGGTTGTCTGCTTTCCCGTTGGTTACATTCTCCTTCAAACGCGCATACCCTAAAGAACGCATGGAACATGGTCAGCGTGCCTCATATATCGTATATTCCTGGCAATAACTGACCTCTAGCATTGTCATTGCTGCCCAATGAAATCTTATCTTTCTCTTCCTGAGCTAAAGAGAAGAAGCTTCGGGCCAATGTGGCGAGTTCCTCTGGCTCGGACGGGTCGGCGTACGCGGATATGTTCAAATAGAAGAATCCGTAGTTCAAGCAGGCGCTGTGTATCTCAGCTGCAGTCGCCTCGCGGACTGATGGATCCGAAGACTTGAGGAATGGGGCGATGTCGATAATCGGGAGAGACATAATGATGGCGCCTGTAAGAAACGGCCAGCGCTCCAACGCTGGACATTCTCGAACTTGCCTTCGAATTTCGGGCAGGCGGCCATATCAGCGTTGGGCCCGTTTTGAGTTCCGAATCACTGATTTTCGATGGATATGGAAAGGGAATCTGAGCAGCAGTAATGTTCGTAGTACTACTCATAGAAACGCTCTTGTAAAGTCGAGAGGCACCATACATTACCGTAATACATCGATACCTTCGTTCTTTCACGATATATTTCAGTTTGAAAGCACGGAACTTAGTATAAGAACGCGCAGGAGGAACAGTGGAGATGCCCTCAAATTGATGGATTCAAAGGATCAGTAACGTTTCTCCACTGACCTGTCCTAGACCGGGAACTGACTACTTTTGAGGTATAAAAGTTATTGATACTAGTTCCATAATATTGGTGGTTGCTGGCAGTGTTTCCGTGGATGAGTACATGAGGCGGTCAGGAAAAGAGGAAGTACGAGTGTTTGGCGGCAACTTTTGGCGTGTTGGGAGAAGGGTATCTGGCGGTAGAAGATATGAATTGCAGCTAAAAGTCAACAACACGATATCGCCGACTGCGAACATTTGTCTTTCACCCATGTCCGTATTCTATGCCTATATCTCTGACTCGGTAAGCGTCCCGGACGTCCCAATAGTGCATAAACTGCCCTCACTTACTCATCCAGAGTAAAAACGATACTGCTTAGCGTCATGTCTTGACGTTCTCCGATTCCACTGCCGCCGATGAGTGGTGGCGGGCCGTGTCGTCGGGAAAGCCAGGAGCAGACGCCAGCCTTCTTTCCGAAATCCGTCGCATTAATCCTCAGTTCTATAACCACAATGCCTCGGTTTTCAACATCCATGACTTCTTCACAGATTGGCACGTCAAAGACATCGCGAATCCATTCCGTGGAAGAATGTTTATTACGCTTCAGAACGACCGCGGTGGAAAGGGGCACGACGTTATCCCTGATCAAAAGGTGACCGACTTCGTTAATGGAAACTGGTATGGATGTACGATACCTCGACTTTCGCAGTAGTCCTCACCGCCTTCCATAGGTTCTACATTGTGCTACATTCGCTCCAAGATCGATCCGACCATGTACTGGCACTACAAAGCGAACACAAGTAGAGGGGTCATATCCAACTTCCAGCGAGCCATGTTCTCCGTCGTCGCAAAGAATGTGCCAGAGAGGACGGTCATGCGTGGCTTTATCGGTGTGGCCACAAAATAAGGCGATCCGGATCAGTGCCTAGGGAAACCTTGGTGTCAGTGGCCTGAAGGATTGGACGTTTGCCTTTGAGGACTTCGCTAGCGGTTGCTTCGCGGATTCTGCTGGCGTGGTAGTTTATGGCAACATCGCCGACAACGCGCCGAGGAGGCCGGGGTGGGAGCTGGTGAATTGATTGGGTGATCTACTACCAGTTGAAGCGTAGCTCGAAAGCAGTTGGGAAAAAAATTGACGAAGGCGGATATCATTGTACGATAAATTCTAGCTGCGCGGGGTGTGGGCCAATGACCGCGACATAGCCAGTAACTTTTTTGCCTGCGTTGTACCGGGAAGGAGGGAATCTCGAAATGAACGAGTCCCTCGAGTGTCTTGATTCCCCCAAATCTAGGGAACTGGGCAACCAAGAGCCTGGCCATGTAGTCTTGTCGTCCCGAAGGAACTGATTGGAAATATCCGAGTCGTACTCCAAAGAACATGGACGGAGGGAGGAAGAGCCTTGATAAGATAAGATGCGTCCTTCCTTGAACGATGTTGTCGATCGTAGATAAGATAAGGAACGAGTTAGGATTTCAGCTCGTGTGCACCATTATTGCATCTCGAAGTTGTCTTCGCGCGATACACCCTTTCCAGTACCCCGTCCATCGATATAGAACATTTGGAAGGGCACTCTCCACTATCCGCTTCATGTCGCTCAAAGCTGCCATCGATACCGTAAAATCACCAGTAAAAGAGCTTCTGCTCAGCGCGACCCAAGATGGGAGTGAACTCGCAGGCTCATCGGAGAAAGATCAGATAGAGGTCGTCGGCTGGGTTGAGAAGATCGGACGCGAGAAGCTCGCAGCTGACGCCTCCCTGCCAGTACGTGCAATGTTCTTGACGCGATCTGGGTTCCCTGCTGACGGTTCCGCAGGAGTTGAACTCACAGTTACTACAACGGACGTACATAGTCAGCAATTACTTAACCGCAGCGGACGTTGCGCTTTACGGTGCATTGTACCCTAACATCGTGAGTACATATCACCGATGGTTTTATTGTGCACAATTTTCTCATTATTGCCGACCTAGTCCAAGCAAGAACCCGCGAAATACTACTCAACACCTGCCTTGACACGCTATTTCGATCACATTCAGTCACAAGCAGTCGTCCGACAAGCTGCTGGAAAACTTTCTCCCGATTTTGCACCGGTATCATTCGATTTTGACTCTGCGCCCAAGCCCGAACGCAAAGCCGAGCCTTCAAAGAAGAAAAAGAAAGCGGATCCCGTCGCTGCCGAAGGCAAACCCGCTCAGGCTAAGGAGACTGCAGCAGCCGAAGCGTCTTCATCTGCCCCACCTGAGCAAGGGAAACAGCAGAAGAAAGAGAAGAAGGAGAAAAAGAAAGATGCTGGTTCCGAGTCGGCAAAGAAGGGAGCTGCTGCAGAGCCTGCTGATGCTGGTGAACCTGTTCCGTCTATGATTGATTTGCGCGTTGGACATATAGTGGACAGTGCGTATCCGCTCGTAATCAATTCTTACATGCATGGTTCTATACTCATCACCACCCCCCAAAAAAAAGTCAAAAAGCACCCAGACGCTGATAGCTTGTATGTTGAGGTGGGTTATATGCTAATTCATGCATGCGAGACCTTTTGAACATAACTCGATAGCAAATTGACCTCGGCGAGGATACTGGCCCACGTACTGTCGTCTCTGGTCTGGTGAACTATATTCCAATCGAAGAGATGCGTGACAGGTACCTAGTTGCGGTGGTACGTGAACTCTAGTCATGATGTGGACCCGGAGCTCACTCTGGATATTAGTGCAACCTAAAGCCTGCCAACATGCGTGGTGTCAAGAGCTTGGCTATGGTATTATGTGTGCGTCCATACTCCCTTTTCCACCATAGCCGAGCTCCCGCTCACAATATCTATGTAGGCTACCTCAAAGGAGGGGAAAGAGGGGGGCATTGAAATTGTGCAGCCACCAGCCAACGCTAAAGTTGGCGACCGAGTCTACTTTGAAGGAGCAGAATTCGAAGGTAAATCGCATATCCGCCATACACCAATTTATTGCTAACAAGCTCTATCATCCGCCAGACGCTTCCCCCCTTTCGCAACTAAATCCAAAGAAGAAGATCTTTGAAACTATACAACCAGGTATGCCAATCCCTCTCACCAACGTTAGCGCAGCTAACAGAAGCGTACCTGTAAATAGGCTTCACGACTCTGGATACAAGGGAGGCGGCTTGGGTGGATCCTACTACCAAGAGTGTACATAGGATGAGGACGAAAGACGGCGTTTGTGTCGCCCCAACCTTCGTCGGTGCATCTTTGTCGTAGTTTGTGTGCTACACATCAGAATCGAGTTGGGAGCATAATGGTATGAATAGAATTGATATATTAGTTGTTTTGCATAACCTGGGTGCCGTGAATTAGTTATCTAGCCGTTAGATATTTCCTGGATTCCCGGTGGGCTGGTGGGCCCAAGAGGAAAGATCAATTTGGTAAATTTCGTCGTAAAGTTTCTCTCAAGTCGAGTCGATTCGGAACGCGATTATTAGCGCCCAAGTCACACTTGGAATTAATTCCGTCCATGCTACCTCGCTCGCGGTTGGCCCATGCCCTACGCTCCTTCAGCACCTCGACGAGGGTACAAGCCCACGTCTCTCATATCGGAAGAGAGCCAATAAAGTTTCCCGAAACAGTCTCTCTCTCACCTTCCACCTCATGCATAACCGTTAAAGGCCCGCTGGGGACCACGTCCGTCCCCTTACGACCTTACATGAAAATCGACTTCCCGCAAAATGACACCATGACAATAGTGGTGGAAGACCCGGAGGTTAAGGAGCAGAGGGCTATGTGGGGGACGACGCGTACTCTCATATACAACGCGATCGTTGGGATGACGGAGGGATTCACCGTCCCACTGTATCTCGTTGGTGTGGGCTATAGGGTGATTTTAGAGGACGATCCTAGAGGGAAGGCCGATGGAGGGAACGGTCAACGACTGAACATGAAGCTCGGATACTCGCATCTCGTCTATGTGCCTGTACCCGCGCACATCAAAGCAGAAGTCCCGACGCCTACGAAAATTGTACTCTCGTGTACGGACAAGCATCAACTCGGCCTCTTCTCCGCCAAGGTTCGCAGTCACAGGAAGCCTGAGCCGTACAAAGGAAAGGTATGTGCTCCCCCTCGTTATGTTTCTTTGCTTCCAGGTGCTGAATTACTTTCTTTCCAAGGGTATCTTTGTCGGCAATGAGCAGATTCGTATCAAGAGTGTCAAGAAGAAGTAGTCAACGTCGCCCTGACCGTACACATTGCTTCGGCGGCGCGCGCAGGAACATGTGGCGAGTGCAGTCTACCCGTCCGCTTCGTAATACCGTACAAGCATTTTGGTAATTTAAAAAAATCCAAAATCCCTCTCGCGACGTTGAAATTGATTGAGATACGAAAGCCTATAGTTTGTGGAGAACTCCGTTGTGTAGATAGTTAGTACTGCGGCACTTATTCGTGAAGAATTCCGAAGTAAATAAGCGCCCAAACCGTACTTTAATCATAACGGAGCAGACCTCCTCAACGACGGTGACCTCCGCTACACGCCGTCTGAACCTCTGTTTCAATCGATCCTTCGCTCATTTGAAATTCTGCTATCCGCGAAAATGTCGTCGTGTCCACCGTTTGCACCTTTCTTTGGTTTTGCTGGCGTCGCGTCAGCGGTGAGTCTACTATGATGTCTTCATGTCGAGCGCAGGGCTGAATACGTGATATCAAGATGATATTGAGCAGTACGCACTGCAGTCTATCTTCATCTTCTATTCAGCTCATCTTAAAGGGATCATGTAGCTGTGGGTGCTGCGTACGGAACATCCAAGTCAGGAATCGGCATCGCTGGTCTGGGGACATTCAGACCCGAGTTAATCATGAAGGTACATATTCAACACCAGCGACAATCCAAATGAATGATTGACAGAATTCCGGTAGGCCCTCATCCCTGTAGTCATGTCTGGTATCATCGCCGTATACGGCCTCGTCGTGTCGGTGCTCATATCTGGAACAAGTCAGTCATCTATGTATTGCTCGTAGGGTATTCGAAGAACTCACTTGCTTGCGTTTGCGTTTACAGTAAACCCCGGCAACTACTCGCTCTTTGCTGGATTTGTCCATCTTGCCGCGGGCCTGGCTTGTGGAATGACGGGGCTTTCGGCAGGATACGCTATTGGCTATGTGGGCGACTCGGTGCGTTTGCATTTGATTTATTGCATACTGCATATATCGCATACTCACAAAGGCTCCATACCCAGTGTGTTCGCGCATACGTCAATGAATCGAAGGTCTACGTCTCTATGATCCTCATCCTCATTTTTGCTGAAGTTCTGGGGTTGTACGGGTGAGTTCCATTCTTAGTCGCGTCTTCCGAGCGTAGTCCCGTACTGAGATGCCTGCAACCCAGGCTTATTGTTGCGCTGATCATGAACTCCAAAGTTGGCCTTGATATGTGCAAGTGATATACCAGCGTTGTATATTTCCCGTAAAATATCACCCTCTTGCTACCCGACTATCACAGGAATTGCGCATTTGACATTTTTACTGATAGTTACGGGTCTAGGTATTGCTATAATCATAAAATCTTTCGCACTTCCTGGTTCGCCACGAGTTACATCGAAGATGTATCAACAATGACCTCGCTGCACGGAATCAAGCCGAGCCGGTCTCGTGTCTCAATCACCTTAGACCGTAAGAACTCTTCGCCCTCTTTATCCACCGCCTGTAGTATTCCAGCATCACCTTCCAACTCGGTGCGAACAGCGTCCATAATCAACTTAACGCCCTTCCAATGTTCCCCCATGTCAGCCCAATCCCGGACTTGATGACCAGACCATACGCTCTTCAGTCGTATGCGTGTGGCCTGTTCTGCGGCTCTGGCTTCAAAGGCTTCCCGTTTGCCGAAGAAATCCAGAGCCTCGCTGCGGGTGTCTTGACGCTTACCGCGAGGCCTGAGCTCCGTGCCAGCCCCCCCTATATCAGCTTTGGGTAGTTCTTCAACCCACCGGACAAAGTCGTGATACATTGCTCGCTCTTGCTTGACTTTGGAAAACCCAGTACCGGTGGATCGAAAACGAGTAGGATCGAATAGCCTGCTCCCGGCTATCCAATGGAAGACTTCCTGTCGCGTGCCAAAGCTGGACAATGGCAATGTCACGGAAATCCCCATGAAGCGCAGTATATCACTGAAATCATCAGACAAGTGAAGTGGGCTATTCGGTGGGTCGGGCATCTGCAAATGCTTTAGTGGGGCAGAGAATGAGTTGGTTTGAACTTCCACAAACCTTCAGGCCGTGCACCCCAAGATGCAAGCCATGATTACGGATGATGACGCCCAGGATCATGCCCATATCACCATGAGAGTTGAAGAATACGTTCCTCTTCCACTCTGCTTCGTCGGGGCAGAAGTGCACATCGACTTGGTAATATAATTCTCCATCTTTCTCGATATCTTCTCCGTCTTCTTCGTCTCTGATAGCTAAGAGATCCAACTTCAGTTGCAGGCGGCATTCCTCCTCCTTGCTTCCGCACCCTAAGGTGGCCCATTGCCCAGGGGCGATCGGTACGGCGTAATTGGATGTACGATATCCGCCCATGAATATCGAGTGCCTCGCGCCTAAAGCTGCTTGCACGATATCCGGAGACGCATTGATGTTGTCCGCCGCAAGCTCTTGCTTCTGCCTGGGATGCGCGACAATGATGTCTAGATCACCGTAGTCTTTCTTCTCTGGCGCTTCGATGGGGACTTGGACGAGTTCGTAGAGCTTGGATAGCGTTGTCTGAACACGAGCTTTCAGATCGCGGTATACGGGAGGGGGCATGCGGGGGAAGGCCGAAGGCTGGAGATTTTTGAACGCTTTCCCTCCCATGGTGGTAGCGATTGAATCGATTCGTGAGACATCTACGAATAGTACGATAGTTAAGATACTAAATTAAATCTGACTGGCAGTGGCTCGCTGAGGCCGTGAGGCTGCACCCCTAAGTAATTGCGAGCGTAGCGAGTAATCTTGCTAGAGCAAGCTAAAGGCCCGCTTTGGAGGCCAATTCGATTTTTTTTCCTGGACGAACTGGCCTCTTTTCCGAAATTCTGAATCATGGGAAGTATGCATTTCGCTTGCTGTAGTTGGTTTGCGCCAAGAAAGCGGCACTTTTGGTGGAAATTTGATGTTTTACGACCGTAATTCAGTGAAGATTGTTCAAATTCCATCAACGAGGCTTGCTGACGTGTGGCGCGCCTAATCCTCTCTGCCTACGGTATTGAGTACTTGAGTACGTACTGGATGAGAACACATATGTGCGCTAAAGCTCATAGATGCTTCTCAAATATTAGCTAGCACCCATCTACTAGCGATATACACCGAATACCTGCCGTAGCACTTCGAATCGAGCTACCGCCGGCGCGGCCCGCGGATCCATACTATTTGGATCTATTTACCGTAGTTCAGTTAGGTCGCCCGCCGCTTTACAGCAAGTTGCGGCTTGCCGTCAACTTCAATTCAACAATGTCCAAGTATGCACCCCACCGAAATTCAGCCAACCAACCCAGGGCGACGCCTTCGACAATATGTCAGAAGTGTCTCCAAACTGGCAAGCAGAGTCGCATATTCTGGCTGCGCTGCTGGCTCATGGTGCATTGACATCTATAGGACATTTCATCTACCAGTGCAAGTCCACTAGGCCGTATGTTTCTCGTCCATCACGAACCAAGCTGCTGGAGAAACCTGCCTTGCTTGCAAAACTCAATGCATCTACGAAGACAGTAGCAGAAGTCCCCGAAGAGTTCAAGACGAAGTGAGCTATATGTGTCTGTCGAATACGGTCAGTCTCATCTTACCATTTCAATAGGAGTGGGACTGCAAACAAGATCCTGGAGGCAAAGGAGAAGGAGAGAGAGAGAGAAGCCGGGCCTTCAAAAAAGAAGGCACGACGGTGCGTTTATATATAAATGTTCCGCAGGAAAGGCGGAGTGACCAATGCATAAATAGGTCTAGCAACTCCAAGAGTCCAAGCTCAAGCAGTAGCTCGGGCTCTGACTCAGACTCGAGTTCTTCTTCCGATTCCAGTTCAGACTCTGATACATCCTCGGGCTCTTCTCGCGACCGTAGACGGAGAGTTCCTAGCAAGCGCGCTGCATCGCGGTCGCGGTCACGATCACGATCCTCATCAGCATCTCGTTGAATCGTTTCGCAGAGCTTGGTTTCCGGCACACCTCCCATGATTGAGTCTACAAAGGTTGAATTAATATCTACTGGTGTTCCAATTACAATGTAACGCGCCTACAAGCATCAACTAAGTAGCCTAATAACTCTTGTAAAGCACATCGGGATGATATGCGGTCTTATTGGGTACGGCTAAGTCACTTCATGGATGGGGCATACTCTAACTTATAAAAATTGCGAGCTCGGGAAGCATCTGGATGTAAGTGAGCTTTCCAGGTTCTAAAGTTTCCCATGAGCAATGGCTGTAGACGCTGGCTCACCCACTTCAAATTTCGGCAAAGCTCTTCTTGCTACCTTTCGCTGTTCAGACGGCGCCACACCGACTGGTAAGCAAGTTCCTCCAACAGTCTCTTCGACGGGCTCGACCTATGTTGAAAATGATATCACCGCTTGATAGTATTGCATGGCACCTCAAAACAATACCTTTGATCTAGTGGAGTCTTCTCGGCGCCAGAGGCAGTTTCCCTTGGAGCTGATCGAGCACATAATTGCATCCGTAGACAATTTCAAGGTTAACAGGGAGGAATACCGACAACGATCTGGCCTACTTTGAAGACTTGTTCTATCGTATGCTGGGCGTGGAACGACATCTCTCAGTCTCATCTTCCGCACCTTTAGGATAGAACTGCGCATGGCAAGCGACGAAGCTGAGATTCCCCCGAGGCTCTATTTCCTACATTTCACCGCCCCGCATCTCTTCAAATATATAATCGATCTCGCTATCACCTGGGGCAACGACATTCCGGATACACCAACATGGATTCCGGATGCTCTCCATCGATTCGTGAACTTGGTCTACGATGCTAGAACATCCCGGGTGATGCATTGGGCTTGATCCACATCCTTTCACTGTGCTCATCTACGTCTCGCTCGACATGTGCTATATTCGCAGCCCCGAAACTATCCCAAAGTTGATAGATCCCGAGCTCCCACCAGTTGTCCGCTTGGGAGCGCTCCGCAAACTAAGGCTAGTGCGAGGAGACATTTCGACATTGCAACAAATTAAACCGCATCGAAATGCCAAACCTCGATTCCCTGACTTGCGCGTATGATAGATTCCCCTTTCCTGACGTGCCGTGGCTCCATGACGGCTTATAAGCGGTCTCCCTAGCTGGTATATGCCATTCCATTATCCTTCATCTCGTCTTCTGATTTGCCTTCTTCCAGTTTTGCAGGATTCCGACCTCCCCCGCCTTGGCCAGTCCATCCGACCCTCCTGCCTTACAATCACTATCTTCCAGAACCCGCGGGAGTCGTCATGCCTCTAGGTCATGGCTTCGGTCAGCCGTTGCCTCGGCTGTCTTCCGTTTGCCTGCCAGCTTCGGCAGCTGAACATCAATATCGAAGGCAGCTGCGCGATGATAGGTGGGCCCCGATACGCCACTCGTACGGACTACCAAGAATGATACCACGCTCTGCGACCCCTGCATTAGAGCGTGTCAAATTCACTGACCAGCTTATTTCTCTCACGGGGACGTACTTCAACGATATTTCGGAGCAGGAGGCGGCACTGAGTGAGGCGTTTAGTCTGTTGCTAGACGCGCTTCCATTGGCCGTTGACATCACTCCGGAGCAGTAGAATGAGCCACAATTTATGCTTGTGGTGGCTCTGCAGCATCGCCTACAACCCTTGGGTGACACTTCCAAGTAGGCGAGCTCTGCCTCGACATAGACACAATTCTGGTTCCATGTATCGTACGCGCTGTGAAAGCAACCCTATCCCATCGCTGGTGACGACGCTGGCCCCCACCACCTAGTGTCAACCTCGCGTCTTCCATCGTCCGTGCTCAGACTTGCTAGGTTCAGGTGTTTGATATCAATATCAACGTAACTGTTCAATATATATTAAGTACTGAGGGTGATATTATCCTAATGACCCTAGCACGAGTCCCTCTACTGAGCGTCTTCATACGCTGACCCACCGCTGGAGCTGGTCCGTACGCTCGCCGCGCCTGCGTTGGCGCCATTCGCTCCCGCGCTCTGTGCATTAGGACCCCAGCCAACGCGGTCGTCTAGCCACGGCCCCGCCCCACTCAGATGACAGGCGCTCTTCTCCCCATCAGCCCCGTCTACCTCGTCCACGCATCTACACTTGCCACCAAGAACACTTGGTAATGCGTCTTCGTCTACAAGCCGCAAAAGCTCCGCTCTGTAATCGGCGCCAAGGATCTGTACTTTGTCGACTGTCTCCTGGGATAACCATGGTTTTATTATGCCCCAGATGAATGTGAAGGAGGAGGGAGCGTTGACGACGGCAAGCTGTCCCATGCTGCAGGGGTGAAGGGAAATCTGGCTGTTAGCTAGCTACTTGGAGGTAGTGTTGGGACTAACGTTTCGGGGTAGTAATCCTGGGAGATTTGGAACGATTGCTGAGCTAGACTCTTCATCTGCCAGAACTGGCTCAATCTATTTCGAGAAACAACAAGACATATTTAGCATCCCAGCCATCAAGCGAGGGTTATGTTTATATTCAGGATCTAAAAGTACTCACCCAAATCCCTGGAGGTCGACAATTA
This sequence comes from Pleurotus eryngii var. eryngii, assembly GCA_029467805.1. Classification (NCBI taxonomy): domain Eukaryota; kingdom Fungi; phylum Basidiomycota; class Agaricomycetes; order Agaricales; family Pleurotaceae; genus Pleurotus; species Pleurotus eryngii. The sequence continues at coordinate 1,609,589 of SZVJ01000011.1, forward strand.
CCAAGACGCTACCGATGGTACGCCCGGCGGACCTAGAGGCGGCTGGTAGGATCTCTCGGGTAAGTGACTCTGCGTTGACGAGGATTGTTTGCCAGTGCTTCTCCGGTGTGCACTCTTTGTAAAGTTTATTTAGATCCATTCCGCCGAAGAAGTGTACGTTTATCGGGCGGCCTTTCTGATGATGAATATGGATCAGCGACAATCTTCACAGGGCGTACAATGAAGCCAACCTTATCTGTCTGTAATTGCTCTCAGAGGTTAATTTAGTTAATATTAGGTATTGTGGCTTACCTTGTGAAACCACATCGGCCAGCAATCGAACACGGCTCTACGTTCGTGATACTTTCAAGGACATCGTTAATACGGGGATAGATATTTCGTCCGGGAACTTACATCAAAAGGGTCTATTCTTCTATATAGCTCATCTATACCTACCCCCTCTACGGTCTTGCGCCACTGCTGACAATCCTGCAACATCTTCTTGGCAAGTTTAACATTGAATTTGCGGGCCCGGAGAAATCGACTATCGGGCGGTCCAAGTTCCATCGTCAGATAAAGTAAACATATAGCAAGCCACGCAACTCACATGAAAGTCTCATCGTCGGTCCCAAGTGTGTCGCCTTCAGCAATGATGCCCTCTTCGTAGACGTCTTTATGGAACTGCGCTAGCGTTTCAACTTCTGATTGGTTCTGGGCGGGCATTGTGGCTGGAAATGATGGTCAATGCAAGAGGAGCGATGGTTGCTATCAGCCATGTCTCTGAGAATATCTTTGGATCTGTAATGTTGTCGACCGCGGAAGTAAGTGTGCCGCTGAGTCACAGGAAGTGACGTCACATGTCACATGTCTTTTATGATCCCGCCCTGCAGCCGCGCCTCGATATGGATGGACTAGACTGGACTGTGCAGATAAACTGGGCGCGGGCGCCCTGACGGTCAACGCACGGTTCAAACCAGACCATGTACATCGCAGGACTCAATCTTCAACTTTCTCATAACCAGGGCGTCGAGGGCATCGTTGTCGCCTCCGTATGCGCCACCCAGGTCATCGTCGCTGGCCACGTTCGGTCCATCATCAAGGCGGGCAAGAAGGCGGGCAACATGAAGACCATGCCCACGAGCCTTCTCGGCCGCCTCATCACCCCTTTCCATGCATCCGTCCAGATGATTCCGCCTTTGGTATACGTCGCCACCGTAGCGTACAACAACCTCCAACAACCGGCCTGGATGGAAGACGTGGCGTTCCCTATGGAAGCCGATTTAGCACTGGGAGTGGGCGGCAAAGCCATGATCAGAACCTTGGCTTCATTGGCCCTGGTTCTGTGGACCAGATACAATCGCGTCGTGCTTGACCATCTCGGAGATGAATGGCATTACATTGGCGTTCGTCTCCTGTCTCACCCCACACTTCTTATTAATAAGCTTGCGAACATCTTAGATTCGCGAGAAACCAAAAAAGATCGTCAACACTGGCCCATACGCGTATGTTCGGCACCCGTTATACAGCGGCGTACTGTTTCAGCAACTCTTATACATCCCAATGTTCTGGTCGTATGTACCCTGCGTCTGCCTGCCGCTCGTCTTCGGCGCGTTCGTAGTTAAGACTTCGATTGAGGTTCGTGGATGGGTTCAGCTTGCGCGCGCTGGCTTCCGGCTTATTCTTTACCGTTCATCAGGAGAAGTTAATTGACGAGGATCCCATCGCTGGGAATGCCTACTTGGAGTACAAGAAACAAGTACCTTACAAGCTCATCCCTTACGTGTATTAGGTGACGCGATCATGTACGCCTTATCAGATATCCCTGGAATCTCTCCGATGCAACTCCAGAGCAATGTACCGCCTCAGTTATGGTAGAACGGTAAAACGGAAGCACACACCATGGGAGCAAAGGACGAGGTAGCCATGGTGCAGAGATCTTCCGCGTGACATTGTGTGACGGGTCACGCCACACGGAGGGAAAGTGGGAGTCCGTCGAACGTTGACGGTAAAGCCGTCATATTCGAGGCGTCCGACTAGGCTGCAAATATTATACAGCCCGAGTCGCTACACATTGACCCGGCATTGAGCTATTTTGGGACCCTTCGAATTCAGCGGCCTCTCTCGTTGAACGATATGGGAAGGATCAGGTTACCGTCGAAACAGCGATACTCCCGTTCCCTGTTCAGCAACGAAACTTAATCCATGCTGCAGATCGTCGGCCCCGTGCTTGTGATGGCTGCCGCCATTGCCTTGTGTGCTCGGTGGCGTACAAGGAATTGACATCACCGATATGTGCACTACCTGGACCCAAGAGCCGTAGCTGGTTCTTTGGTAGCATACGTGAAGCATTCGATGGTGTCAGTAATTTCCTCGTATACTAGCGGGCCCCTTCTCACCACCACAAGTAGCCACCGAGCGCAAGTGAATGGGTCAACGTCTAGGGCACAACCTTTCAGTACAAAGGACCCTTCAACGTTAGTCAAATATCTCAATGATCTACACGCCTTGTACTGACATACCTTGCTAGTTTATGCGACTCCGGACGATTGACCCGAAGGCCCAGAGCCATGCTCTCCTGCACAACGATGTATCCGAGCGGCCTATGCCAGCAAGAGAAGCCCTCTCTCGTATCGTTGGCCCGACCGACCAGAGTTCAGAATCACCTAACTTGGCGGTTCCTTGCGCAGCGTAGGGTCATGGTAAAAAATGCGCAGTACTCATCATTACAGGATACGTAACTGACGTCGAGTTAGAATCCGGCCTTCGGGCTAGCGCAAATCAGAGATCCCACGGATACTTTCGTACAGAAATCCATTCAGGCGAGTGGCATGCATTTCCCGCTTTTCGTTAAAATTTATGATTCAGCTTCGTGATGTATGGGCCCCCCTCCGAGGCCAATAGACAAGGCGGCATCGGTCGCATTGACGTCGTGTCATGGTTGTTCCGAACGATCTTAGACGTTATAGGGCTCGCAGGTCAGTACACTCCTCCGCCCCTGAAAATGGACGTCGACCTGTGCTTTCAGGATTCAACTATACATTTGACGCCTTGAATAAAAACACGACACCGAACGAGCTCAATCAAGCCTTCTCCACTATATTCCACAGTGGTTCAAACAACCGCATGGTCATGCTGTTGAGAATCATTTCTCCGGTTTTCTGCTATCTTGTAAGTCGGAAAGTAATATACCACGACGGAGGCGGGCCTTGCTGAATGGGATGATCGTACCTAGCGTACATCGAGGGACGCTGTGGCTGAGCAAGCTCAAGTTGTCATGGGAAGAATTGGCAGAGAGTTGCTCAATTCTAGTAAGGCTGCTATTGCGCAGTCTGAGAGGGGGATTGGGGGTCGTAGCCTGCGCTCCCGTAACTTGCTCTCCCTATTGGTTCGAGCTAATACAGCAGCCGGAATTCCGGAGTCCCACAGGTTGTTGCAAGACGAAGATATTCTAGCCCGTTCGTACTTTCCTGTCGCCTTCACACCGTCTACTTCTCACTATGCACATGCAGAAATACCCACATTCCTCGTCGCTGGACATGAGACGACCAGGTAAGCTTTCCGTTAACTGCCAATCTCTATTACTAGCTTATTCTTTCACTGTGATGGACAGCACCGCGACCACCTGGGCCTTGTTTGCGCTGGTTCAGGAATCTGAGATGCAGACTAAACTGCGCGAGGAACTCTGGAGCGTTGAAACGGACACACATGGACGACATTAACGCTTTGCCGTATTTAGGCCGTGTCGTTCGCGAGACACTCCGTGTGCATTCGCCTGTACCAGCAATTGGTCATCGTTGGCGACGAAATTCCTTTGAGTCAACCCGTTACTGATGTCTGGAAATATTCACCATTTCATCGGGTAAAATAGATCCCCTTAAGTTCTATTCTTTATTGACTAGCCGTGTATAGGATTCAGAAAGGGCAGAATGTCATGATACCCATCCGCGGCTCTGAATATTTACAAGCCTGTATGGGGGAAGATGCTGAAGAATTTAAGTACGTCCGTTCGAGTGGGTCAACGTTTTGGTATCTCGCCCCTCTCCCACACAAGGCCTGACCGTTGGCTTTCGCCGCCGCAAGCTTCCAACGCTATTCCTGATGTATGGAGCAACCAAATGACATTCCTCGGTGGCCCTCGCGCTTGCATTGGGTATCGGTTTTCATTAGTCGAGTGAGTACGCAATACTGGGGGTTTCAGGCCCGACTGATCTCACGTTTGTCTAGAACGAAGGCACTTCTTTCCGTTCTGATTCGTGCCTTTACACTTGAACTGGCCGTGCCAGCGAACGAAATAATCAAGAAGGCGTCGATTGTGCAACAACCTCTCCTCAAGAGTAACCCGGAGGCAGGGAATGTGTTGCCCACGTTGATTAAACCATATACGCGCGCTTAGAGTAAATTTACCGCTCAGCGATGCTTCATCTTTGCTTAGTTTGCCCGCCATCTACCTTGCCACTTTATTCCTCTCTGGGCCCAAACATCATGATGCTATTTTGGAAAACCCCCACTCCCAGCCCACAACGCACAACACTATGTGTAGAGTTCTGGAGGCAGCAAGACGCTCTTTTGATAGATACTTACAGGATGCGGCTCGATAAATGCTGCACAAGCCCGCGACACAACCAAGTTAGAGCCCATCGATCTTTATCGCTATCTTCCTTGATCCATTTGATCCATACCCCTTGGGCACACAATGTCATACGCGTTGCATACCCACCTTTCACTTCAGTGTGTCTGTTCGATCATCAAATCAATCCCCTCAACATGCGCCTCGCGCTTCTGGTATTTCCACCCTAATCAGCGCGGTCTGATAACTTGGTCTTTCAAACTAGAGTAGAACACCGAGCTCAACCAGGGGCGGCACCCACATGTAGGAAACAGTGATCAAAAGTAACAGAGAAAATGTGAATAAACCAGGTGAGAACCTCGAACGAAAAATCCACGGATCCAAGTATACATCTACTCCTTATAATAATTTATCATTATCCGCCAATTCTGACTGCCAATTCCTTTCAAAGGCTACGTGTGGCCAAGTATTGTTTGTGGTACGGGAACTATGCGATGGTAGGTTTGGGAGGCGGTGAAGCATTTGGCTGAAGTGCTAAATGCACTCAGCACGGTCGACACCGCTAGAGATCGTTATCATTTTGGGGGGTGGGTGAGTGGGTGGCTACGCGACGTCGCGTAAGGATGTAGTCGGCTGTTGTTGAGATGACGGTATGTCGGAAGGAAGTGGGTGTGGCTTCCGACAGAAGCGTTGCACATGGCGCGTTGCACATGACTTCACCTACTGCCTCGAGATGGCGCCCAATAAGAGGCCGTAGACCCGTAGTAGTATCAACCTCTTGGAACAGAGGTACGTCTGCGACACTACGCGACCCACGGTGCGTAGGATGTATTGTCGGTTGATAGGTGCATCGTGGTGAAGGCTCATGCGGCTGAAAGTATCTTGTACGAGCATGGTGCTTCAGGGTATGTGTACAAGGAGGTGGAGTGACGATGACAGCGGCGGGGAGAAATCGCGGACGAGTGAGATGATGCAGCGAAGCGTAAACAGTTGTTATGTTGTGCGGATGTCGTATTATTCGCGATATACAATTGAACGCAACGCAGGAAGATCGAAGTTGCAGAAGAGGGCGTCTACGGTGGGTTAGTAGCGACTATAGAACGAAAAGAAACAAGAAGTCTTATATACCGCGAGCAAAGGCATCGCACAGTATTTCGCCTTTGATGTACTTCTGACAGACGGAGCTTGAGCTTGATCTCGACCAGCGGGCGCAATGTATACGAAGCTCGCAAAGTGGAGTTTCCCTAAAGAAGGTACTCGGGGTATTCGCTCAACTTGATACGAGGGAGTCATATCGTAGTCCGGCGAACATGGTGGATCATTTCTGGATATTGAGGCTCTGGGCGATGTAGATGGTGACAATTGTCTAGGCGCCGTTAAATTGAAGTTTCGACATGTCCGGGCCGCGCTGTGAAGCCATAGAAATTCGGCATAGCGTCTACCGAGCTCAAAGTGTATATCGGCGTAACCCCTAACGCGCCTGGACAGGTAACCAGCACTGGTGTTAATTTATTGGTTGCTATCCGGAAGGGCGTCGAAGATGGCAATGGACTCGGTCTAGGTACCGAAGTCAACGGGAGCGCGGTGGATGAGCGTGTATTGCGAATGAGTCGGGCGTGAAATTGGCGACGGAGAAGTCCGATGGCTCGAGGTATATAAGGTGGCCAGTTGGCAGCCGTGAGTTCGTGATGGGATAGCACACCAGATTCGTTGCAGATGAGACACCAGAGACATCAAGACATCAAAGATGAGGTGCGGCGGTGCAATGGAAAGATCATCAAAGTCATTTTGATAGGACACTGATGACGGGGGACCTGATACAGAACTAGCTATTTTTGTTTTCCGGTGTGAACCGCCTGTTTGGACGATTGTGGATTAGGTACGAGGAGGAGAAGGGGGTGTGGCAGGGTACAGCACACAGTTTCAGACGGTGATGAGGATGTCGATGATGGTGGAGAGCAAAACTGTGGGCGGAAGATGATCAAACTTTGATTTGCTGTCGGCCCTGGGACTTTGATCTCGTGATCTCACCATATAACCAAGCCGTTGCCTCCCAAGTCCCCGTCACTCCTCCCACCATGTCGACCATCCAGCTACCGGACTCACTCAATCTACCCTCTCACCTGAGCGCCCACAAATATTTCTTCGTGTGCACCCTTACGGTGGCCGCTTGGGACACACTCGTCCTGTCCCCGCGCACTTGGAGGCTGTTCAGGTCAGAAGGATGGCCCCTTCTGAAGATCATCTTCCACTTCTTGAGGATATTTATGCCCGTCGAATTCACCATCGTCGGTACGTTGGATTAATTGCGAATTAGCTACATCAGTTTCTGATGATCTGTCTGGTTAGGCGTTGCGTTCTTTGATACTCACTGGACGCAGGATGTGAGTCAATGATGCGCCCCAGTTGTCGAAATTTGGCGTTAACATTTGCAAATACAGAGATGCCAGAAGTTCTATCTATTTGAACCGATTTGCACAGCCATTCTGCTCGCCGCCGCCTCTCGTGAGTGCCATCAGCGGTTTTGAAATCAAGGTGCTTATCGGGACCTCAGTCGTTCACGTCATCCGGATTTATGCCATCTACGACAAAAGCAGGACCGTGCTGTACGGAATGGGCTCGTTACTTGCCGTACAGATTGTTGTGACCGCCGTGTGTTGCGGCTTCTACATGTGTAAGGGAGTCTCTCGTCTCAGTGCGCCCACCGGACTCATCGCAATGCTACAGCCGTTCCTCTCAAACCTGGTCAAGGATGCATCGCCGGTCCAAAGCACAACTGGGTCGGCATCTACTGGCTTCTCCCCACTCTCCTTTACACCGTTTCGGTAAGTCTCGAACGCCTCACTCTCGAAAACTTCTCACGTGTATCTCAGTTCGTTCTCGCGATCAGACGTTCCATTGACTCCCTCAGCGGTCCCCAGGGAAAACCTCTTACACCTTGGAAGCTCATGTTGCGAGATGGGCTCAACCTTTATGGAGTGAGTGTTATATTTTACTTCCGTTTCCCTCCCTCCTAAAATCTCGTTCAGTCCGTGTGGGCTGTAAACATGGTCACCACGCTATTCTGGTTCATCATGAAACCAACTGGCCCAGAGGATCCCATCAAGACCATCGTGACAAGCATGGCTGCCGTCCTAACGACTTCCATGACACTCCGCATCATCCTGAACATCAGAGGACCATTGAGTCACGGAGGCACTTTCACGCCAACCTCATCTTCCGCTGCCAACACCTCTTCGACTGCCTCCACCGCGCGCGGCGGTGCTATCCGCTCCAACAACTTCAACCCTACCAACCACACATTGTCCCTTCATCAGCTCTCTGTTGTTGGAAACCAGACTCGCACCTACACCCTCGACGTGCGGAACCCCAAACCGGAGACGGAGTGGACTGATTCTGATGTGAAGGAAGTCAAGAACGGCTTGGACTCAGGCGAACTTAGCACAAAGCCAACCCCATCGGACCAGGATCTCTCCGAGGGTGTCAAGATCACCATCGACAAGCAGGTCGGTTATGACACGCCGTATGGGAGGAAGTAAAGGGTCTCTAAAAGCTGAATTTGTTTCATCTTATCATTCATCTTATCATTTACTTGACGGTTTGTCGTCGTTGTACTATCCTATCCTGCGTTACATTTCCGTGCTATCCGGTGCTCTTATTTATTACTCTTTCGGAAATATACGTTGAGAACCATGCTTCGAACTTGGTGGATTGGACCAACTGTTGCAGTTTCCTCGATATCGGCAAATTAGGATATTTACATCCGGGATTGACGACTGTATTTAAGCGATAACTTTGTGATATTGCTCATGCTTTGAGAGGAACCGTAGCCAACTGGCGTTGTTCCACGAAGCAATCTTCTGCCACTCTTCGCTATCCTCCCCAAAGACTATCTTCAATGAGTTAAGCATGCCCGCCAGTGTCAACTCGACAAAAGACACCGTTCGTTCACCGGTTGAGAACGATCCGTCGCCGCGACTCATCCATTGATACACCTCTCCGAAATCCGCAATGAATTTATTCAACACCTGCGTCTTCTCCTTACCCCTCGGCTCTGCCTCTTCCAGTGACTTACCGAACAACACCGCTCTTGTTTCTCGCCACCAGCGTTGGGTGTCGGGGTTGAACAACTTTACGGCGCGCGCTGCGTACAGAGGATATATTGCAAGGAAGCGGGGCACTAGAGCGCTGTAGGTCGCGAGTTGTAAAGCAATGGTATCTCGAGGCAGGAGTGCCGGCGTGTTAGGATACGCTTTGTCCAGATACTCGATTATTTCGGTTCCGTCGGAGAGCGCGATCCCTGTAGAAGCATCCTTGATGGCAGGCAACGTATACCGCGGCTTCCCGTCTCGACTCTTTCCAGTTGGTGCAACGCCGAGTCCTTTACAGACTTCTTCTATGTCTGGGAGCTCAACCCATACGGCTTCGAATGCAATGCCCTTCAAGTTCAGAGCGTATCTGTATTGATATCTAAGTAACGACTCATAAATGGCGGAATGCGATGTCGTAAATTTACCTGACGCGGAGCGTGCTGGGCGACATAGTTGGTACAGGGTCTACATTTGCGTAAATATCGTAGAAAGTGATTGTAGAGGCGGTAGTCATGTTTCAAGGACGCTGAGTCAACAAGCCTTCTTTCCCCTCAGCCTCCTGAATTGTCCCCTAACTATTAAATTGAGGGATGGATTAATCAATGAAACAGAGTTTTGTTTGCGTAGTAGACCATGGCCGCTCCTAGCTTGTAATCGTGCCATTGGAATACTAGACTGTCATAAATCCACATGAATAAATGTTAGATAAATGAAAATGCAATAAGTTATATCTTGCCAATAAATAAATTCTTGATCATCTCCCTGCCTGTCGCGCGAACGGTGTTGTATACACTTACGTAGTCCATCGTCGAAGTGATCGCATCAGCAAAGCCGAATGGCAGCATGAGCGGAATCCATCCTAATAGAATCAAGGTGTGAGGGACGCGAGTAGATGAGTAACGAGGCGATATACACGGACCATCTGCATCTTATACTGCTTCCTCGCACCTCTCGGCATCAAATTGACGCTCCTCGCGGGGTATACCTCCTTTTCAAAGCTGCCAAGGCTATACGCCCACTCCTCGCCAGAGAGAATATAGAAATAATCGTCGGCTGTGTGTATCCCAGAATGCCCCTCCGTGCCCAGAGGCGTGCAGAAGATGATGAGGTACTCCGTGATGCTGGCGTGGTAGATGTACATCCAGCCCATGGCGCCGCCGGCATTGTTGAAGACCCATTCGCGTTCGTTGGGGTTGATGCGAATTCGGGAGCTGGGGTATTTGGCGGTGAGATTGGTGACAATATGAAGCACCATCGCACCTATGTCGTCCGGGTGGGCAGCAATGGCATCCCGTGCGAGCTCATGCAGTTTGCTAGGCTCAAAAACGTGCCACCGATCCTAGGCAAATAAAGACAAAAAAAGAATCAGGGTGAGATTGTTTCAGCGAGCCTGCTTGCATGTAGAACGCGCAAGAAAGACGCAAACTGACATTTATGGTGTCCAGCCAACTACAGAGCGCGAGGAACAAAGTGAGTAGAACTACTCGCGTCGCCCATTTCATGATTGGGTCGCTGCGCTCCTCTGTACTTTTTTTGTCCCCAGATTTTTGGGTTGAAGACATGGCGGTCGTGAGGGGGCTAGGAGATATGTCGCGTCGTGATGACGAAGGAATAGAATTTCTGTTTATAAGGATATTTCGGAGTCGTACCGCTTACAATAACCTTTCGACTGATTAGGTCCCACGGCGCGTCCCGTGGAGGGAATATTTTTGCGGAACATCGACGTGATAATGACCTATAGCTAGAAGCTTAAGGAAAGTATGAGGTGGCTAGTCGACAGATGCTTACACCGGTTGGTAGACCACGGCGGGGGCCCTCATGAGAGTCACGGTCAGGAAGGTGACTCCTTGAATCTTTCTTCACTAGTCTTCTCTGGGGCCTCTAGACCTCCTGCATGAAAAATCGAGAGGATCCTTCAGACGTAGCGGTAGGCCGGTGGCCAACAAATCCTATATGTCGAAAAAGACAAAAAGGAGACCAGAACCACACCTCAAAGACGGGAAGCGACCCTTCAAGCCCGATCAAGCATAATAGTTTGTGCGGAAACGTCAACCCTTCAGAGAATGTAAATATGCGAGTTACGCTCACAATGAGTTGCTAACACGGGAAACCAGCCGGGTATACTATGAAGGAGCAGGAACTGGAGGAACACGTCTCGCCATAAACCATATCCGCCGTTTCCAGTGCCCAAGATTGCGGAAAGCCCTTGAAAACGGTGATTCCGGCACTTCGACCACTCGGGAACGCAATTTCCACGGGGTTAGGTCCTTTCGAATCTTTCCGAAGCGTTCCACGACTTCGTCCATGGTGGGACGCTTTGCTGGATCTGCTTGGGTCATGTCGGCGACAAGTGGTTTCATGAAGTCAAAGCCGAGCTTGCGTTTGTCGAAGCGGGAGCCCTAGAAGCGTAATGAGCAACGCCAATAATATGGGGCAAGGATTTCGCAATTACCTCGATGAATTCCTCTCTAATCATGTTTCCTAGGGTATATACGTCGGTTGGGAAGGGATCACAGGACTCCGAGGTCTCGAACTCTGGGACAGTCTTGTCAGAACCATAGATAACGTCCTCGGAAACTGGAAGATCTTCTGGTCGATAGTGCCTCGACAAACCAAAGTCCGCGAGGTAATACTTTACAGGCACTTGCGTCCTGGTGTAATGCCTTGGAGATCCATCTATGGCAAGTTTGGAATCTGGCCGCGAAGGGTGGTACTTATCAATGTACAGGGTTTTAGCATCCATCAGGACGTTCTGAGACGCAACGTCACTTATAAAATTAATCTATGGTCAAGTGCAATCCATAGCTTACAAGTACGACTCAGACTCACCGGTGAGCCACGTGATGTTGGTGCATGAATTGCACTCCCTAGGCTCGTGGTCATCCTTTGCCAACTAGATAAAAATCTTCTACGACATACCTCAAAGATTTGGCGGAAAAACTCTACAGCTTCGCCGATAGTATCGAAGGCCGGGCTGCCATGGTCTCTGAGAAGCGGCATAACGAGAATGACCAAGTTGTCATCATCTGGGACCTGCAGCACTTCGTAAATGGGTGCACAGTGGTTGCGCGAATCGGTAGCAATGGCATCTGAGGAGAAGAATTGGCCAATTTCTGCTTCGTGTGGATGTAGGTCTTTCTTTACGCGCTTCAGCATCAGGAGTTCGCCGTTCGACGAGCGCTGGGCATCTAAAACACTTGGATGCTGGAGACGCGTGTTAGACGCATGCTGGGGCACGATGGACGACACTCACCCGAGGAAGTACGCTATCTGTGCACATATCCCAGGGTTTTTTTGTTCCCTCCCATGAAGGCCGCCAGTTAGGCTGGTACCGTGATCGGAGGCGGTAGCCTTTTGCAAGCAGCCAGTCATAGTGATCCCGCCAGAAGAACTCGTATGTGACAAGTTTCCCGTCTGTTATGCCTAGTAGATCGTTGGGGACGTTGACCATGGGAGAGCTGGTCATCTGGAGACAGAGATAGGGTGTAACTTACTTGGAGGCTGCATGTTTGGCGCTCGAATGTGGTAATAATTGGACCCACATGAGTAAACACCACCTGTCAACATGTCACCCATGCTTGTATTGCAATTGTTCTCTGGAGGGCATGCGAGTGACATTGTCCCAAAGGAGCGACTATAAAGCATGGCCCACCATGCTGTTCACTGGCACTGTGGTATCTTTTCCATCTGACACTGAGTGTCGACACTTCGCGAGTACTGGTTGCTTCGTTCTTTCATTTTTATCCGGAACCATCGCTCCAGGAGCAACGATGCCAATCTCTCACTGCGTTACAGGGAGCTATGTTGGGACTAACAATGTCAACGCCGTAGATAACTCCATAGTCAACCAATCGACGACCTACAATCATACGGTTATGCGAGCCTCGAGGATGACTTCCAGTGAGTGGTCCTCGATCACAGATTATATTCCATGTCTCTGGCCATTCGTTTTCTATCGAAGGCCGTTGGTCTTTAATCTTGGGAGCGAAAGGTCGGCTTTCTTCAGCCAAAGACCTCCTGGACCAGGTGTTGGTAGAGCTGCAGTTTATCTCCGAACAAGGCTACGACGAAGACCAATGCAACCACTTTGCAGAGACGCACGATCGGTTGGACACTTATACTGGTTTCTTAAATCGAATATTCGGATACTCACCAAGTCCTTATCTAGAATGTCGACTGCATACTACAAACTTGAGGAGGACTTGAAAAAAGGTTTCTTTCAGTGCTTCTTGAACTCCAGTAGAGCAAAGGAGCTTAAGAAAGACGCGAAAGCCATCCACAAAACTGTAATGGTAAGTTAGGTTGGCGTTCAAATTTATTGTATCTTATTGCCTCTCCCATAGCATGCGTCCGAAGCGGCAAGACGAGAGATGGCTCGGCGGAGACCTACCCAACGAAGTGCTCAACAATCACAACGGCCAACATCAAGCCCAATTCCCCTAGAGCCCTCTTCCCACCCGTCTAGTACTCACACATGGCAACCGTCGATTGTTGTCAACGTCAATATTTTTGTCCTATCATGACATGTACATATTTTGCACTCCCTTCCATTCTTTTGGCCCATGGCCCACGTTTCCATCACCAGTCGATTCGATGGCTGTATTATTACCATCTAAGATCGCGCTCCCCGAACCACATAGGTGTTCTGCGCACAAAGGATAAAAAGGTACATTCATTGCTAGATCAATACACGCTCATATGCGTTATGTGGTTGTCCATGCAAGTTTGTTATCGAAAGCAGGTGTGACAGGGGGGATGAGGGATAAGTAATGATAAATGTGTCCTGGAGACGTGCGAAGTGGATGAGGGATATGGATGGTTAACCAAAATATTGGGTTCGGTTGTCGATTCCCGTGATACAGGAAGCAATTGAGGGGGAGAAAGAAAGCAGCCATAGAATTACACACGAATGGCATAGCATACATCAGAGCATAGCAAGTTGTCGACAAAATAGACCAAAGGACCAAAAGGAATGCTCACATCAAGACGCTGCGCGCTGTAAGGCTTGTAGCTCTTTAATCAGCCGCTAATAGCAGAGAGAACATGAGCACTTGGGGAAAATATCGGGAAAATAGATGCGTACCTCAGCGTCCTGCATCAGTGCATCGTCATCAAGATTGGCGTCACCGGTTTGACCGAGTCTGATCCCGTATTGTAGTAGCTGGCGCATATAGTGAGGGTTGATGATGGTCTCATCTGGTGCGAGCTTGGGCGGTGCTGGAGCAGCGGTTTGGTGCGCTAAGACTCATTCAGCGATGAAAGGAGACCATAGGAGCTGAAACGACATACATTCATCACCCATCGCTAGCCATTCCTGCGCCAACAAATCCGGAATGGTGACGCGGTCCTTTGGGACTCGGCGTAGACACATCTTCATGCATTCAATCACGTCCCTACGGACGGGTCGCTTGAGGTGTTCCAACACTTTCGGCGGAGTCGAAGACCCAGTTTGCTGTGACGGTGGTATCGATGGGGTGGAATATTCGGGGAACTCGATGACGTGTGCTACGTCTGGAATTGCCTTCATTTTCTGATACACGCCCAAATCATGGAATGGGGGACGACCGTACACCATTTGATAGAGGATACAGCCCAATGACCATATGTCGCTTGGCCGACCAACTTTCAACCGTCGCATACCGTCGGGCAGTTCGATGGCCTCGGGGCTCATATAGTTTACAGTGCCAACCTATTTAACGACTTAGTATTTAAACCGGCTACCATTGTCGATAGCGTACCGTGGCGTCACGTTGCACATTGGTCGTGTCATTGGCAATGGCATTAGCAATACCGAAGTCAATGAGCTTTAATTGGCCCTTGACGAGTACGAAATTGGCAGGCTTCAGATCCGAGTGCACAATCTTCTCCTCGTGTATGACATGGACTGCTTGAAGCATCTTGAAAACGGTACATCAGCCAACGGGTATGGAGGTACGAAACTGTACTATCTCACCTGTTGCCAGTAATAAGCTATCCATACCATATTCATCGGTTCCTTCTGCTGTTCATGTAGCAATCTTGCCAAATCAATTTCTCCGCACTCCATGACCATAAGCAGATAGCCTTTGCTGCCGTTGGGTCCAGCTTTCAGCTCACTATCGTACAGACGAATGATCCGCGAGTTGCCATCTAGCCGCTTCAGCAAAGCAATCTCGTTCATATAGCCGTGCAGAGCGTCGGCGTCAGTCTTGTCCAGAGACACGCGCTTGAGAGCGAACAGCTCGTTAGAAGCGTTCATCACGCGGAAGACTCTCGAGGTCCCCCCTTTGCCAATCAAATCTAATCGAGCATATGTTTTCTTGTTGACCTATAAAACTGAGTGAGCACCCAGGTACACGAGGTAGGGCGCAGTAGGGCGAGCGCATACCGTGAAGTGACGGCCAGCCTGCCCGTTTATGTTCATGAGTGTTGGCTGAGGAGCGGGAGGAGCAGGACGAGAGTGTTGTTGCTGAGCCGGGATGGAAGATTGTTTCTTCAGACCTTTTACAACGTCCACTTGACCATTGGTGGTACTTCTTTCCTCGCCCGGCGCCCATGTTGGACCAAATTGCTTCATTGTGCCGTTAGGTGGTGCCACAGTCGAGCTTGTTGGAGGCTCCGGAGCCGTAGGACTACGCTTGTGCCTTCCCGCCGCTGACGAGCTTCGAGAAACGGGGGAAAGGCGCTTCTGGGGCTGATCAAGAGCCGTGGGTTTTGCGGCCTCGACGACGGTAGGAGAGCTGCAGGTGTAGGCAGACCGTACTGTATCAGAATCACGGCGTTGATGTGTATAGGTCGGGCGAAGATGGGACTGTTGATTTGCCCCGTCGGCCTGTGAGGCGTATTGGCGTTCCTCATGCTCGCGGAGAATATCTGGAGTACCTCACTTGGAATTGAACAATGCGAAGAAATAAAGGGGACTCACGACCATTCGTTTTCTCCTCGCGAAGGTATTCTGTAGGTGGCGTGAGGCACTGACATAATATGAGGATAAAAGGGTACTGACTTTGTTGGTCTGAAGGCTCAGGTTCCCTGTCGTCGCCCGCAGGCCGGCAATTATCAGGACCTTGAGCCCTCGAGGTGGATTGACGAATGAGACCCAGACTGCTCCCCGGTCTGACATGTGGCAGTTGTTCTTGCTGGTAATTAATCTGGTGAAAGTTGTAAGGGTTATCCTCAAGCGCTACATATTTGTCATTTAGAACAAAGTCATGGACACGAATTCGAAACCGCTTAATCATACCGGATGATTCACTTAAACTAGCTGACCTTCGAGGCCGATTATTAGTGGCCTTCTCGATCGCGGGCGCTGTAGTTCCGCCAATCGCGCCATGACTTCGTTGTCGATGGGATAAAGGGTTATTGCTGAACCCAGGAGGAGCAGACACAGGTGGGGGGGCCCAAACCATTAGCGCGGTCGTCGACAACTGCAGAAATTCAATCGTGTACTTGTAAGTCAGACACTGACAAACTCACTGATGTCTGTATCGTCATTGGGATATGCGTCTTGTTGACGGTCCCCAGAATCATTCACGGAAGTCTCAGTCTCTGAGATTCGTCCGAATCCGGAGGCGGTAGAGAACTTGGCAGCAGCGGAGCCGAGACCTTTCAAGATGCGGCCGGGTCTGTTGGGACCGGGAAGTATCTGGAAGTCCGACGCGCGCTGGGGGACAGGTACATCTGCTAATGGACGCGTCGTAGGCAACAAACGGGATAGTCCTGCACCACGTGATTGCGTCCCAGATAGAGACGTCGAACGAGTAGCAAGTGGAGGCGAATTCCTCCTTGCTGACGCTGCAGCTATTGCGAGCACATACGGGTCTTCTGAGGGATCTAAACGATTCTCCTTCTCCTCCTGCTTCAGCCGCGGGTCATCATCGTTGTGGATGTGTAAGTCCTCGAACCGTTTTCTGCTTTGTGGTTCTTGATCCTCCATGGTTACTCGTCGTGGAACAAGTCGACCCTTTGGTTGACTTTGACCTGCGAGAGACGTAGTAGATTTGATGAGAGCGGGGCCAGACGCGACCCTTTGGAAAGATCTGGCCGTAGCCGCGGCGGAATTCACGCGCTCGGAAGGTAGCATGCCAGATCCATTTAGAACCGGATATGCACTCTCGGACCGCGACAGAGATCCGCGTCGAATTGGCGAATTTAGGGATATGGGTGAAGGTGGCTTCACTTGCAGCAGTAAATTGGGTTGGCTTCTGCTCCCAGCGGTACTGAATCAATGACATCCTTGAAAGGGCGCAGCACTCACGGTGGGGGGTCTGAGTCGCGTGGCAGACGATCAGCTGGAGTAGGAGGTGTCGAGTGATTCGACTTCGCTGATCCTCCTTTCGAAAGTCGAACATAGTTGCCTTCGTCGTCAAAGACGTACTCAAAAGACAGGTCATCGATAATGGAAGAGTCGTCTGAGGGCGTCGACGACGATGAACGCGGTTTAAGATGGTCTACTGGCGTTCGAGGCGGTGAGGGGCCCTTTGGTACGGTGAGCCTGAGATTGGCGGAGGACGACGCGAAGGGCGGCGAGACAGAGACGCTCATGATGGCGGAGCGCTGTGGACGACGTTGGCGACGATGAGGAAGAAGGAAAGAGAGTTCTAGGTGGAAAGCTGGACAGCAGAGAAAATACAAAGCGTGAACGAAACTCAACAGTGAATTGACATGAACCGAAACGAGGCAGAACACGATGCAGGACCCCGGATTCAACAGCCGATATGCCCCGGCATCCACTCGGCATCAGCGAAATTGGCAATTATTTTTCCGGGGGCTCTGAGACGCGGTCACGCGGTGCCACAATCACATCCACAGCGCGTTCGACCCTCGACGCGCCTCAAATACTCACAGCAGTATGGCCATCATCGCAAGCTCTCGCGACACGCGTCCTGGCCACTACCAACACGAATATCACGCCCAAGAATGTTGTGAGTCGCGCCATACCCCTATAATTTCCTTTAAGCGAACATTTTTTAGGTGCTGAATTGCAGGTGCATTGATCCGTAAAATAGTATAATTGACTGCATCAAAGCTTCGACTTCGACACTACCAGTCCTTGTAGCCCGCCAATAATCTCCTCAGTCTCGCTTTCCAATGTGTTCAGGAGCTGTTCGCAGGTTGGGATATCGTTGATGAGTCCAACGGCAATACCAGCGGACCAAATTCCATAGTCAGCATCACCGTTCTCGTACACCATTCGTCCACGAGCACCAGAAACTAAGTCTCTGATATCCTCAAACTTTGCACCGCCCGGTCGGCGTTCAATAGCCACTACCTCCATTGCGACCTTGTTCTTGAAAACACGGGCGGTGTTGTGTAGAGTGCGGAAAATGTGGGTGGTATCTCTCTCGGTGGATGCAACGATCTTGTCCTTGATATTTTGATGTATTGGGCTTGAAGGTACGTCAGCACGAAGTCCTACCTAGTTGAGACACCTTACCTTTCAACCGTGGCCATGAACCGTGTGCCTGTGCAAGGTCGGGGTAAGCCACCAGATGCACGTCAAGAAGCTAACAACTCACCCATATTCACACCCTAAAAAGTAAGTGTTAGTGGCAAATTCGGTAGTCGGATATAGTCACTCACGGCAGCTCCTAAAGCTAAGGCAGCAGCAATACCGCGGGCATCAGCAATACCGCCTGAAGCAATGAACGGTACACTGAGTTCCTTCACGGCTCTAGCAAGCTAAATTGATGCATTGAGCGAGGGTCCCAATAAACAAAAAGAAAGCGACTAACCAGAACAAGGCCTCCAATATCGTCTTCACCCGGGTGGCCGGCACATTCAAACCCGTCAACACTCAACACGTCGACTCCGTGTTTCTCAGCAGACTAGTAACGCCGTACGCTTAATACCCTAACTGGGCAGCATCGGCGAAATCATACCTTAGCGTGTCTGATGGTGGTGCATTTATGCAAGATGATGCACTTGTTGCCTTTGAGATACTTGATGATAGGACCGGCTATCTGAGACGTGAAGAGCCACCGTTGTGCGATGAGTTCATGGTGTGCAGTGCTTACGGTTGTTCCCAGCAGTCTCAAATATCCGCACGCCCTCCTCAACAGCGGCTCTTGCATACCCAGCATAATCCGGAGGCGTGATGCTCGGCAACAACGTGATATTCACGCCGAAAGGTTCGGAAGTGAGTTTGCGGGTGTCTCTGATGGCAGTTCGCAGCGCCTCAGGGGAGGGTTGGGTAAGTGCAGTCAAGATACCTTCATTCCCAAGTTAGTTCATGATGTTGAGCGGTTATTGAACATGCACGTACCCAGACCCCCGGCGTTAGAGACAGCTGCAGCTAATTGAGGTACGCCAACCCTAAGGATGGTATGTCATCGAGTGATGATCCACATCCCGCCCGAAACCGCAACAAGGAAGAGGAACATACCATTGCATTCCTCCTTGCACCACGGGCCTAGATAGAAGCGTTAAGCGTCGAGCCGACGTGAATGCAAGCTCTCACGTACACACGGATTCCAAGCAGCTTCGTCAAAGGAGTCACGATAGGCATAGTCCTCGTCGATCAGAGATGATGAAATAGAGTGGTGAAGGTGGGCGAGGCGACGCTATGAGTAGGTCGTAGTTTGAGCTGAAGAAGACGTCCGGAGGGGCAGTCACTACGGTTATTCATATGGTCGGGCTAGGTTCGATAATTGCCGTGCGGGGTGATAGAGCGTCTGGCGTGTGATTTCCCCCCTTTGGTCTTGGCCCATATAATCAATGCTTGCAGACTCGAGTAAATGTCATGTAGCTGAGCTAGTTCGCCATTTATCTGCTGCTTAAAAAAGGACGATATGGCGTTTGCTGGTGTTATATCAGGCGTTTGCATCCTGATATGGCCGCTGGCACTGGGGATTACACGGTCAGTATGAGAGAATCAGAAGTGCTCATTATGCGACAATGTGCGAGGGTAATTCCGTATCAAAGATAGAAGGAGAGAAGCCAGAGGAAATCTGGAACGACAAGCAAGCGAACGACGAGCGTCCAATATAGCGTACCGTTATAGTATGGGCGGTGAATTGCAGAGCACTTTCAGGAGGATTCAAATGCGGGGCAGGGAGATATTAGAGGCTGGTGGGCGTGCTTACTTTCATCAACGCGAGGATTCGCTAACAATGTACGATGCCTGCAAACTCGGTCATTTCGATAATCGTCCTAGAAAAGTCAATTGGAGGCAATGGGGTTATGCGAAATGTAAGGAGTCGACTAATATATTCTTTCCAATAGAAATACACGGGCCTAGCCCTGTCATTCCGCCTCTGTTCTCTCCGTCCCAGTGATTGAAGATTAGTAGCCAACGCCGTCTCTCTCTAACCCCTCAGAAGGATGCAATTGCACACTAGAAGAAAACAAATTTGCCTGAATTGACATTGTTCACAAGTGGCAGCTTCAAGGTAAAGGCGGAAAAGTATTTAGTCCATGATCGCGAGGGGCTGGCGATTTCCTCTTCGTGTTCTACAGCCTCTGGGGCTCCTTCTAGAGCCGGTAAGGGAGCGTTTAGTTTCGACCGCTCATATGCGGCCCAACAGCCCAAAGAACAAGCGACAAGACAGACTAGCTTGAAGAGGGTCGGATAGTTTGGAAGCCAGCCGCGTTAGCGGGGGAGCTAATCGAGCGAGGCGGGGTCAGCGAAGCGCGGCTGCGATGGTTCTGTGCCGAGAAGATCGTGTCCCACGTCCCTTTGCCACCTGTGCCTTTCGTACTTAGCTTTTAACCAAGTTCTCGAGCCGTCAGTCGCAGAATAACGAAACTGGGGCAACATTAGCGAGTAGGTTTGTCCCTCAGCGGCAGAAAGCGGTTTCGAGACATCTATGAACCCGTTCACGACCGTCCACCGGTAGCGACGACGCTAATGGGGTCTTTGTCGAGTTGCGGGAGTAATGTGCATGACAATGTCCGATTGGCATAATGCCCGAGTGTTGCGGACTGTGCTGGGGGCCCTGATGCCATGCGTCAGGAACCTTGACTGACAACACCAGATAGCCGTAGTGAGGCTTCCTTCGGCTACGAATTTTTGCAACGTCTGGCGCCATGCTCTGGGCAAATTGCAGAGTTGAGGGTATCATTATTAAACATGGATAGCAAACGGTCAAGAAGCAGTAAGAATCATACGTAGATGTATACCAGTCTACTTTGGGGGGTTCAAAGCCTCTGAATACAACAGACGAGGGTTTCTTCAGTGTATGTGCTTCTGTGAGCTGAGGTAGAGACGCACCGGCATTCAATTCCGCGAACCGAGATCCCACCCGCTCTGAGTGCTTGATGAATTTTTCAGTGCAGTTCATCACGCATTGTTCCTAACGGACTGGTTGGACGCGCGTATATCGACATAGAAGCTGCAACAAACCTCTTTTGATGAGAGCGCCTTGCTTGTAAAGTCGTTGCAGCAAGAATTGAAGCACTTCTCGACCAGATTGGAGTACATTCTGAGGAAGTCTTGCATCTACGTGCCTTGAGAAGATGGTCTTTTCACGGAAAACGGTTCCCGCACCTGCTTTTTCTCAATGATTTTGGTCATCTGGGCCTGTTCGGCGGCATTGAAGCTAGAGAAATCCATGTCGACAAGCGAGGGTTTTGCTTCCGAGGATAAGGTAGTGAGGACGTTCTGGTTTGTCACGTGCGAGAAATTTCTTTAAGATGTATTCCTATTGGTCTCTGCCTTGGACTCGATATCCGTATAGCTGCTCCACGTTTCTCCCGAAGAAGAGTCGGCCGTGCTGAACCGTAAGCCCGACCAGTTCGCCCTTGCTGCAGCAGTGCAAGCTCATCATTTCAGCCTCGTAGATTCAATCCACACATCGCCCCGACCCAGCGGTAGACCGGTCGAGCGAGATGGCCCTCTTCTCATCACAAAGTGAGTCATCATTCCGATGGGTTAGCCTTCAGAAATTCCTATATAAACTCGTGCTCATTTGCGATTTTACCATCACTCTCATCTAGCCACCGATCTCAATATGGCCTTGTCGTTCAAAGATGCTCTGACTCACCTCGAGAATAGTCGAGTGAAGTCTACAAGGCCCCTCATCCCTCCCCAAATTCTTCAAGAGGATTTGCCATTGTATGTTTCGAGACCCAATACTTTGCAAGATAATAAACGTGAAATAGGACGCTGCTTGCTGCTCAAACCGTTCTCCATGGACGTCTAGCAACAGAAAATATACTACGTGGCGACGATGACCGACTTGTCGTCGTAGTCGGGTAGGCCACCTTTGCTATATTGACTTCAGCGTGGCCTGACAATGCTACTTCTTAGCCCATGTTCAGTTCACAACGTCGAATCAGCAATAGAATATGCCAGACTCCTTAAACAGTACGCTGATGATGCAAAGGACGACCTGCTCATCATCATGCGAGTGTACTTCGAAAAGCCCCGAACCACCGTGGGCTGGAAGGGCCTCATCAATGACCCCGACCTCAACGGCAGCTTCCAGATCAACAAGGGCCTACGAATAGCACGTTCGTTGCTCTTAGAGGTTGCCAAAATGGGCCTGCCAGCTGGCTGTGAATTCCTGGATACAATTACGCCCCAGTACACCGCTGATCTGGTTGCTTGGGGAGCCATAGGCGCTCGTACAACGGAGTCCCAGGTGCACAGAGAACTAACATCTGCGCTCTCCATGCCCACCGGATTCAAAAATTCTACTGATGGCAGCGTGGGCATCGCTATTGATGCCTGCCGTGCTGCTCGGTCCGGCCACGTTTTCTTGTCTGTGGGTAAGGAGGGGCTTAGCAGTATCGTCGAAACCACGGTAGGCTGCGCCCACTGCTCACCACATTTGAAATACTCATCGCATCCCAAAGGGCAATCCTGATGTCCATGTGATCCTCCGTGGTGGTGCAGGAGGCCCCAATTATGCTGCCGAGTTCGTACGCGATGCTGGCGCCAAGCTAGCGAAGGCTGGATTGGCGCAAAAAGTGATGGTACGCCAAACGATGCCAGCTTTCATATGATGTTGATCTAACAATTTCCAATTGCCCCCCCAGATTGACTGCAGTCATGGAAATAGCTCCAAGCAGCATCAGAAGCAAGTGGAGGTTGCCGACAACATTGTGAGTCTTAGCCGCAAGCAAATCATTGACACAGTGGTTCACCACTTACCTGTATCAAAATAGGCACATCAACTTGAGGCCGAGGACACATCCCACATGATCATGGGAGTAATGATTGAATCAAATCTTGTGGAAGGTCGCCAGGATATCTCAGCCTCTGGGCCGTCAATGCTCAAGTATGGCCAATCGGTGACAGACGCGTGCATATCCTGGGAGACGACTGTACCGGTTCTTGAACGCTTGCGACAAGGTGTACGCGGCCGTAGAGAACTTCTCAAGAAACAGGCGCGACCATGAATTTCTGATTAAAAACAATGGCATCGCTGTGACTTTTATATAGCAGCTGTGTCACTTACATGTTTCACTGTATCTCTCGTAGCAGTATGTACGAGCTTCAATCACTTGTATGCTATACCGTATCCGAGTTCAAACATTAAGTTAGCACTTGGTTAGCACCATCAAGAACTACGTGCGCTTATTTTGGGATAGAACCGTCGGCGGTGAACTACGTCCCTTGGAATCTGTATGCCTTCTTCTCTTTCTACTCTATTGCAAACATGTCCACAGTGGAAGATACCTAGAAAACTCACTCTTGTCGTCAGTATCAGGTACTCTACCGCACATGTTCTTTGCCTCATACCCTCTTAGATTGCATTCGCGCTCCTCTGGCCCTTGAAGGAAAAACTTGCCCGTAACCTCGCAAGCACACACGCGATTTCTCATTCACCGGCGCGATTCGTAATCGTTGCGGTCCTGAAACTACTCATTCTCTCCGGATGCTACCTCTTTCGAAAACGGACTGGCGTCGTGGCGCACCGCAGTATAGCGACGTTTGAGGAGGGTTGGTCGGACGCGAGAGTGGGAGACTTATGGAGACCCACCGCATGGGTACCCTCCATTCTGGTGTTTGCTGTCGCGAGCTCGCATGCAATCTTTGATTACTTGGTAGGTGGTGCAGCTGTCTTGAGCCTTGGATTGGCGGTATAACGATGCCATAGTTCACTTCCCACATGTACACCTCGGAAGGGGTGCTCCCATATACCCAGGCTCAACGTGTGGCAATACCGGTGACGACGGCGTTGCTGCCTATCGCTACTGCTTGCTTGCTTCGGAGAGTCGAAGTCACGCAACTACAGGGTCTCCTACTGCAGGTGAGTCCGCATCTCGCTCGTAATTATGGGCGCCGGAATTGTTGATTACCCGTAGTCTTGTGGCATTGTTTTCGTCTTGGTGAGTGAATAACAACTAAGTACGACCGGCTGTCTGAGTTTGTTAACAAGATCTCGTTGTTCGGCGAAGTCAGTATGGGGCCGCACTCCTTTGCCTTGGGTGCTTTCACCGCCATGGTGTTTGTCGCCACCGAGTACGTAAGTGAAACGCTGGACTTATACGTGGACTCCCGCCGAGTTGATGACTGTCCTTAGCTTTACAATACTCACCCACAGTCAGGCTTTGATGTCTTGAACATCCCATTATTCATTGTGGGCGCTGTGATCCACTCAATAATCGCGTTGGTTAAACCGTCGACCGTCCCAGAAGTACGGCAAAGCGAACTCTTTTCTTCTGGCTTTCTACCACTTTCGGTGCCTATGATGTCCCTCTTGGTCATGGAAGCACTGTCGGGCATACTGAGTTTGTCAGTCATTTTTCTGTAAGTCTCATCTACGTACCCACCAGGCCCGATATTAGTATTTAACATGTCATTTGTTAAGGCCAAGGCTCATTCGCTCTAGCCGTATTCTGGTCGTTGGATGCAACTATACTGCTAACGATGCCATTACTAGAACTCTCGAACGCATCCTTGGGCCTTCTCGTAGCATTCTCCTTGCTCGTCTATGGTGGTACCACCTTCTTATCAGCTCCCGATGCTCTTCGGGAAGAGCTTGAAGAGGAACCCACGAAGGTGATTGTCATATTCTCGAATTCGGATTCATGATTGACGGTAGAATAGATTAGGTGGCGGAAAACTCTGCTCGTCATCGGTCTGACTGCTATTACGGCCTTCATCGCCGTCGCGACCATGGGCCCATCTGCTGTTTCTTCGAAGTTCGCCGCACCTCATCGCCAACTTGCTCCCACCACGTCGACTTGCCAGCGAAAACCACTCCATTCGCAATCCTCCTACGACAAGCCCCGGACATATCACCATTTCGATAATGTACTGCTAATCGTGTTCTTCAGCCATGCACGATACGGTGCTAACTTGGATTATTATAAAGAAGTCTATTCGGAATACTTCCCTAATGTGTGTTGCTGATTATGTCTTTCTGTTCATTGCCCAGACTGAGGCTCTTTATGATACAGATGGTTTTCATCGGTCCTGCAAGTCGAGAAGATGCTGGTTTCTCGCACTCGTACGATTTAATGGTTGATTCGTATCAGTCGGACGAAGATTTGTCGGACCCTAACTTCTATAAAATGGCAGGAAGAGTGCGTCATCCCACCTTTCATTCCACCACACCAAGGATTCCCCTCATATCCGTACCCAATGCCTTAGATGGCTCATCACATGCTCTATACCGCCATGAAGGAACACAACTGCTACGACGGCTACCTATGGGCGCCGTTTGATACCCTCCTCAACATCCCCCGGTTACAACTGTTTGATCAAACAAAATTCTGGTACTATTCACCGTGGGGGAAATTTGTACCCAATCCTCAAGTGAAGGCGGACGAGAATGGAGGCAAACATGCTCCACCCGCGAGGATATCTCCCGACCCTGTCTTGAATGTGACTGCCAGTTGGCAAGGCTGGGCGAAAGATTGGTGGTATGTTTTGGATTTGGTGTGTAGTAACCGTCTCTGAGCTGACCGTTGTATTGCTCGCAGGTGGGGGTTCGTATCTCAGTATTCATGCACTCTACCAACTTTTTTGACACAGATCCAAAATAGTGACCCGCATGTTGGCTCGGTGGTATGCATGGAAGCGTTCAACAAAGTACCGGAAGCGATGCGCTCAAGGATGGCGTCTTTTACTGACGGGAAGACACGTCTCGTGGGGGGTTCTGCCGACACTGTCTACATCCCTGGGCGACATCGCGACAATTTCATGGATATATTGGCTCTATTCCTCGAAACCAACTGCTTCTTGGAAATAGCGGTGCCAACCACGATACATCTTGTAGTACCTCCCAACGAAGACATTCTATACCTCGATCACGTAAGTACAGCATTTATTCATCCCATCACAGCAACTTGGTTGACTCGAATGTATCTTTCGAAGTGGTGGATATGGGAGCCTCCATTCAACGCCACCTACGTCCGACAACGATGGGAAGAAGGATACGAAGTAGATACGTTCCACACATTCCATTGGGGCGAAAAAGACGAGTCGGGGGTATGGAGAGGGAACCACGACCATGTCGCAGATATACAACATTTACAAAAGGAATCTGCGATGCGGCAAGGGATACATTTAGATTAATAATTCAGGAATGTTTTATGTACTAGTCGGACACCCGCTGCTCTCGTTTCTTCGTCCGTCATGCACCACGACTTACACCCTCTGCGTGATACAAATCCAACAACCCCAAAAGGTATATGGATTTGAGTCGTGTGTACAACGAGAGTTCTTCGAGAGTTCTTGTGGAACCTCCGAGTCACTCAAAGTTCGTTATGGACATTAGGAGGTACGTGATACCCACGGAAGGGGCAACAGGAGGTGACTATGTACTATATAGTAGCTAAAATTGAAGACGGAGTTTAAGCCTACTGTGTGCGAAGTGGAGAAGCTCGGCATTCTCCGAGTGTTCACATCAACCATAGACGATCTAGGTACACGTGTGCCCCTTCTTCCACCTATTCGACAGGCTCCTAAGAAGGGTGATAGGTGTCGTTACCCTTTGGCAGTCTGGTGGAGGAAAGTTTACTTCATGATTGTATTCGGAGCGTTGAAGCACCTCAGCCGGTGGTGTGGGAATGTCTGCCTCATCAACGCGTTTCCGTCTGTACTTTCGCAAACGTTGCGAAGCCCGAACGCGGACGCCTCCACAGTCGACATTTGGGCATTCCTTGTACGCGAGCGTCGGTCGAGAGAAGATGGGTGTACTCGGGCGCTCTAATATCGACCAAGTCTTCGATGCAAAGTCCTCGTCGCCGACGTTTCGTTTGACCGAAATATAACTCGAAGTCGAAGTAGTCGTAGTCGAGAACCGAGAACTCTGAAATGCACTCTCATTAGTGCTGCATCGTACCGCAATGCCAACGTAGTCACCAAATTGTGCTGGGCCTGGAATATCGAGAATGCCCGATTATATCGCATCTCTAAGCTCTCTGTCGAATCTGTCTTCGTGAGGTCATTAAAGGGCTTGACTTCGAAGTCTTGTTCAAGAAGGTCGAAACATGAGTAATGTGTTTGATCCTTGTGGGCTCTGCCCAGCAAGGATCCGCGTAGATAAACGTCCATGCCGCCGATAGTAGATGACGTCTGAGTGCGCGCACCGTGTCTCGGCCTCTTCGCTGACGACAAACGACTTCGACTCCCTGCGAAGAGAAATCGGTGTGTGTCGCGGAAGAATGCGAGTGTCGCTGGCGTCTCGCTCAAAACGTTCCCAGACGAAAGCGTTTTCAACGTGATTACTTGCGACTGACCGTCTAGGGTTTCGGAAGGCGAGATCGGTCGTGAGTCTGGAAAGTAGTTCGCTGAACTGCCTAGGAGCTCTGCTCCAGAGAAAGCTAAAAGCCCATCTTCAGGATCCCAGATAACAGCGAAAGTGAGTCCTGTATCTGGCGGGATGACCTCCGACCAGCGATGATTGCTCGTCGGTTCGTCCTATGTGTATTAATACCATCAATCCGGTGAGTATCAAAGTAATGGTGGTCCTTACAGTCGCTTGGCCGGGAAAATGGGAGAGTGGTGTTGGTCTGCCTGAGGGTTTCATCACCATAACGAAGGAAAAGATAGAAATGATCGGTTGTGTTGCGGAGGAACGAAATTTAGCGAAAGTCGACGCTGCGGTACGATCGCGGAGGGTAGGCGAAAGGTGGGCGAGCCTAGGGGGTCAGCTAGGGCCTGCCTAACACATTTTGTGAGGGCTTGATAAAGGGGCCTCGGGGCACCCTACACATGGCACGGCCAACACATTTATTACAAACGGAATGTGTAGTCGTCATGAGAAAGGAAGATGCCAGTAATTTCTATTTCAGTCACTCCTGGGAAATATCAGGACGGTAGTGCGACCAGAAGCTGGACTTGAAAAGCCTACCTTTTCTCATGGTGTTCCGCCGCCTTGGCCAGTAACAAAGTCTGGCAACACGCAGCTAAGGAGGGGGCTGCTATATGATAGCCCCAAGTGGTCTTTCATATACGATGCTAGGTGTGCATGCAAGTTTGCTGAGATAAAGTGGGAATGAGGGGAATGATGGAACAGCGCGCGTATAGAGTTTAGAGCCACAGTGGTATGTAGGTTTAGACCCTCGAACTTACATTCAAGATCGGCGTATGTAGGCCATGCTTTCGGCACGCGTCCAGTGTCCTGGACCCCTGGACTCCTGAGCCAAACTTCCAGTGACATTAGGGGCTTATATCCGACGTCAAGTTTTATGAGAATATAATTCACTAGCAGCTGACCCGCGCTACGCACGGTGGATAATTCAGAATTAAAAATTTTAACATTCAAAAGTGAATGTTGAAATATTGAATGGTTAATTGTACATAAGCAAATATGCACCCCAACTTCTTTCAAAAGGACACCTTCATCACCCAACCTTCAGTTGGGCCAATTTGATGTCCCTTGCCACTTGTACCAGGACGAAAGTTGTGGAATGTATTGAATCAATGGCCTTCCCATGATCAGTCAGCAATTCCCATTGTCACAATGGTTAAACATTAAATCATGTTTGGAAAGGCACCTTTATCATCCAATCCAAAGGTTGAGTGATGTGCTGCTTGTAAGTAGTAAATGTTATTATTCTAATATTCTAATGTAGTAGCTATGCAGGAAGCAACCTTCTACTGGTCAGACCAGCATAAAGCTTCACACTTTAGCTTTCCACAATCAATCAGTAGTTCCCACCCTAAGGTGACAACAGAAAGAAAGGTATCTTACTGGTATACCCACAGTCAATCAGTCAGTGCTCACTGATTCTCCATTAGAGCCTCCAATGGTACTGGTTTTCTTGTTCTGTTAGCTTGTGTATATACATTTGCAGACCTATTCTCGAACATTCCACCCATGATCATTTTCTGGAATTTGCACTGATTTTTCCATCATACTTTCACTTCACACTTTCACAATGCTTAACCTGTTGCTTAGTCATCTTATTGTTTTTGACATTTGTCCCCCTAGGAGAAAAGTGACTGCTTTTACCTTGCTTGAAAAGCTAGGTCCTCCATGCTGGAAAAAACCCTTATTTGGGTAACAGCTTTTTGCATGCTCATACTTGCCTCTGTTTGCTCTACTTTGTCTTGCTTACTTCTGAATGGACAGTGCATGTCCAATCCAAGTCTAATCTGAATCCAGGCTTCTAAAACCAGCCACTTGTACAAGAGTCAACCCCACCTCAATGCAAGCAAGTTGGCAGTGTTGAGTGAACAGAGAAGTCAAAGAGAAGGGGATTCAGTGGCAGTATAATTAGATTAGGCTGTACTTATGTGTTAGCAATGTGTGGTTTATTCCAATTAGTACCTAAGCTATGCACCAGAGTCTGTCAGTACATAACTGTCACAGTGACATTGACAACCTGCCATGAGCTCACTGAAGAGTATGGGAACAAAATCGGTGATCCCAGTGACATATTTTGCCAGCCACTCTATCAAGAGTTTCAAGCTTGCTTGATGATGTACTTGTTTACATTGTGCCTTAGGAGGTGTTACATGCTTGAAAATACTATACTGCAACTATGAGTACATGTTCATTTGATGGTGCAGTGTTCTCAACTGATGAATTGGGAGCCTTGCATGCATTTGGTGGAAGGCACAAGAATGATTAATGGATGCCGATGTATGCAATTACCCAGCTCTGGCCTTAGCTGCAACACCTATTATCAATGAACTTACCCAGTGGGTTCTTACACAATGACACAGATGGATGATGGACCCTGACTCAAGTGGGAACAGAACAGAAAGTGAAAAGAGAATTTGAAAGGGGAACTAAATGAGGGCAGATTGTATAAGTATGACCTCTGTTTCCCCCCTTTTTGTCTCTGATTAAACGACACAAGAAAAAGGTTGTGACTACAGTGAAGAACTTGAACACCTATGCTCACACACAAGCTTGCAAGAAACCAACAATGCCCATCTACCAGCACCCTCTGTGACTGACTGTTCATGACTGTGGCTTCTGTTGCACCCAGTTCTTTGCCACTATCAACTGCAAGCTTGCCAAACTTGAAATTAAGTAAATAACTAACAGTTTCAATCCAGTCCTGGGTATTCCACTCACCCACTCAGTCCCCTCCTGCCTAAGGGAGCAATCCATGGAGAGTGACAGACTTGAAGTTGAATGTTCAGTGCTTGCACTCTCCTCTTGCATATAGCAACAGGCCTATGGTGGACAGCATAATCCAGCCTGTGCTCTTCAAACACCTTCCACCCTTCCTAAATTCTATCTCACTCAATATGATCTCACTGGTGTTTTGTGTGCTACTACACTACTTATAGGCATAGTTTTCTTGTTAATTATTATTCATTTACCATATCTGGTTCTATACTACATCTGAATAGAAATTATCCAAACTACTGTGTGACAACCTGCTACAAGCTTGCTAAAGAGCATGGGAGCAAAATCAGTGATCTTGGTGACATATTTTGCCAGCTGCTCTATTGAGAGTTTCAAGCTCATTTGACGATGTACTTGTTTACATTGCACCTTAGAAGGTGTCATGTGCTTGAAAATACTCTTGTACAAGCAGTTGGTTTTAGGAGCCTGATCTGAATCCATTACAAGGTGTCATGCATGTCATGCATTGCAAATCAGGGGTTTGATTATACCACTCATACAAATCTGCTATGACTACTCTTTCAGAATGGTCCTGCCTGAGACAGATGCCTGTGTGCTAACTATTCCAAGATCAGATGCTGTCAGCCCTTGACAGACATTGACTTGCTGCTCCCACTTGCCAAAGTGCACATACATCCCCTGATTTGGATTGACATTGAGTAATTGGCTTGCATCAGTGAGATCTTGAGACCTGGAAGATGGGATCTAAAAGAAAATTGGAACAAGCACAGAACCTAGGACCACAGTGTGAATGCTCAGAATGAAGAATGAGTCAGAAATAGGGAAATCAGTTGTTGCTAAGAGCAATGAGACCCCACAAGCAAGGTATTTCAAGGCACCAACAGTGGCACTCTGGTTCTAATAAAGCACCAGAAATCCAAAACCAGAATGCTACCTTTGTAGGATTCTTTATACCATGAGAAACTGTACAGAGAATTTCTATTGTAGATTTAAACTCCCACAGAAAATGGTGCATGTTTGTTATACTTCTGAGCTCACAGCCAATAAAGCCCCTGACTCTGCTTTTGAGCAAATCAGTAAATTGTCTTGTGAAGGACACAGACTCTTACCCAAGACCCATCATAATTTGTCCTCAGTCCACCACCACACTGCTGAAGTAGGCGATACACCCTTAAATACCAAAGATATGTGCTTTCCAGCATGGTAGTGGTCAAGTACTCCTCCTTGCCTCCTCTCAATATCAACTAGGTACAATGGAGGGACTGACTTGAGGATCAGAGATACTAGATCAGGAGGAGCAGGCAGAAAATTAGAAGTAAGTCAAATTTGTGGCTTAGTCTGTTATGCTTTGCAGTAAGTCCTGTTTATCAATGAGGTTGTGAGGTTATGTTGTAGTACCTGTGCAGACTCGATGAGATACAACAGAATGAAAGGCAAAAGAAAACAAATGTTTCTTACCCCTAGCGGAAACAACAAGTGTAACCACCATAGCTTGCGCATTCAACATATATCAAGAAGGATAAACACCATTTTGAGCATAGTGCAGCTTAAGGATTCGATGTGTCTGAGAGAATGTTTCATGGCCAGGGATGGTTGGTTGAGGAATGGGGAATGGGGATTGATTTTCAAGCAAGTGACTGTAAGGGCAATCTCAAGATGGCCACACAGCACAGGCCTAGCAGAGGGAGAATCCAAAGGAATGAATAGAGCTACTACAATACATGAGAGGCTGCTCACCTAGCAGAGGGAGAATCCAAAGAGAACAAGATAAGGATTCTCCATGCTAGGAGGCAAAGTATATACTGTAGAAGTGTGAGAGAAAGGTGGGAGAACTGTATAGTACACCAGCCACAAGTCCGGAGAATATCACAAGGTACAAGTGGCACATGTGATAGAAAGGCAGAGGGAATGTGCAGAAGTTGCGCCTGCGACCTGGGAAAGTGGGAATGGAAAGTAGTGAAGTGGGGGAAGAAGGTATAGGTCACCTAGATGTGCTCCAAAGTGTATACGTGCATCCAAAGCATGTCCGGGCATGCCCAAGTGTGGCCAAGTGCAGCTGAGTGAATCCGGACCACAGGAAATACATCAGATACATCGGATGAGGCTTGGATGCATCGGATGTGGCTCGTATGTATGGTAGAATGGAAAGGGAGTGAAAGAAAAGTAAATAAGAGTCCATGGAGTGAAGAGAAAGAGAAAGGAGTGAAGAGACAGGGAAAGAGACAGGGGAAAGGAGAAAATAGGAGTGTCCCCTTACAGTGACTCCCTTTCCTGGCAAAATGGCAATGGCCATTGATAGGGGGTATCACCAATACCCTCAGTCATGGCAACATTCCAGGTGCTAAGTTGATGCTACCAGATGGGGCATGTGCTAAGTGTAGGCGTTCAATGGATGGCTGATTTTCAGGATACCTTGAAATCTCTCCTGCATCTAGTGTTCAATTCACCCAGAAGAACTTGTTGAGTGCAAATGGGTAAGGCACTTTGATCAAGGTCGTGAGGGTGGCCCTTGGAGGAGGACATAGACTAATCTTGAAGACCTTTAGACTGTCTAGATACTGAGGCATGTTGTTCAGATGGGAAAATTCCTCTGAGGTGAATCCAGGGGAATCGATGGTGGTGATATGGAGCTTCCTCACACTTGAAGTGAGATACTGATTTGGAACAATCATCTGTCGAAGGTGATAGAGTTACTTGCTTTGAATTCAAGGGACGAGTATAACAGAGGTTCAACAGCAGCATGAAACCATCGGAATACGAAAAGCAATGTATGTAACATAGCTCGGCCCCTGACATGGTCAAGAATTGCCAGAAGCGCATCGTCAGTAGCTTGACCATGATTGTCGGTGTGAATGTTGGTCACGATTAAGCGCTTCGGCTGGAGTCCTAGGCCCTGGTATCAATACATATCCCGAATATAGGATTCTGACAATTTTGTCTGGATTGCCCAAGGATTGCAAATTTGGACAGTCACATAGGTTGACAAGCTATGGTCACTGTGGTTCCTTGTCAGATAAAGCTTCGACTGGCGACGAGAGACATACCATGCGTCGCTGAGAACGGTGACTGACTCGTTGGCCAAAAGCAGAAATGAATCGGAAACGGTTAGCGGCGAGATCACGTGTCTGGGGAATCCCAGGGGTGCATGAGCTGGGATCATCTTTGCTTTCACCAACACTCATGCGACATGGCTGAAGTTGAGAGTGGCGAGGCGATAACTGTCTCCTCTAAACTATATTTGTACGTGGAGCCTCCGCGAAGACTCTGAAAAGCCTCGTTCTCATCCACTGCGGTCCTAGATTCACTTTCCTCGCAACACTCTTTCTTCTACTTGGTATCTCTGCGCTTATCGTTTTTCGCTCTCTTGTTATCCGGCGACGCTTAGAAAGGCGCATTAAATCATGCGATCCAAGAGGGACTCGTCGCAGCCCCTGGAGCTCCAGGCTCGAAACATAGCCGACTCACAAAGAAACCTAAATTGCACGATGTCCTGGGTAGAACGTGGGGGCGGGGCATGGGAGGAGGTTCAGGTCGGCACTCTTTCTTTGAATTTTGCTTTCGAGTTCGTACTTTTGCTTGATTTTATGACCGTTGCATTCTCTTCATTTTCTCGATTTCGAACGAATTGTATCTAACACGATCTATGCCACACAGCCGTTATCTCTGCGACTTAAAGCTGACCGCACACGCGCAGAAATGGCCTCAAGACCACGGCTGATTGCGGTTAATGAATCAGCCTTTTGGTCGATGATCCTATCGTCCAACCCCATGCGTGCACCTAATAAACTCGGCGCCCTCGACGAAAACAAGGCAGAGGGACCCTCCCCAACCGAAACAATGGTACAAGTGTCTATCCTTGTTGCCCTCCCTTCGCAATCGTTCCATGCAAAAGGCGATGGTGACGGGGAACGCGGGCTCCCGGAAGTAGCCATTGGGGTGGCTCGTCTTCCATACCGATCACTCAAACCCGTGCCCGAGACGGGAGAGAGCCTGGTCTCTTGAGCGCGCCATGTATTTCTCTGGCTGGAACACAGGGATTCCTATTTTCGTCAACGTATCTTTTATCGCAACACTTCTTGTAATACCACCGTACCATCATTTAACATTCATTCACACGGAAAGCAGAACGCACCCAGATGCAAATGACGACAAGCCCTTCGTCCCTTCGTATGTCTACCAAGAGGCTTAGGGTATGATACACCCGTGTCCACCCACTGGTTCCTACGGACGCTAGGGTGTTGTACACGCATTCTGGCGTTGAAGCTCACGGGGATGTTATTCGTCTCTCACCGATATTATGTGGCGAGTGGTCCTAGCAATGGAACATCATGACAACACAACACCTTCTTGTCACACCATAAGTTGTTTACAGCCGATTATAATCCGCGGATAATACAAACACACAGTCTGGCCTCCACCGTGCATGGCATGGTTCGTCCCACGACTATGATCATGTTTTGCGTTGTTTCTTTATGGTAGCAGCCAGATTTTATTATTAAAGCCTCTTGAACACCTCCCCCCCTCTGGCAAGTCGCCCCACTGCACGCAGCACCTTTCATTCGAGAGGTGTGTCCAACACGCTTCACGGTCTGTAGACGACGCTTAACTAATGGTGCTTTTATTCTCAGTTCATTCCAATCAACGCATCTAACCCACATTGGATGTAATTCAGCTTCTAGAGCCAGGAATGAGACCATGCTGAGAAGGACGGGGCACCGGGAAGTCGTCAAGTCGAACGTCGCACTCCCCCCAGGCGTGTCAACATTCACCCCGGATAGACACTGACTAGTACTGACTGAAGAAGCCAGCTTCACTATCACTTTAGCCGAGATGAAAGGAATGTTGATGCGTGAGGCTATAATGCTAGGACTCCACAGCGAGTCACCCCTCACTCTAATGACTGGCGGACGTTCTAGATGGTCATTAATGGGCACACGATGGAGACGAGGATGTTTGTTGGGGCCTGAATAGAACATGCGGTCGCAACGTGGTCAGTCACGCCCCAAATCAGGACCACACCTAGTAGTATCCCAGCGTAGAAATATGCACGACCCGGATTGCATCATGAGTTGAGAGGTCGAAGTGCGTTAGTTAGGACCTCCGCTATCCACGGCAATGACGGCCGTATATACTATACATGCAAGAGATTTGACGACGATATATGATAATGATGTTCTTCTAGTAAAGTCGGAGACTCCATACACTGCTGCGCTTTCTGGGCAATACCAATTGAACGTAGCACATAGGCCTCAGCATGCCTCCACGCCATGTCCCTCAGCGGTACTTTCCACGTCCTCCTCCCGCTCTGTCTTGTTGGTAGGACTCACGAGAGTACTATCGTGATGAATGATGCGGGTTTCATCAATACTCACAACAAGGCTGGGCGGAAGCGTTTGAGTTTGATTCCGATTCCGACTTCGTGGCATTGTGTCCCCCAGCGTTATCACCGACCCTGTAGAAGGATTCAGCGGGCAGTGGCCTGGGATGCGGCCTCTCACGACGATGAGGCAGAGTACAAGCCCAACAATGGGGCTTGTCTAGGGAGTGTGCATTCGTGAGGATGTGGTGGTCTGCGTAGCAGCGAAGGCTTACCAGGTCTAGAACAGCGAAATGCGCGTTCGAACGAGCTAAGAAGAGGACGAAGGAAACGAATGTACAGGTCCTAAAGGGGAGTGAAGATAGTTCACGCGTCTGGAATCAAGACACTTACGAATATAGGGCCGCGCTTTCCACTATAATCTGGATGACATGCTAGAAGAGAAGAGATCAATTTTATGCGTGAGGGGATGACGCTCATCGACTTTGGGCTCACTGGTACGGGAGAGTCGACGAACAGGTTGACATTCATGTTCTTGAGCGTTTTATAGCTCGACCAAAGCTTGTAGGCAATTACCACTACCACCGTGATTATTAGCAGCGGCCCTACGGCCAGGAATACGGGGCAATTAACGCACAAGTTGAATACATAGTGGTGCTGTAAGTTGATAATCATTTGGGTAAAAGAGCACTATGAAGCAGAGTACTGACGATAGTGTAAGCGTGAAGCAACTCCATACCCATTGGCCAGAAGTGAATGGATCCCGGTAGGGTTGGGCGGTTGCCGATTGCCAGACCAAACCACTCCCAGCAACTACAGAGGAACGAGTTAAGTCAAGTTCTGAATATCCAAATAAATGACCATACCGGCTAGGCCTGATGTCGTTAAGATAGGCAAACACATATAGTCAATGATTTGCTGGATACGTAGTAGAGTCGCAAAACCTGTACAGACGTTAGCTTATGACCCTACGTCCTCTGACGTAGGCTCAGTAAGAGTGGTGGTACCATGATCATATCTGCGATTAGGCACTGGAAGGCATACAAAGCAACCTTCGCAACGCGCTTTCTCTCGGAAATCAGTTGGAAGTACTCTAGGGCAGTGGTGCGATCATCCACAAACGCCTCGAAGAGCCGGGCGATACCCAGGGCCCAGTGCTGTGAGAAGTCCAAGTGAGTATAGTTACAGAGCGGGTACGGTACGGCAAGCTCATGTTATAACATACAGCGTTGATAGAGAGAAACATGGCTAGATCCGCAGTGAGTATGCCTTTGTTTAAAGATCCTTTGAGCCATCCGCGGCGTCTTGAAGTAAAAAATGTAAGGCAGCTGGTAGCAAACACCACGAGGTATGCACCTGGGCTCCCGAATCAGGCAAAGATAATTTAGGGTTGCAATGGGAACGAACCGAAGAGAAGAGTCTCCAAGACTGCCCCGAGCAATATGGCAGGGATTAAGTTAGGCATTGTAGCCAGTGATGGGCATTGGTATGAATCGCAGAGACTTTTATAAGTATCTCTTGAAGCACACAGGTGATAGGACCAGTTGAATAGGTTTCATTCAATACAGCATGCTTGCGGCATTTGGCGAGAATGATCATACAGATATATTGTATTTGGAATCCTGTTAGGAGAGCAGTTCAGAGTTCGGGTTAGGGGATTTTCCGAGATAATCCTTACTGTGAGTTCCCAGTGGACGGTGGTTGTAAAAAATGGTAAGGGGGATTCTGGCAAGGGACAATCCCGTCGGGCGCCAAGTAGATAGGAGATACAGGGATAATCAGGGGTCGTTGTTTCCATCCAAGAATAACGCGCCACAATCGCTTAATCTCCATTGACCGCTGCTCACTGACTACGTGTGCCTTCAAAAACCCAGAAATAGGACAATTTACGTGTGTCGGATAAAACTTGACTTCTCGGGATGCGGTCATGATGGTACTACGCCAGCGGCCACCGAAGCCGATACGTATCTGTGCTTGTTTCTCTTCTGACCACCCACACAACTACGAGGAGTATGTGCTGCGAATCGCCCTAATATCCATTTGTCTCGTCGTGTCAGAGCTACGACAACCAGCCTCCGCGGTATGGTAGTTGTACTACGATTATGATAACCATGGGTTGGCGATTCGAAATCAATCCCAAATAGAAACCGTCCAATTGCCTGTCAACCTCCTGCCATATGCCTCTCAACTTGACTCTTGAATTCGGAAGTTTCTCTCTTAATCAAGCTGCCTTCTGGTGCCCTGACGGTCTCGACCCCCGGGCGCGCTCACTGCGTTAACGGCCTTGACACCGACGATGAAATCCTTGATTCGAATGGCACTTTAGCATAATAATCTGACAGATGCCATACTCCAGACTCCTGAGGGGAAGGAAATCCAGTAACTTCATTATGATTCGTTTAGGGCCGTGGCCGCGTCGATCCGAGGCTTAGTGGAAAGTATATTCATAATATCGGTCTCAGCACCGGACGTTGGTGTTGGCCGGCCTAGCTGGTGGCTTTGCAATTCGCCCCCTCGGCGGTGGCACGGTCCACCTACAAATGTAATTGTGTCGCCTATGATTGGACTCACGGACTCAGAAGCTTTCAGACCAACTGAAATTGTACAATTGTACGTACGTAGAGTTTGATTGATACCGATGAGGATAAAATACATTGAGTGTTTAGCCAGAACGCTATGCAGGAACAACATGGAAGGAAAGGAGAGACGAAAGCGGTTAATACTAGGAAACAACAAAAAATGCAGGAGCGCGTGATGCAAAGTGTACTGGGAAGCGAAGAACCCCGAGATGAGAAAGGGAAAGGAAAAGGAAAAGGAGGGAAATATAAGTACAGGACAATGCATCAGGCATAAATGCAAATGTAGAGTAGGGTTAAAGTTAAAGAAAGTGAGTAGTAAGCAAGAGTACACGGGAAGACAAAGCGGTAACGAGTGCTAGTGACCATTGTTGTAGGGAGACAGCGTGTAAGACGGAGGGGTATGGAAAATGACGCGGGGGGGATCTTAAGCTTGCGGTATTATGTACCATGTATCCGGGTGTGAGATGATGGCTGCGAGTGAAATACATACGAATACTTGCCGTATGTGATCCCGTTACTCATCTCCGCATGGGAATAGCGACTAAACTCCCCACAACCACCCAACTTAACAAGAATGCCAACGCTGCCGATCTAACTACAATCTCCCACTGTCCCCTCACCACAATCGGGTTCAAGACTTTCGTTAGCGGCGATGCGAACGCTGGTACGGCTTTCACCAACTTGAATTGAGTCCGCACGCGTGCTTCTACAGGCGTGTGCGCAATTGCATTAACACTTGCGTCTTTCAGCTCTGTGGGTGTGGGCGGGTCTTGTGTAGATCGAGGCGGTTGTGAGGATTGTGGGTGAGGAGGTGGAGGGAGATGTGGTGGTATTGGGGGATCGGAAATATGAGCACTACTGCGCCTGGATTCTTTGTCGCTAATACCCTCAGGAACCATTACACCTTCCCCCTTCTCTAAATCCGCACCCCTAGCGGCATTATCAACGGAAAGCAACCACCTATTCCCCGTGCACCACACCTGTATCCCAGCCATCATCGCCCTCAAGGAAAACTTCGAAGCTCCACCCCAAGGCGCGCGCGCTCAGGTTGTATCATCACCACCGCCGGCCGCCGAGAGGGCAACGAATCGAAATCAAAAGGCGATATAGGCTGATGATCCTCTGGTGGATGTTTCTCGAAATCCATCGAGTTTAAACCTACTGAATCGAAGGGGTGTATGAAGGAGGCTGTAGTAGCGAACGACGTCATATCATCGTCGATGTCGTGGGCCGATTTACCCCCTGGAGGGAATTCGTAGTTGACATCGAGGGAGATGGGTGTTGTTGCAGGGCCTTCGATCGGGTCCGGGTCATAGTAAGCAGGCGATATGTGGATTTCGGCACCATGGAATTCGGAGGATGTACGAGAGGATGAAGAAGAGGATGAGGAGCAGGAGGAGTTAGAGTAGATGCTGGGAGTGCGGGCACGGGGTGAGCGTGAGAGGATAGGGTTGGAGCCGTTAACGTGAGCAACGGGTGGTGAGGGGATAATGAGGCGGTCAGGCTGGGGTGGGGCTGGGGCTGGGGCTGGGGCTGGGGCTGGGAGCGTGGGAGGGGTGGAAGGAGGATGCCGCGGAACGACGGGGGCGACTAAAGGGGAAGAGATGATAGGTCGGGCTCGTAGATTATGCGTCAATGTTTGGGGACGTGATATCGGTGGTCTGGCCAGCTCGAACTTGCGCAACTGACGGAAATCGCCAAAAATGTAGATCCCCAGGCATACCCCATAGAATGCAGCTAGGAAGATAGTGAGTCCTAGCCATATACCAGGAATGGCGACAAGGCGTAACCAGCGGGATGCGCCCAGCGCAAAGCTGGCGGCGAGGGGAGGTAGGCCGCCGATCAGTGTGAACATTACACCAGCGATCATACCACACAGAACTCGATTATTTCCGACGTTATTGTAAGCTGCGAGGACAAATCTATCCAAACTTTCTTGCAGCATTTTGTGCACCTCCGCGGAGACTTCGCCAAAAACAGCAGGGTCGGGGTGAAGGGAGCCATTTTGGAGATGGAATGGTGTGAGGATGTCGGATGGGACGTTAAGTTCGTAATCTGAGTTGGCGGTGAAGAAGGTCTGCTTTGCACGGGCGTAGAACATGGCAAGTTGAGATGAAGATTCTAACGGCCACGATTCGCGATAATCGCTGGAATCTCGGTGTGTCTTGCAGGTTCGAACCCAGTGCTCGTAGCGAACGGTGTACTCTCGCAACCATAGCACAAAGTAACTGCTGACAAATTAGCAATTAAGCAACCAGTAAAATATATCACGCACAGATTTTCTGGGCATAGCTCGACATAGAGCAGCCATTCCTTCGATATCAGTCAGTAATCGCGCGTTCTGTCGTTATCGTAGGCGTACCTCGAAATCCTTCAAGCCTATATGCGCGTTTAGCCTACGCCAAGTGGAAACTGCCACAAAACTCACCAAGAGGCGGCAGATGCTTCCTATTCAAAACATCCTCGAGGCGAACTTTATATATGGGTGTCATACCGCATGACCTGACTTTGCCCACAGCTTGTGGAGGATGGCACAGCCGATGCTAGTGTCAATGCGCGTTAAATGGCCCTGACTTCGGTTCGAACTGAATACGACCTACTGGGAGGGAGAGAAGGCCATGGAGGGTAGGTTGGTATGTTTTTGGTCGGGTCTGGGACGAGTACCTGCGCGCCGAGCTCATGGGCGACAGGCGGACTGGAGGGGGAGGATGGAGGAGGAAGGGAGGAAGAGGGACGAAGGGAAGTTGGCATAATAAAGTCCATGTGGGAGTTGGAGGAGGTGTCAGGGCTGCCGAATAAGATTAAGAAATGATCAAGGCCTGCCTGCCGACCGACCGGAGTTTTTCCCGCGCCCCCGCCTTGTTGCCGACCATCTCCGGCTCGTTCCTTCCTATCGATTCTCGTCTCTCCACCAGGCATGTCGTTGGCAACGTTTTGTTTGCAACTCGTCAAGGGCGTAGTTACAAGGGGGCTCGGTGCCGTTTCCACCCAGAGAGGGAACTCCTTCAGACTCCTCTTAGAACTTCAATAGGTGAATGTGACCTCCGCAGATCCTATCGACTCCGTGGCCGTTCCTTGCAGTCGCTTCCATTCTTAATGTCATATGTCCTTATCCAGGCATGCGGGCGCCTCTCGGAAGTATGTTGTCCGAATCTGGGACGAAAACATACAACTCCCCACACGTGCACCTTAGCTTCACTGACAGTCAACTGACAGAACTGATGCAGCAAACCCATGTAATCCATGCATCACTGGCAGATCATCGACGCTTACCGTGCTGGATACCCTCCCGCGTACTGTCCGCCTCTGCCGATTCGCTTCAACTCGCTTCCTGGGCACTTACTTCCCACAGCATGCATTAAATCCTTCCCATCACCGAAAACTTAAATAATTGATATCAATCGAGTCTAACATAATACCGCATTCACTGCACCCGATGCCCTATACCACTCGCTTACATGCCACACTTCTGGCCTTGCAATGCAAGATTGACATGAACGAAGCGAATAACGCAGGAAGAGTTCCAACGTGATTATTGAACTTGTGTCAACATAGATAAGCCCACGCAGCGTGCACCCCGGTACTGGCCCAGACTGATATTCCCTTCTCTTCGAGAAGCTGGTGGGGGGCCGAGATTACTCACTATTCTGAACTTGGACGGCATCTCCAATATTATCAAGAGGCCCTCAGCACCCATGTAGCACACCGAGCCCTCGTCCGATACGAGCAGCCTAAGTACATGAAGACATTCTACATGATCGGCGACTCAGATGTGAGGCCTTTAGTAACGACCCAACTCCGACTGCTTGCTTCGAATGGAGAGACCATCTTTCCCATCGGACCATGTAGAGCGGGGTAGGGTGTGCAAGGGAGTAAACCTGAGTAAACTTATTCATGCCTTCGATGCGTCCAGGAGAACCGACGAACTGGTAACACCTAACGATACCACGCACAGGCTCCTGCATTTGGCCGACGTCTCCAAAACGGAACGGAACTGTGCTTAACCTGCGCCGCGCACAACCCTTGCATTTGATGGTTTCAGAGTTTTTTGAGGACGCAAAAGCTTGGCGATGCTCTATAATATATCACTAGAGACGCGCCGTACAATCGAAGAAATACCTTTAGTTCTGCAACTCCATCGAGAAACACGACATCGCCCTACGGCCGCGCGTAGTTTGTATCCTGTAATGGTCGGTATCATAGTTGCTACAGTTTAAGCTGCAAAGATTGTAGCACTAGTTTGTAAAGAGAGAAGGCGTATTGGGCGGCGCCATGACGAAATTGAGAGCATAGAACATGCTTCGCCGCATCGACAAGTTACCTTGCTTGAAAAGCAAGGTCCCCCTCATCCGCTTTTCGCCCGATTTGGAAGGGGAGTCGGCTAGGGGTTAGGAGTGTCTACATTTGCCTGTCATCACTAATGTTCTGTGTATGTTGTTCCTTTAGCTTGAACTGTCAGATTGGAGATGTTGTGCTGCTACCTATACTGTCCTGTTGTTTGTGTCTTACCACTGGAGAATCATCATATAATTAATTATCAAAACATGATTTTCTTTTCTACTCCATCATTTGAGTACTGTGAAGTCTTTGACTTCATCACAGTATAGTTTAACATCCAGTTCTGGGTCATCTAAGTAGTTGATTGTCAGGTTGTGTAATGTTTGAACTCACTGAAGCCTTTTAGGTGGTCACAAGTGCATTAGATCCAATCTATAATGAATGGAACACAGGTGTAGTGATGGTAATAAGGCTAGGAGTGATGTTTATGTAAGGCACTAGGCCAGTAGCTAAACCCACCTGTTACAGGTTGTCTGGCAGAAGAACAGCTGTACTATTACCAGGGTCTGTAAGCTCACTTCCACTGCTTCGATTCCAGATCTTGAAAGATGTTTGGTGTTGTCTATTTTCCCAATGTGAGGGTTGTTTGTCCTTTGTCTAAAGTCAGTAGCTTCAACCTTGTTAACTGCTGCTCACCTGTGACATGTTATCTGCTCACCTTCCCTCTTCTCCATGTCTGTCATCATTCATTTTCACAGTTGATTTATTAATGCAGCCACTTTCTTTACATGCTTGTTGTTGCTTCTGTAGCAATACTGGTCCTGCAGTTACATTTGATCATGAGAAAATTCATGAACATGTTGAGCCTGAGGGCTATTGGCTTTGGTTGAACTTGACCTGCTGCCAACTCTGTTCCGAGCCTGGCCTGTGGGCCATGCTCACAGTGTCTCAATGATTCTCTGTCTCATCTTTTGTGGCCCTAGCAGTGATACATTGCCTATTGTTTCAATATCAGAAAAATCACACTGTGTCTTTGATAAGTGGGGATAGCACACTGCAAACTTGGGGGTTATGATTGCTGGGGCTGTCATCTGAACTGTCTGGTGCCCCCATAATATTGAACTGATTCAAACACAACCACTCTGGTGGAGGCAACCTAAAGGTTTCCCAACAACACAACAAAGGTGATGTGCTGTCAACAGTGCTTCAAACATTAGTTCTATAGTTGACAAGCTGTAAGGAATCCCAATTCCTTACCTATGCCTTGCCCCTGTCCCCTGACTTCAGATATGATCATGTGACCAGTCTCCCTTATATACTGAAGTTGCATACATATTCTACTTACTTCTTCCTGTACTCTCCTCCCATCATCTCATTAATACACCCCCAACATTTGATCCTTTCACTCTGTCTTGTTCTTGAGTGTTCATCCTATGGGCTGCTTCCACATGACCTGTTTGAACAATGAGAACAACTGAAATGGTTCAACAAGCTGATGAGAAAAAGGTGATCACTTGATGTACCAGGCTTGATTGTCTTCTCAAAACAGCCCTGACCATCACATATCACAAACCATCTATACCTTTCATCCATTC
Organism: Pleurotus eryngii var. eryngii; assembly: GCA_029467805.1. Classification (NCBI taxonomy): domain Eukaryota; kingdom Fungi; phylum Basidiomycota; class Agaricomycetes; order Agaricales; family Pleurotaceae; genus Pleurotus; species Pleurotus eryngii. The sequence goes on from SZVJ01000011.1 coordinate 1,653,420, forward strand.
ATTCATACACAATTGTCTAAGATATCCTGAGAGAGATCTGTCAGGCAAGACAGAAGGCCAGACAGTCAGCATTGAACATGAACAACACAACAGTTCTCATCTGAATACTTGACTTCTTTATGATCAAACAAGGTTCCTTCAATTGCAAAGTGTGATCTTCACCTTGCTTGAAAAGCTAGGTCTCCCATCACTATTTTCTTCTTTATATGAAATGAGTTTGTAACCCCTGTCCTCTGAATATTTTGTGTCAATAAAATCTTGCAACTCTTGTTGTGTTGTTGTCCACAGGACAGGTCACCATTATCAGTCATATTTTCTCTCTTCCAACATCTGAAATAAACTAGACTTGATATGGCAACATGATTGTTGCTGATTTTAATTGTGTTTTGTGAACCCCTGTCCTGTTCCACTCACATGTCTCATTCATTTTCCTGCTGAGAACTTGGGTGAGCAGGTATCCCCTCTGCCACTGCTGTCTTGGAAGATAAATATTAAATATATGCAATGTATCAGACATCCATATGCCTTCCACAATTTGACATTGTATTTTGACACAACAGCCATTCCTAGGGCTTGTGTAAAGGAGATAACTAACCTCAAATAACTTCACTGGACCTTACAAGCTGTTGAACTTGGATTTCAAGGCAGCACCACAATGCCAAGAAGTTAGAACTGCTGTGACTTATCTCAATGCCTGCAGAATGAAGAAATCCAACCTTAAAGCTCAGTCACTGATTAATCCTGGATTTTAGGGTATTGCAACAGTTTTTACTTACTAGAATGGGTAAGCCTGGCTCTTGTTGACATTAATGTTTACTTACTAGCATCAGCAAATCCGTGAACCACCAGCAAGGGTTTATCGACCCTTATAAATGCCATAAACCGTTGAAAGACTTACCGAAACCAACATGCCACCCATTTTTGCAACACAAGTTATAAGGGATGTCGCCCGCTTGCAAGAGGTGGTTCCACATGGCGGACTCCGTCCTTATGGCCAGTTTCGAGCACACTGGTGGTTTGTGCCAGCATCTTGCTTGTGTTTAGCGTGACGCACTAGATTCTTATGGCAGGTTTCGGACACACTGGTGGTTTGTGCCACCGTCTCACTGGTAGTACAAGTGCAACATCATACTGATGATTGCCTATATATATGGTCAAATACTCGCATCACATTGAGGTGTAAACAGCGCGAGAGTATCATAATAAGGACTTACAACAGATGTGTCCACTAGAACAGGAAGTTGCGGCACTTCATGTTGATGTTGAATGTACACAGCGAGGTGTACTCAACAGTTGTGCACTCAGCCTTGTGAGGGTATAACAAGGCATATCAAATTGGTTAAGAATACAGTACAAAATCAGCGGGATATAGGCTAGTTATAAGATGAACTTTATAATAGACAGTAGGAGATGATAAGTATGTTGGGACTTGGGAAAGGCAATATGTCTAGGTAGCTGGTTGAGCAGTGAGATGAGCGTGTTTGGCTGCACGTTGCACCTTCAGACGATCAAGCGCAGATTCTTCGCTGGGGTTAACATCATCAGAGCTGTTGCTGCTGCTGCTGTGAGTAGGGCCTGAGTCGGCACCTGTGCAAGAACCCCAAAGCTCACTGCATTAAACTTCAGTCAATGGCATGTCAAAAAAAGGCACACTCACTAATTCCAGTACCTGATGATTTCCGCCATCCCTTCCTTGTTGTCCTCGAGCACAGACAGCACTGAGCGATAGAAAGCATGATAATCGAATGCAGCACTCCTCTTGTTGGAGCTCTTGTTGCTGCTATCCTTCCAGCCCCACTCGGGCTCCGAAGTGAGCGCGAATCACACCTAAATACTGAGTACTTAGTGTCTAGCTTGTGGGCATCAGTTATACATACCTGGACAACGATATAAGCAATGATGCGGGGGTTGACAGTGGTAATGCTGGCCAAGGCAGCGTTGCCTCGACGATGAGTGGAGAAGCCAGGTCGAGAGACGGTGCAGCTGCATTCAATGAGAATACATTTGGCTGCCTGGTGTTGTCCTTAGCCTGGATGATGAAAGGGACAAATATGAAACTCACACATATGAGGAGATGTCCACGAAACACGCCTTCAAAGAGGTCCTCAGGGTTGTAGGCCTGGTCGTGGGGGTACAGGAACCTTGGGAGGTCTTTGGGCAAGACAATAAGAGCACCATCCTCGTAGGCCTTGAAAGTCCTAATAACTGGCGAGTGAGTGTATATCAACGATGGAAGGAGGTTCATACTCGTTGGTTGCGGGCTTGTCAATAGGGCACAAGAGAGTAGCGGTGATAGGGTGGTGCCAGCCTTGGTCGTTCTTGTTACTGGTGGATGAAATGGAGGGATCCAGTGTCTGCTTCATGTCGAAAAGTATGAAACTTGGAAGTCGGTCCTTGAGTGCTGCACAATTGTTGGAGCATACAGCTTCAATGCCCCTCCCGATCTAAGAAACCATGAGAGCAGATTGAAGAGGAGAGGTGAATACACCAACATGGCAACAAAGTTCGTGCCGATAGGCAAGGCTTTGAGCAAGGCTGAGCATTGTCTTGCAGAAGTCGGGCATGACACAGCAGCAGGTGCTCCAGTCTTCGAGCATGTAATCCTTGTTTGTCTTCCTAAAGCAGTTCGTGTGCCATCAGACAACACCTTCATGGGATCAAGCGAGGAACATACTCAGCATCCTCCTCCATGGCATCGTCCATATCAGAATCCACCTTGGAGCAAATACCGACATCAACAACTCAGTCTAGGACTTGGAAGAAATCAATTAGTCGTGCCACATATCGACCATACAACTGATAGGAGGTTTGATGGTTGTCGATGTCTGGTGCATCCACATCATCATTCTCCTTGTTAGCATCCTTGCCTCACCTGGATGGTATGTGAGTGAATATGATTTCAGATGGACCAACACGAGCGTACCATCGCTTGTGCGACTCAAGGGCAAGTTGATCTGCCACAAGTTTCTCAGTGTTGGCAGTGGAAGTAGGGGCCTGAGGTGAAGCACCGTTGCCAGTCCGACTGGTAGCCACACAGGGAGTGGGCTGAGGGAGGTTCCGAGGAGGGATCATTGATGTCAAAGTGAAAGTGATGGTGGGGGGAGTACTGGACTTGATCAAAGCAACATGAACATGATATAGTCTGGGGTCACATGTTCATTATCTAACAATCAACAAACCATTGCAAGCTGTCGCGTGCCTTCAAACTTGAACATTTCAACTTGTCACCATCCTATTCCCTAGGAATCCCTGTAGGTGAACCCTACCCCTCGGCCAGCACATCCTCACCAAAGACAACGACACAACTGTGTGCGTGGCTCCGACCTTGGAGCTATGCATATATGTTGGGTACTTGTCTTCGGTGGTCTTGGTTCCCTTACGCCCAATACAAACTTGTTTCTTTTACCGACTCACTCAACACTTCACCGATTCATGAAACCCTGAGGTCATGCTGGCAAAATACCAGCCTCCAGAGCCCCTTGATGGTGAGTTGAACCGTCTTTCCTCACACCCCCACAAAGGTGATATTGGTCAATGTCCCCCACAGCAGAAGAACGTGGCTGTCAGCTCAACTGGGACAATGATGAAGGCTACACAGCCAACATTGGTACACCCCCAAATCATGGCAACTTGGCCCTGGACCCCAGTAGTCCTGATGGTCCCATCTCCACTCCTGAAGCAGCAAAATTGCTCATGGATTTCCTTTTCCCCAAACCTCTCGAATTCCCACTACTTCTTCCTGACGCCCCACGCTTTCCCACACAGACAGCTGCTCACGCCCCTAGCAGCACAATACAAAGGCAAACCACTCAACATTTGGGAGGCTGTCCGCATAGCGAATCAACAGATAGATGATGAAGTGGTGGGGGGATCAGTGTCTGGGGAGAGTGTGTTGGTTGAGGGCTCGCAGCTCCAGTGTGCTAGGTTGGATAGGCAACCATGTAATTTGCTGGTATGCATTACTGTCTTCATTCTCTGTATGCCGCTCAATGGACATCAACAGTCTGATCCCGCTCCTCTTGCGAGCCCAAGAATCCCTCGTGCAGCACATGAACTCCTCCGCTGTCACCATATTCATCATGCTACCAAGATAGGGGTGCATATTCAGCACCTCAAGCATCTTGTCGCAAGTCTCCTCTGAAGACAACACCAGCTTCCAACACCTCATAAGGGTTCACTCCTGGGGAACGAGATCTGTATAATTAGTAAACATTGCCGCCGACTCCTCAGGCAGCAACATTGGCTACTTGATTTATCATGTACAAACAGTTGAATGTCAATACATTGTGTGTATATTATGTACAACACCAGCTCTCAGCCATGGGTTGTGTGGAAAACTCCCTTTTTCTTCCCCCACTACATTGTCAGTACCCTGGCCACGGCTCAGCCTCCACAGCAGAAGCTACTGAGTCGCAGCCAGGTGAAAGCATCAGTCATTTTCAGAAGTTAACACCTATGTTGACTGCAAGTAATCTGGATGCTTGGCCTCTACAGTCTGAGCTCCCGTCGTAACCAGGTGAAAGCATGCAGCCTGGGCTATCTTCGCTTCATACACTCTTCTCTTGGCCTTTAGGTGTGTCTCTTAAGCTGTCTAATAAAGTTTTCTAATAAAGTTTTGCTGACATGCTACCCCAGCGCTGAGTTGGCTGACCAATTGCCAATTTTCTGACTCCTGAGAGCCAGGTCCAGCACTGTTATCTTCTGTCATTGCTATCACCATCTTGCTTGTGCCACTTGAGCCTGAAGCTAATGCACTGGCCTTGGGTCTTTGTCATTTTTTTGGCAATGGTCTATGTATGCCAACATTGTCAATTCCGAGCTGAAACGAAGCGCAACCTCAACATCCATACCACCAAAGGATGTATGGCACATGCAACTGAGGACGGGAGCTTTGTCAATGCACTTGAATGAGCCAAAGCCAAGAGACACTGTAAACGTGAGCGGGAGAGAGAAGCCAAACGCCAACAACTTGATGGCCCAGCAACTGCTGTTGAAGGTGACGAAGTGTGGGAGGACATTGATGGTAGTGACCCTATTGTGGTAAGTGACCTCTTGCTCTATACTATGATTCATCTACAAAATCTGAGAACTTCTATGTAGGACGAAGTAGCTTCACACACACCAGTCGAGCCACAACCATTGGGTCGCACCCATCGGGCGAAGCGCCCGACCTGGAAGGTTTTACAAGACCAACGGCCCACCATGGTGCCACCCATTCCATCCCAGCTGGGACTTGATGATGCACCAGATGCTGGTGCACCTACAGCATCACCGCCACCTGAGCAAATGCCTCACCGTATCTGGAATCCATTCCGCTCAGCTACCAATATGTTTGGCCTCTTTCGTGAATACATGTACCAGCCAACGCATGACCCAATCTCCCTTTCCCTGACTGACCAACCTGCCAACCCACAAGACAAAGTAGTACTCCATGAAATAGACACCGCCAACCTTCCTCCATCTCTCCTGAACAATCTTCCCCTATACTTTCCATTTAGCAATTCAACGGCCTTTGGCTTTTTGCATTGGAAGTGGACTGGTGCAAACTTAAAGTCAGACATAGAAACAGCAAAACTCACCTCTTTTCTCCGCTTGGACGATTTCAATCAGGCAGACATAAAAGCTTTCAAGATAGCTACTAAGACTCGGTGCATCAACCGTTACATCAATGGAGATTTGGACGATGGCTTGCTTGGCCCTCATTCAATCCTTCCCCACCATGGGGAATGGAAAGAATCCCCAGTGACCATTACCATTCCAGATGGCAAAGAGCACAAGAAAATGGAGGATCTCCCAAAGTTTGAAGTGCTCGGCCTTCACCATCGCTCGCTCACAGACATCATTTGCAATACATTATCAGATATCGATAAAAGCTGGTACTTTCACTATGTTCCATTCAAGCACCATTTCCAGCCTCCCGCTGTTAATGGTATTGAGCCACCGCCTACATGGGTTTACAATGAGATTTATACTTCAGACACCATGATTGACGCACACGAAGCCCTTCAACAGCAACCACCTGAGCCAAACTGCACGTTGGAACGAGTCATTGCAGCTGTTATGCTATATTCTGACTCCACTCACCTCGCTTCCTTTGGCACTGCATCTGCCTGGTCAATCTACATGTCGTTTGGAAATGAATCCAAGTATGTTCACTGTAAGCCCCAAATGGGGTCTTGTCATCATCTGGCCTATATACCAAAGGTAAGCTGCAATCTGTCCTGCCATTATTCACTAGATCAATAATGCCTTCATAGCTCCCAGATACCTTCTACAAATTTGTTACGAACACAACAGGGGAGGGGCCTACAACTGATTTACTCACCCATGCTCGGCGAGAGCTCATGCATGCAGTTTGGCATCATATACTCGATGAAGACTTCAAGCAAGCATATGAGCACAGCATCGTCGTGCTATGCCCTGATGGAGTCCATCAGCAGTTCTACCCCTGTATATTCACTTACTCGGCTGATTATCCTGAGAAGGTCCTCCTCACCACCATTTGCAATCTCGGTGCATGCCCCTGCCCTCGTTGCCTTGTGCCCAAAGCCAAAATTCCTGAGCTTGGGACACAACGAGATGATGCTTGCAGATCCAAGTTAGCCTGAGTTGATGATGTCCATCAGTGTGGAAGGATCATGCAAGTCCATGACTGGATTTATTTAACAGGCCGCGCGATTAAGAGCAAGGCAGTTGAACTAGTTATAGGCGTATGGTCAGGGGTTCCTACCACTGTACATCGAGCCTATCTGCAATATGACAATACCATGACTGACATACCCAATAGAATGCCTTCTCTGAACGCCTATTGGAGCTTGGCTTTGCATTCCACGACATGTTTGTCCCTGATCTCTTGTATGAGGTCGAACTGGGCACATGGAAAGCTCTATTTACACATCTCGTACGCATACTTGTCGCTCACGGTGGCACTGCCGTTCAGCAGCTCAATGACAGGCAAGTACGTTCCTAATGTTTTCTTGCATGTTCTAACTGATCCTTTAGTTACCGGAGTGTTCCCACATTTGGTCGCTCAACAATACGGCAGTTTCATAACAATGCCTCCTCCATGAAAAAGCTTGCAGCACAAGACTTCGAAGACCTACTTCAGATAAGTCAGCTAATGTCCATTGGCCAATTGGCACATACTGATGTATTACCTCAGTGCGCCATGCCTGTTTTCGAAGGCATATTGGACAAGCCCCATGACAATAATATCCAGAAACTGCTTTTTACTGTGGCTGAATGGCACGCCCTGGCGAAATTACAGATGCACACTGAAGACACTCTTGCATCACTAATACAAGCAATGAAGGATCTTGGACGGCAATTATGGTCTTTTGCAACAACAACTTGCATGGCTTTCGATACCAAAGAGCTACCCAAGGAGGAGGCTGCACGTGGCTGCCGCCAAAGCCAAAAGAAGAACACTAGTGCCTCTACAACGGCCCAGCCAGCTGCTCAAGGTCCAAAGGTTAAGCGGTTCAATATGGCAACATACAAACATCACTCCCTCAGTGACTATGTGGCATCGATCCGTCGATTTGGAACCACCAACTCATATTCCACCCAGCTGGTGAGTTTATAATCTGGTGCATGGTCTGCCTGACTGAGCTTGCCATGCCATAGGGCGAGCTACAACATCGACGATTGAAGGTCTTTTATGTTTGAACCAGCAAAAACAAGGCACTGCGGCAGATGACGAAGCACAAAGCACATGAATGAGTGGTCTGCACTGTCTTTACAAGGGTCCGCACCGTTCAACACCTGCAACGAGTAATTACTAGATAGGGCAAATCTCAGCCCAGCCAGAGCAAGTTGCTGGGAGTAGAAGCGAAGCCCTACCACCTGGCCAAACACCACCATCACATCTCAACCTCAATCAACCCAACCAGGAACATATACGATCTCATTGGCAAGCATCCTGAAGACTCCGCATTTCATGTATGTCCTCACCTTAGGCTATTTCACTCCATACTGACCATCTAACATAGCTCTTCATTCCCAAACTCAAAAAGCACCTTCTTTCGCGCCTTTTGCATCCAAACAAGTGGATTGAGAACAAAGACTTCAGCCAAGAGGAGTAGAACGAAGTCCAGATCCTTGGTGACTGTCTTTATGTCCACAAAACCTTATGTGTCAACTATACAACCTATGATGTTCATGGCACTCAGGATTCCATCAACTCAAGATCACATCCCGACGTGATGACTCTCAAGCAACAAGACCACACACAGCATCCATTCGATTATGTGAGGGTTATTGGCATTTTTCATGTTCGAGTGCAACATGAAACTCTTTCCCCAGATATGCAGGAACTCGATGTTCTTTGGGTATGAAACTTCCATGTCGATACTACCTATTGCAGCGGGTTGAAGCAGAAGCACCTCACAAGGCTGGCATTTGTTTCTGGTGCTGAGGCGTTTGGCTTTCTGAGTCCAGACGAAGTCATATGAGGGAGCCATGTTTATTCCTGCATTCGCATATGGGCTGACAAGAGATCTACTTGGACCGACACTAGCGCACCAATGCTTCAGCAGCGATATTCTTGACAAGGTGTTCGTTTGGCCAGAAGAATGGGAAGAGGACGACTACTGTTACTACTATGTGAACTTGTCAGTTTGCCTCTCCTGTCTAGAATCATTTCATTGATGACACATTGTTTCACAGTTTTGTTGACCGAGACATGTACATGTGTTACCACAGTGGTGGGATTGGGCACTACAAGGTTGAGGTAACAGACATTGCTGATGTAGAAGGACCGGAAGATGCAGACCATGAAGAGGAGATTGTGACAGATATCCCAGCGGATTCTGGATCTGATAGCGATGGAGAAGATGAAGAGCGTGGATCTGAGGCCTCTGCACCAGCATTGGATACCGAGGGCAATGATACAGACAGTGATGTAGATGGTGATCGAGTGCAGCTTGAAGAGAACATACTGGGCTACAATCAACTATAGGCTGGCCAGCTGAGATGATTATGATATATGGGACCCTACAACTATTGTATATATCAAATTTTATTGGGATATAAAATCTACGCTACGAACATACCACTCTGCTCAGAACCTATAACCTACCTATCCCCCCTTCACATCACCACATTCTACTGCCAATCACCATGCCACATAGCAATGAACTCAAGGCTATCAAAGCCATTTTGAATGTGCTTGATGCTCACCTAGAGGTGGTTGAAGTTAAGCAGCGGGAGATGCTCCTTCATTAGTGTCTCCAAGTGGGAGATTATAGCAGCCACTAATCTTTCCACAGGTATTGACACAATCCTCATTGAAACATTGCTTCGTGACATGGGTGTGTGTGAGTGTTGACTCGGATTCAATTGATGTGGTTTTGACATGGTTTTGACGCGTTCTCAACACATCTCATAGCCCCAGAACAAATTGAGGCTGTCACCAATTTCTCTGAATGGCTCAAGAGGAAGGTGGAGTGACAGGATACACGAAAGGTGCGGGATGCGATGAAGGATGCCTGCAAGCATTTGTGCACCCTAGACTACGAACTGGTGGCCCTCATTGCAGACGACATACTCAAAATTGTTCACTATGGGGTGTGGAAGAGTGAAGGATGAACGAAGTACTTTGAGCTGTTCCATGAGGGCGAGGACAACGATGAGATTCCATTCTAATGCATACACTGTTAGACTATTACTATGTTTGTGCAGCCTTTTTGTTATTAGTCACAATGATCAGCGGTTGATATCATTGAAAACATTATGACTGAGTTAGACTAGTGCTGATCTTCCACTTATCAATGCTGGCACAGGATGTTGAAAAGGCAGCATCCATTTCACATCACCTGCAAGCACATAGCACATATGATGAGGGTGATCGGGTGCTCACAAGGCCTCAGACATCTGGTTAAAGGTTCAGCAAGGATGCCCTGACAATGGTATTTCATTATATGAGTCTTAGGTACACAGTAAGGACGCTGCACTGATAAGATAGAGAGCGATCAATGTCCTGCCAGGGCTTTGATCTGTCAACATTGATCACTGATCACAAACCCTGCACATACGGATAAGCGCCACCAGCTACAATAACGGTTTCACGGATTTGCTGATGTATTCACTTGCAAAATATCTTACTTGCCAATGCAACACTGTCAACACAACATCACACACCATAGTAAGTCAATATTCATCTTTGATACACTCTATTAACACACAATCATGACACAGACTTGGTTCTTTAACATGAGTGAACATGCTTCCAACCTTCTTACTTACTTACCTACAAACCATCATGAACCACTGTCATTGTAAGTGTTGCCTGTAAGGGAACACTCCTATTTTCACCTATTCCACTGTTTCTTGCTCTCCCTCTTCTTTCCTTTCTCCTTCCCTTCATTCCACAGACTCTTATTTACTTTTTCTTTGCTCTCCTCTCATCCTACCTCTCATCTGGCCACTTCCTGCTTGTACAAGCCATATCCAATGCATCTGATGTATTCCCACAGTCCAAAATCACTCTGAAATCACTCTGGACTCATTCAGACATGCTCAGACACACATATACACTTTGAGGCATGCCTAGGCAACCTATACCTTCTTCCCCCACCTTCTTACTTCTCATTTACACTTTCCTATGTCACTGGCATGACTCCTGCATATTTCCTCCACTTCATTATCACATGCACCTTCTTGTACCTTGTGATATTCTCTGGACTTGTGGCTGGTGTGCTATACAGTTGTTCCACCTTTCTACCACACTGCTACAGTATATACTTCACTTCCTAGCATGGAGAATCCTTATCCCATTCTCTTTGGATTCTCCCTCTGCTAGGTGAGCGGTCTCTCATGCATTATAGTTAGCTCTATTGATATCTTTGGATTTTCCCTCTGCTTGTTAAGGCCCACACTTGTAGGGGTGTCAGGCTACGCAGATCTGTGGGTATGTGGCTCCTTGTAGTGGATGTGAGGAAAGACATGGGAAGCAAGAATGTATGGGCGTCAGCTTCAGCTATTGGCTGTGCCTCCCACACTCTTGCGTGCCCTGTATTTCGGGGTGGAGTCCTACGTGGGTACCGAGGGTACGAGCAGAGGCGAGAGGGGAGAGACGAGGACCTCAGCGAAGAGGTGAGGAGCGAGTGCGGTGAAGGAACTAATATTCGAACTGAGGTAACTGTATGTACGGTACAGGACTATATACTTGAGGAACACGCAGTGTCCGCACGTTCACGAAACAGTAAGGAGTCCAGTGGTAATAACTACAGTGAGCTCGAATATGTATGAAGACCATAATATGGGAGGTCCGGTTAGCCACGTGTATGCGCGGCACGAGTCCATCGCCAGAATGCACGTGAACGTGCCCGTAGGGGCCCCCTGGATGCGCCCATAACAGTACTTCCCCCTTTAGGCTGAGACCCATAGAGGCCTAGGCGCTCATGACACATATGAGATCGTGGTGCTGTGGTCTGTGCGCCATGAGGGAAAATTTGCCTCTACGCGCACATGAGCAGGAGAAGCGCAGAGGTGGAGTGGGTCAGGATTATAAAAGGAGAAATGGGGCCGCAGGTGGAACGAGGCAATCATGGCGCCAACCAACAAATGGGCCCGCGAATCTGCCAACCCCGATGATAAAGCCAACGAGCGGTGGCGACGTGAGGAGAAGCGGCGAAGGCAGGACGAATCTGTCGTGGAGTCTGATGCCCGTATCCGTCGGCAGGAGAAGTTGAGGGCATGGAAAGCCTCAAAGATGGCTAAGAGTTCCTTGTCATGAACGTCATAGTTCAGCTCTACAGAACTGAAAGTACGTGAGTGGAACGCGACTGGGTGGATTTCACTGTCTGGAGTGTAGATGGAGAGGATCATGCCGAGCGCATAGTCCGAGGCGTCCGTTTCTATGACAAGTGGTGCATCCAGTACCCAGTGTGTAAGCATGGAGGCCGAGGTAAATGCTCGTTTCAGAGCTTTGAAGGAGTCGCGCACTGCCCGATCCCAATTCCAGGGTAGTCCTTTGCGCGTGCGACAGGTCAGAGGAACCACGATATCTGAGTAGTTACAAATGAAGCGGCGGTAAAAGTTGGCGAAGCCTAGGAAGGACTGAATGTCGCGGATCTTCCACGGCTCCAGCCAATCTTGGATCATCTTGATTTTCGAGTTGTCCATGGTGAGGCCTTGGGGAGATAGAATGTATCCGAGGTATTCCACGGTGTCCATGTGGAATTCGCATTTGTCGGCACGCGCGTAGAGTTTGTGTCAGTGAAGCCAACGGAGTACCTCCTTGACGTGTTTCTTGTGATCTGTCATGTTATCAGAGTAGATTAGTATATCATCCAGGTAGATGATAACATAGACGTCGAGGAGGTCAGCGAAAATGTCGTTCATAAAACGCTGGAACGCAGAGGGAGCGTTAGTCAACCCAAAAGGTACAACCAACCACTCGAAGGAGCCGTAGCGGGTCCGGAATGTGGTTTTCCATTCGTCTCCCTCGGCGATGTGTACCAGATAGTATGCGTGCCAGAGGTCGATCTTGGTATACACTGAGGCTTTGCATGGAGAGTTGAGGAGATCCGAGATAAGGGGCAAAGGGTAGCGGTCTTTTTTCGAGACGTGATTGAGACCGCGGTAATCAACACAAAGTCAAAGGGAACCGTCTTTCTTCTTGACAAAAAGGACGGGTGTGCCGTGGGGCGACTTGCTGGATCGTATAAATCCAAGTCCAAGGTATTCATCGATAAACTCCTTTAAAGTCTGCTGCTCTGATTGCGAAAGCAAGTACATGGCGCCAACCGGAGGCACGGTGCCGTCTTCAAGTTCAATCTTGAGGTCATAGGGTCGGTGTTCAGCTAGTGTGTCGGCCTGTCCTTTGCTAAAAACGTTGGTGTACTCGTGGTATTCCTTGGGTACCGCAGATAGGTCAGGATCAGCTACACTAGCAGCTCTGGCGGAGGTGGTTTCGGGTCGTATCATAATCTGGAAGACCGTGGATCCCGCAAGTCGGGACGCGGTGTGGAACGCAGCTGCGTTGATCAAGGAGATGTCAGGTCGAGAGGATGAAGTCGGAGCTGAGGTCGGAGTCAAGGGGGTCGTAGAAGTCGAAGATGCTTCAATGCAAGAAGTAGCGCATGCCGCGGATGGTGCGCAAGAGCTCTGTCTAGGAGTGTCGAGATTTGGGGAACAGAAGGTGATGCTGCTCTGAGCCCAGTCAATCAACGGATTGTAGCGGAAGAGCCAGTTGTATCCAAGAACCACAGAACAAGACGGATCCAGAGGGGTCACAAGACAAGTGACGGTCATATTGTCGCCAGACGGGAACCGGAGATGGATATCTATTGCTTCGGTAATGAAGTTGTTAGATGTACCATCAAAGAGCAGTAGTTTAATAGGAGCTATAGGATATGTAGTGAGTCCATGTGAACAAGAAAACAAAGTATCTACGAAACAATGGGTCGAACCAGAATCAATGAGAGCACGAAAATGAGCAAGGGAGTCTGAGAGCGAATTAGACGTAAGTAGTAAATGAAGCGTGGAAGGTGAGGAGAGAGCGGAACCGTTTAATCTACAAACTGCCAGCCATAGAACAGGTGGGCGACCATCACGAGCCAGAGACTCGGGGGCACCAGTTAGTTTTTTGACTCAGCATCAGAGATGTGGGCAGTAGATTCCGCGTCTTCTGCGGGCTCAGTGACCACGGTGCGTCCCTTGACCTTTTTCTGACTCTTGAGGCATTTGTTCGCCTTGTGCCCCATGCCGCCACAGAACAAGCAGAGCTCATTGTCAAAGCGTCGTTGACGTTCTTCAGGCATAAGCTTGCCGTTGGCACCGAGGTGAGTGGAGTCTTTGGGGGCCGCGGGTGCGCGGGGAGCCAAGGACGAAGATTTCGAAGAGGAGGGAGCGGAGGATTTAGTGGACGGGGTGGATGCGGAGGACGATTTTGCAGGTGCGGATTTCTCGGAGGCACGGGTGTTGCGTGTTTGCTCAGCTTCCCGTTCCCAATGACGCTGGTCAATGGCCTGCGTTGAGGGAGCGGAGCCGTGCGAGCGAGCCCGGCTTTGAGTGGTTCAAGAGCGCGTCCTTGATTCTGTCAGGGAGACCCTGGTAGTAATGGTGCTGGAGAGCCACAGGGCCCCCAGGACACCAATGCAGAGTGCTGCTGGAACAACACATTGTACTTACTGATGCGCTGCCTGTCCCCCATCTTGAGCTGGTCCAGTGCTGCTTCGGCCTCTGCAGTAGCGTCAAACACACCAAAGTTCTCCTGGAGAACTTGAACGAAGGTGGAGTAGCAGTGGAGCCATTTGGGGTCTGCGGCGTCGTCAATCAGCTCGGGCTGGAAGTAGGCGAACACATTCCCCTTGAGGTATGAGCAGGCAAACGTCACCTTGTCCTCATCAGAGGTGAGCGAGGGGGGTGGCGTTGAAGTAGAGCTTGAGCTGGACGAGGAATGTGTTGAGTTTCATTGGGTCAGAGCCATTGTAAGGGTTGGGGGTGCGAGGTTTTGGATGGGAAATGGAAGGAGCAGCGGGGGTAGCGGATGACTCGCGATGTAGGTCCTTGATTTCTCTACTGAGTGTGGTCAGCGCATGGAGAAACGTGTGGTCCGCAGGGTGGAAATGGTCCTCAGAGCCGTTGTCTGAATCCCAGGGGCGCTGTGGTCCAGATCTGTGAACCAAAGGTTGCCTTTCCTCGTCCATCTGTCCTAACCCATGGTCGCTCGGCAGGAGTGAGGGAGTGTGTCCTTCCTTGTTTGAGGGGATGGAGCGGGAATGGATTGGGGACAAGACATTAAACGGAATGAAGGGCTGGGCAGGTTCGGATTTGGGTGTTTCTGGATCAAGAGCGGGTTGCGCGGGATGCCCGCAGCGACTGTAGGGGAGCAAAACGGAGGGAAGGCAGGCGAGGACACTGCATGCAAACGCGGAATTATGGGAGCTTTTCCCTTATTCGCGTGGCTGCATGTGTGAGCCATGGAGACTAGCGGAGAGACAAGAGTGGCGGCAGCGTGTTGGCTTATGCGGGTGGTTCACGAGGAGCCCACTTGGGTACCGCCGGCCATGACGTTGGCAAGGACTTGCGGGGACGAGAGCAAGAGCTGGGTTGTAAGTTCGAATATACTGTTAAGAGCCACACTTGCGGAGGGGCTCGGGGTTACATGGACCTGCAGGTTGTGCAGTTGCTCGTGGAGCTGCGGGGAAAATGAGGGGAGCGAAGGACGTACGGGCTTGGCGAGTGCGGTGAAGGAACTAATATTCGAACTGAGGTAACTGTATGTACGGTACAGGACTATATACTTGAGGAACATGCAGTGTCTGCACGTTCACGAAACAGTAAGGAGTCTGGTGGTAATAACTACAGTGAGCTCAAATATGTACGAAGACCGTAATATGGGAGGTCCGGTTAGCCATGTGTATGCGCGGCACGAGTCCATCGCCAGAATGCACGTGAACATGCCTGTAGGGGCCCCCTAGATGTGCCCATAACAAGAGGTGTAAGTAGCGAAGGAACCACAATGAAGTGGTGTGAGGACAAGTGCGAGAGAAAGAACTAATATTCAAACTAAGGTACTGTAAGTACGAAACAGAACTATATACTGGAAGTCCAAGTAGCTGCATGTATTCGTGGCCTGAGCCCATGTCAATAACCGCATGATTGTACCCCTAGTAGTCCCTAAAGGGCCTCCTGGGTATGCCTCTAACACTGCTAGGCTGTGCTGTTGGACATCTTGAGGTTTCCCTTACACTTGATGTGAGGAAGAATGTGAAGACACATCTGGAACTTGAGATTCCAATGTGGCAGAATGTACCTATGATGGAACAGTTAATAATCCTGTAACATCAGACTCAGATGATAGTGAATACCTTTTGATGGACTGGGAAGACTCAGAGTCCAACACTGGGTTTTCCAAGCTTGAAGGGGAGAACTTGGTGCAAAGCTTGCAGACAAGCTTGGAGCATGAAATCAAGTTGCTTCAGATGCTGACATCACACAAGATGGTTGCAAATGGGCACACACAAAAGGAATGGACGACCCCTGCCTCCTCTGAAGGCTCTCTCACCTGGTGTCCTTATGGATGTTGATCATACTTCGCAGCTCTGCTACTGATGAGGCAAGCCCAGCCACA
Source organism: Pleurotus eryngii var. eryngii (assembly GCA_029467805.1). Lineage (NCBI taxonomy): Eukaryota > Fungi > Basidiomycota > Agaricomycetes > Agaricales > Pleurotaceae > Pleurotus > Pleurotus eryngii. Next base: position 1,669,501 of record SZVJ01000011.1, read on the forward strand.
TGTCCTGCAAGTGCCAACTCTAGTTTGACATCTGGTTCATGATGGCCGAAGGTGTAAGGCGTTTGTGTAAGTGTAGGTTGCACTGTTAAGGTGGACAAAGGCTCATGTGGCTCCCGCAAGGGTGAGAGGGCTGTATCCAGGCCTGGGAGTACTTATACCTTAAGTCTAGGGGCTGGTTACCTGAGCAGGGGAGGGCAATGAGGCCTCATATGACAAGGGGGTGTGGGTGCGCATCAAGTAGATGAGAGTATGGGAGTAAGATTTGATTGATTATGTAAGTAGCTATACTGGTACATATGTGATATGTGAGTCTCGTAGTGATAGTTCTGTCTAATGAGGAATGTACAGACACACAATGTACTACTGCATTACAGTGCCCCCCAACTATTACTAGAGTGGTACAAATGGTATCTGAGAATAGTCTGTAGTAAGAGGACTGTAATAGATAGGCAGGCATGTAGGGTCATTACTATATGACCATGGAGATGCATATGGTGATGTAAAACGAGAAGTAGATAGCTGAAGGAAAAGATCTTGGTTGTGATTCATGAATGCTGTTGTGTTGTTTATTTGCTACATTCATGGGTGTCTTCATATGAGATTGAGGTGTTTGAGGAGTGTCGCATGTTGAATGCGCTCATGGAGAGGACAAGTTCATGGTGTGTCAGAATGGACAGAATTATTATTGTTATGGGTAGCCATGTCAGATGAGAGAGCATTAGCTTGTTGATTGTGGGTTGTCTGAATGTCTGTATTAGTGGAGGGTGGAGTGGAGTACATTTGAAGGGGATCTTCCCAATGATTAGGTTTGAGGGGGGGGACGAAATGGGAATTGTGTTCTTCCTCCTCAGCAAGCTGAAAAAGATCCATGTTTACTAATGCTCCTGCTACTTTCATACTCCCTCTTCCTTCCGCATTTGTAGTGAACCCTCAAGTGACTAATGCTTGAGGTGTGTTGTCAAAGTGAATCCAATAGATGGGCACTTGCTCATCCCAAGTACAAATGATCATCTGAATGTGGATCACAATGTGTAGGTCAATGTAGTGTGAGGGTGATGGCTTCTCCCTTAATAAATGGTTGGAATTTGACGAGGGCTTCTTTAGCTCCTAGAGCTTCATGCTTGGTTGCACTGTAGTTGCATTCAGCAGGTTTTAAGGTTCTACTCCAGTAGGCAATTACGTGTTCTATGCATACAAGAGAGTCATCCAATGATTCACCCCATTGTAGCTGAGGGCCTTGATCGTTGTGGCCAGCGGCATAGGTCTTGACTAGAGGTGGGATTGGTAGATTGAGATGGAATGCCTTTTCTAGGTGTTCATAGGTTTTCGTTCCCCATAGATTGCCAACCTTGATCATTTGCACTTGTTGTAGGCTTGCTCTGAGAGTGTAGTCAGACACATCTGTGTATAGCTGATAGGGTGAACCTTGGAGAGGATGTCCTAGAATGGGGGCTTGAGCTAAAGTGTCTCTGGTGTTATTGAAGGTGATCTCATGTTCGGCCATCCATATCCAACATACACCTTTCTTTAATAATGTAAAGAGGGGGGAGGCAATGTGGGCATAATGAGGGATGTATGCAGAGAAATATATGACCATTCCCAGAAACCATTGAAGCTCTAGTACTGAGGATGGCTGAGCTAGCTCCATGATGGCAGCCACCTTTTCACAGTGAGTTGATAATCCTAGATGAGAAACCTTTTGGCCTAATAACAATATGGATGAAAAAGCTAATAAAGCATTTAGGAGGGGACAATGTCAGTCCTACATCTTCAATCACTCCTAAGACAGCATTGAGATGTGTTAAATGTTCAGACCACAAGCAGGAGTAAACGATGATGTCATTGATGTATACAAGTGCGAAAATCCACAAGAAGGGTGAGAGGACCTCTTGCATAAGTCTTTGGAAGATTGACAGGCTGTTCTGCAAGCCTAATGGCATCCTTCAAAACTGAAACAATGTTAGGGCAACACAAATACTACAAGAGTAAACGCAGGCTCTACAAGATGTCGAGTAAGTAAGTTGTTTATATGAAAGAGTAGGGGCTTAGTCTGAGATGGGAAAAGGTTGAAGACACTGACTGGGCACTAGTATAGTGGTAATCCCAAGAGAACGAGTTACCATCTCTGGGTGTGGTATTTGGTCTTATATACTACTACTACATACTTAGGCCTCATGTCTACTACACGCCCTATCCTGCTGGTATTCCATGGAATGATTAGCACATCACCGTGAGGCATTATGTCATGGACTGCGCCCATGAGGTTAAAGCGAGGTTCTGACTAAAGTGATTATAGATATGGGGGCCGATGCATAAGCGTGATGTTGTAAAGAGTAAGCATGATATGGTAAGCTACCTACGTGTCCATCACATGATGCCTAGTGGTAAGAGGAAAGAAAGAAAGAGAAAGTCAAACCATAACAAACAAGCCTCAATGACAACAAAAGGCTGTAATCAGTTTCAATGCAGTATCCATTTCTAATTGTTGAAACCTGGCTAGGGTGTCAAAGGAGGAGATCACTTGTGATCTGGATAGTGACTGTATGATTTCAGATTGTCAGGAAATGGGGTATTCGTCTGGGACTGTCTGCACATTAAGTTTATGGTAGTCAATAACAAGGTGGGGTTTACCATTGTGATAAACTATCATGCAGAGAGATCCCCACAGGCTTTTGGATGGTTCAATAACCTCTTGTTTGAACCACTTAGCCAGTTGCTTGTCCATGACTTCCTGCTTAGCTGGAGAGGTGCCATACATGGGGAGGAAGATGGGCTGTACTCCAGGTTTTAGAGGTATAGTAGCCTTCCAATTGACACATCCCAGGCAGCCCTTCAGTCCAAAGGCTCACGATTGGCACTGTAGTACTTCTTCAAGTGCAGGTTGAATGTCTGCTAGTATATCTGGACCAAGGTGAACAGCATCTACAACATCCTCAGGAGAGTTGTCTTCCAGGGTGGCTGTAGTTTTCAGACCCCATTGCTCTGAGGATATAGATTTGAATGAGGAGGGTGGTGCCAGGTGAGTGTATTGTTTTGTAGTGAAAACATTGTTACAGGTGTTTAATAGGCTTCATATTGCTAGAGCATGAGTGTTTAACAACTTCCAACATTCAGCTGAGTTGGGTGTTTCGAAATATTTCTGAGGATTGAACATGTACCCTGCTATGTCATCCCTTTTTATTATAAGTGGACAAGCAGAGGGATTAGCAATGGGGAGGTAAGGCATGGTTGAATTCATTAAGGTAGCAGGGGCAGTTAGAATGTCTTGTCCATCTTCTGTGATTATTGTGCTTTCAATGAACTATGAGGTTTGTACAGTATCTGGGAGAAGGACAGGTACATTAGCGCAGTGCCTGGAAGCTATGGTGATAGTCCTGGCTGTGACAATGGATGATGAAGAATCAGGGCTATAGGTCAGAGGGGGTCATTGACATGCTAATCATGTTCTTTTGCATTGAAGACCCTTGGATCCAATAAGAGCCTTACAAACATAGACTCCTAGATGATAACTGTCAGAGGTCAAAGCATCTATTGCTAGTGCACCCTCTGATGCATAGACGGTGCATCATCCTAAGGCTTCCCTGGTTAAGCCTACTTCGTATGAGGTCATAAAATCCTTGCCTAGTAAGAGGGGAACCTTCATGTCTTGTACAATGTATGCTTCCACGTCAAATTGAATAAGTTGCTAATCTCTCGTGCGTGTGAAGAGGAGAGTGTTGACATATCTGAGAATTGTAGCAGAGCAAGTGAGTTGTTGCAATTGCACCTTGGATCCTTGTTTGAGCGAAGGTCAGAGATCTTGGGTAAAGAATTGAGAAAGTCTTTTGACATTAGCATTATGTCAGCTTCTGAGTCGAGTCATGTGCAAATATTGGGAAGAGAGGGCAACACAATGGATGCCTGAATTTGTAAGGACTGTATACCTTGTGTGTTGAAGCTGGAGGCTTTTGTTCATGCTTTCTTAGCAATTGTAACCTTGAGAGTGTCCTCCATCATCGTCACTTTAGATGTAGAGGTAGGGTCTGTCTCTCGAGGACATTGAATGATACAATTTCTGTCATTTTCCGATCCCAATGAGGGGCTCCCCCCTGCAGGCTGAACATCAATGATGTTAGTCAACGACAAGGGAGGATCCAATGTGGCATGGCTAGAAGTTGGACAAGATCATATGACATTCTTTCCCTTGCTTTCATCCTTACACTTGAATCATCTGTAATATGCACAATTTAATGCGATAGGGGAGTTGGCATGAAATATTTTAGCCACATTGAAGGAACTCCTTAAGAGTTGACAATACTCATTGTCTTCAAATGCTGAATACTCAGAAACAGAGTCATTGGATTTGTCAAGGGGTAGAGAGGCTACATGTGCTTTGTATTTATGATCTAATTTACAAAGATCCTTGGGCTCATATTGTCCTTGTGCATGAAGGCACATAGTGATAGAAGTCCACATAGGGAAATGAGGGCATTCACGATAGAAGTGATGAGGACTAGTGCACAGTCAGCATTCACCTAGGGGTTTGGCACAACTTTGTTGCAAGTCATTATGAGTGAAGGCATGGCCTTCAAAGGTCTGGCCATTGGGCCAGACAAATCATTGTTTGTTGATATGGGATTGAGATCATTTGTGTTGATTGCATTTGTGATTGATGGACAGGGCTTCTGCCTTGTCTATTTCAGAATCATCAAATTTGTGAAGTTGAGTTAGGACTGAATCTGAACTGTTGTCATAGCCATCCATGGCAAAAGGCACTGATTGTTGCTAAGAGCCTGTTACATGGGTAATCCTGTCATTCTCCATCGCTTCCTTGCATTCGCATTTCCAAGCATACAGGAGGCGAGGTTGTTCAGCGAGGTTGTTCAGAATTGACTCGCTCAAGGAGTTCTCAAATAGTTTGAGAATGTTCAGTGAGGATGTAGGTGCCCCATGACCTAGGGCATTGAGCCAAAACCCTACTGCAAACTAGGGGCTTGTGTTCTGCTTCTTCGGGATATAGAAGGTGGGCATAGCTGATGTGATGAAGGATCCATTTGATAGGGAGTTCATTTTGGAATTCCTTGCCTCAGTGAAAATACATTCAATCAAATTCAAGGCCATGTTCATAGCACCATTCATTGTGCATGAATTGTTCACGAATAAAAATGAAGAAGTTGGTCATGTTTGCAGTGCATGTCAGGTGATTGTTCAACAGGAGACTGTTGAACCAGGTTTTCGCAAGTCCAGAGAATCAAAAGGGGGCAACTCATGCCAGATGGTTGGTAACATCATCACCAAGTTGTTGATAATATGATAGCTCACTGACATATTGTATCACCGTGGTTGGGCTGCTGTCCCACTTGGGAAGCGTGTTCATCAGAATTTTGAAGCTGAGTTGCCATCAAAATTCTTCAGGTAATTGAGGTGCTGTGGCTTGAAAGTTGCTTGCAGGGGAAGGGGAATCCAGAGGGTTGCCTCCACCATTAGGGTCATTGGGACCCAGGGGTGGGGGAGGTGGAGGATCATTCTTTCCTGGTGGATAATTAGGGTATGGCAGCCCCCCAGGGGGAGGACCACCTGGACCTCTGTCACCACCAGGACCTCAGCTGAATCCTCCATTCCCACCACTGTTTCCACCACTGGGGCCACCTCTATTTCCACCACCATTTCCACCACTGGAACCACTGCCATTTCCTCCCTGACCACCTCCATTTCCTCCTGTGCTGCCTCTGTATCCTTCTTGTCTTCCAGGATTATCATCCAGATTATCATTGGAATCACATCAAGGGTAGGCAGGTTGTTTGCCTTGAGCATGAGAGGATAGTTGACCACAGTTGTCTTCTTCGTAATGTTGATTGGACAGGTGTGAGGATAAGGGGAAGTTGCCATGTTGGGTACCATAATTTGAAGGAGGTGGGGCACTCCAATCAGTGCCTTGCTGGTAAGATGAGTTAGCAGAATTGCGGTCTGTTAAAGTTGCTCTGGGAGCAAGGATGAGTGGCTGTAATCCAGTGGAGCTTTCTGACTGAGGCAAGGAAGGAAGACTATGAGAGGAGTCTGGTGGACGCTTCAATGGACCCCCAGATTCTGGATGTCTAGTAGTAGAGGTGGTAGAAGCTGCTCAATGGGAGTGTAAGGCAACGGAACTTACACCTTGTGTGTCTTCAACCTGACCAAATCCTGGTATGTATACAGATGTAGAGGGGGTAGAGGAAGCAAAATGTACTTGGATCAGATGAGGGGTGGTGATAGAGGGAAGTACAGTGGGGGTAGTCATGGTGTAGATCATTTTCAAATGGTAGACGCGAGGGGGAACCATAGGTCGGGGTTCAGATAGGCTCTGTAGCCACTGTTTAACAGATTCCTGAACTGCTACAGGTATGCCATTCTTATAGTCTTCCCATTGTAATAAGAGGTATGTAGGTGTTGGTGCAAGGCAAGTTCTGAAGAAACTCTTCTCAAACAGTTGAGATTGTTGAATCATTTGTGTGAGCTGACATGCCATCTAACTAGCATAGAATGATTTGGTGTGCACGTAATTCATTGTTTATTTGTTGTTGGGCTTTCTTTATGTGGAAGATAATGATGCCCCAGATGGACTTGAGGAGGTATGGGTCATTCATGCCTTCCAGGGCTCGAAGGGACTTAAACTCTGGGTCAAAAACAAACCCTCAGGGGTCGTTCTTAATGGATGCGAGTTCATAGAGGATTTGATAGAGAGTGAGCACAATATGTCCTAACCGTAGAAGGTAATCTTGAGGGAAGGTACATAGTTCTTCGCCATGATAGTTAGTTGTTTGCAAATCAGGGCAAGCTGTCAGCTTGCAGAAACACTCTGAGTTTGTCCTTGAGGTTGACAAGCCAGAGTCCTTCAACATGAGGGGTTTCCCAGCATACAAGGACTGCAAGAAGACCAGCTTGAAATTCCTCAGATCAACTTTGTAGAAGCCCAAATTCTAATCCATAATCGTCCAATAGGGCATGGGCATCAATGTTAGGAGAGTGGTAATGTTTGATTGACATTTCAAGATCTTCAATGAAAAGGTTGAGATTTTGAGCTGTTCTGGTAAATAATCTTACAGAAGAGGCTTCAGTAGGTGTTTCAGGGGACACCCTCATTGACAAAGTGAACAATGGGGTGCATGAGTCCCTGGGAAAGGGGGCAACTGGAGGTTTGGAGATTGTGGGGGAGTAGGAAAGGTCGATATCCAGGAGTTGAGAGGAGGAGGGAATGGTAACTGAAGAAGAGCCTACAGGAGATGTGGAGGAGTCATTTGGCATGGCATCGAAATTTACTGAGGGAAACTCTAGAGTGTTCTTCTTCCAACAAGAACATCTTTTCATGGATGAAGAGGGTTTGTCGCCAAGGTCAATGGTGACAAAGGGTGAAGGGGAGGATGAGAAAGAGCAAGTCTGTATTGTTCAAGTAACTGAGGACTCTTGATCTTTCTTTCGAGAGTGCAGTGGGCGGTATACATCAGAGAGGTCTGGAGTGGATGACTCCAAGTCACTCATTTGAAGTGGAATGATACTGTAACTGAAGGTATGATTGGGAACCTATAAAGTCATTCCTTCCTCTGAGAGCAAGTCAGTTATACAACAACTGGTTGGGAGATTCACAGTGATTGATCCTGAATTGCCCTGAGATTCTTCGAGGCATGAGCACTGCTCGTGGATTCATCAGTGTAACTGAAGATCAAGGATAGCAAGCATGAACAAGTTGAACTCAGTTTATGCCGAAGTTTATAGGGACTGCTGTTCCAACTGGTCATGAAGAGAGAAGGCCAGAAGACTACTCAATCTACAGGAGATAGGAAAGCAAGGTGACAGTGTGGGGACCTCCACAGAGATACCACCATTGTAAGGTGTCTGTGTGAGTGTAGGTCATGCTGTTGAGGTGAACAAAGGCTCACACAGCTCCTGCAAGGGTGAGAGGGCTATATCCAGGCCTGGGAGGACTTATACCTTAGGTCTAAGGGCTGGTTACCTGAGCAGGGGAGGGCAATGAGGGGGTGCAGGCATGCATCAAGTAGATGAGAGTACAGAAGTAAGATTTGATTGATTATGTAAGTAGCTATACTGGTACATATGTGTGTCTTGTAGTGATAGTTATGTCTAACAAGGGATGTATGGATGCACAATGTACTACCGCATTACAGAAGGGCAGATGTCCATCATTGAAGATCTCTTGATCATGGCCAATGTTGTTGAAAGTGCTAGGACTTCAGAAGGAATAGACACAGAGGGAACAGCCCTGGTTGAGGAATCAGATACAGCAGATTTTACCTGGACCAACAAGTGATCTGTGCAACCTCATCAGTAAATAACTGATTTGCTTGTCTTAGCATAGACAAAATACAAGATGATGAACCTGACCCATCTGATGATTCATCTGAAGCTAAGACACCTGACCTGGCTACAATCCACACAATCTGAAGGTTTCACCCACAGTGGGAACAGCAGCTACTCAGTAGCTATAAGATCTCTACACTGCCCAGCAAGCCTTTGCTAAATATATCTGTTGAAGTGCTAAGCACAGATACACAATATTAATGCACCCTACAGGCCCTGGTGGACTGCAGAGCCTTTGGAGTCTTCATGCATCCATACTTTGCTGATGCCCATAGTTTTATCTGGTGTAAGCTGTCTGCTCTGATTCCAATCTTCAATGTCAACAGTGTAAAGTATCTGATACCTTACCTACCTTTCCCCTGTCCTCTAACCCCTTCATACACAATCATGTGACTATTGTGTCCCCTTATATACAGATGTCATGTAGATACTTACTTACTTCCTCTTGTACTGTTACTCCCATCCTTACCCTAATACACCCCTGCAATCGATCCTTTCACCCTAGTCCCGCCTTAAGTGTTGTCACCTTCAGGTGTCTTCCAAACAGATCACCAAATGAAAACAGATCAATCTCTAAAGTCATAAACCTTATACTCCAGTTCAAAGATCATGTGGAGCAGATGCTTTTTGCAGTCACTAACATTGGCTGACAGAATGTCATCCTTGGGTACACCTGGCTTTGAAAGCACAACCTAGAAATTGACTGGCAAACCAAAGAGATGACTATGAGCTGCTGCCCATCTGGATGTGACACCTATTGAAAGGAGTTCTGCCATGACAAGCTGACCTGATGCAAAGAGTCTGTGCAACTCCAGGAGTGTTATACAGGCCTGATGCTGACAGTTGGGGAACTCCACTTGGATGATCCCCTGCAGCTTCTGGAGTGTGACAGTGATGATGAGGATAACACTTCAGATGATGAGGACCTCAAGGAAGGTGACCACATCTTCATGGCTGTCCCTCCAACATCTCCAGATTACCTTTGCAGTCTTCAGGAAGGATACAGCCAAGCTTTGGAAACAGTCTTGCAATGTCTCACATTGGCTTCCCAGTGCAACAAATCCTATGATCCTCAGAACAGGGCAGTTCCAGACTTACTTCACAATTTCAAGGACATCTTTGCCAAGGAGTCCTTTGACAAACTGCCCATGCCACATCCATGGGACCATACCATTGATGCTGTTGAGCAGAGCCAAACCAACCTCTACCAAGTGTTACCCACCATCCCCTGCAGAGCAGAAACAGCTTGATGAGTTTCTGGAAGAGAACCTCTGGACTGGCCAGATCTGCCCAAGCAAGTTGCCTATGGCTACCCCAGTGTTCTTCATCAAGAAGAAGGACAGATCACTCTGCTTGGTTCAGGACTACTGGAAACTCAACAACATAACAGTTAAAAATCAGTACCTGCTTCCACTCATCTCAGACTTGGTGGACAAACTCCGGAATGCTCACTAATTCTCCAAACTTGATGTCTGATGGGGTTTCAGCAATGTTCAGATTAAGGAGGGTGATGAGTGGAAGGCTGCATTTTGGACAACCTGAGGACTCTTTGAACCCTTGGTGATGTTCATCAGACTGATGAATAGCCTGTCTACCTTCCAGACCATGATGAACAACCTATTTTGAAAGCTCATTACAGAATGTGTGGTCATTATCTATCTGGATGACATTCTGATCTACACCAAGACCCATGAAGAGCACCACTGGGTCCTCAGGCAAGTCCTAGAGATCCTCCAGCAGAACAAGCTCTTCCTTCAGGTGGACAAGTGCAATTTTGAGCAAACCAAGGTGGAGTATCTTGGAGTCATCATCTCTGAGGGTAAGATCAAGATGGACCCTGTGAAAGTATCTGGAGTTGCAGACTGGCTGATGTGTCAGACTCAGACAGAACTTCAATCCTTCCTTGGGTTTGTCAATTTCTACCACTGCTTCATCAAGGACTATTTGCACACTACCCAGCCACCCCCTAATCCCACCTGTGCAAAGGAATGACAATGGAATGACTCTGCTCAGTCTGCATTTCTTCAGATCAAAAAGCTGATCACCTCCAAACCTGTTCTAGTGTTTCTGAAGGAAGATAGGCCATATTGGGTTGAAGCAGACTCATCAGACTATGCAACAGGTGCCATCTTGTCACAGCTGGATCCAGATGATGGTAAATGGCATCCTGTTGCATTCTACTCTAGAAGTCTACTGCAGAGCAGAACCATGAGATACACAACAAGGAGATGCTTTTGATCATTGGACACTCAAAGAGTGGTGGCACTACCTCAAAGGTACTGAAGCTCTGTTTGAGATCCAGACAGACTACAAGAACCCCAAGTACTTCATCAAGGCTCAGAAACTCAACTGCTGTCAAGCCCACTGGTTGATTGAGCAGTATGGCATGGTATTACCTTCACACATGTAATTTATTTCCCAGAGTTGTTACAATGCTGTGATGTGGACACATGCACCTATTCAACAAGCAAGGTACCCTTAATCACAGGATGCGATCCTTAATCAATTATGTAGCGCCACCTTGGGGTAGACAGAATTTCGATGGAATAGAGCTTGTGCTTAGCGATAAAGGGATGATAAAGGGGCTACACGTGATCAACTGGAGACGGACACCGCTCGGTAACCTCTGGTCCGCTAATGAAATTCCTCCTTCCTCCCAACCTCCGTGTTCTCTAGCTGAAACGATGCCACGGATCTACCTCGAATGTCCCGCTCGTACTCCAACGTCCATCCAAGACCTCCCATCTGAAGTCTTGATCGAGATCTTCACTTACCTTGCGCACATCGACGGTCTTTCTCCGCTCACCACCGTCGCCTCCGTATGTCAACCTTGGAGGTCCATCGTTTTCAATGCGCCATCAGTGTGGCGGCTCATTGCATTGGATAGCCGCGCGCACGATATCGGCGCTCTTCAGACTCACGCACTATACTGGATGACGAAGAGTGAGCCTCTGGAGTTTGATGTGGAGGTGAACGTTGCAGAGAGGGACGATATCCTCCTCCTCCTCTCCCCATTTCTATCTCAACCGCAGAAGCGGTGGCGTTCGTTTGCTTTGACTGGCCCAGACACCCATGGAGTGTATCTCTTGCAGAATGTAGGCAGGACGACGAAATTGGCTATCTCCGTGCGTGGCGACAGTGGCAGTATAGCGAGCACAATACTGGGAATTCCTGAAGAAGATGGCGTCAAAGACTCCGTCAACTTGGACATTAGCCAGAACACTTTGGGAGTCGCCGTTAACGCCCTCCCATCACCATCCCGCATTCACCCCATTTATTTGACAATAATACACATATGCGATGCGCTACCGGAGGTGTATACGAAGCCCTCTGCGCTGCTGGCTTTTCTCACTGCATGTCCGAACTTGCAACAGTTCGTATTTATGGGATGGACGCTGAGACGGGATATAGACGAAGACGGTGATGACCAAGACGACCATCAAACCTTTGTAGAAGAGAAACTCCCTGTTGTCTACCTCCCCCACCTTCAAGTTCTCCGCTTGCGTAGCACATGCTCGACGCGCACCATTCTGTCGCGTATCCACACTCCCACACTCTCCGAGCTCTACTTAACCTATCTCAACGTCGACTTTCCTCTACCGCCACACGTCGACGAGGGAGACGAGGGCGACTCGGATGACGAGAGCGGCGACTTCTCTCGATCGCCTTCGAGTGATCGGGCCACAGGGATGGGTCTAAGGAAGCTGATCAAGAGGTCGAATCCCCCGCTGAGGGTGCTGGATATGGATTGCAGTGACATGCGAACGAAAGACTTCCGATATGTGTTTGATCATCTCCACAAGCTGGAGGAGTTCAGCATCGTCGCCTCGGATTTGTCGGACAACGTTATCAGGCTGCTGGCGCCGTATTACGAGTCATCGGGCAGAGGGACTGTAAAAACTACGCGTACCCAGGCTAGGTGTACTGCGGCTGTTCGATTGTATAAGGGTATCAGGTGATGCTATACTGGAAACGTTAAGTCGGCGCGCGGAGGTCATGGTAAACTATCATTGCGGTGGGGGGACGTTCAGAGAGGTGTCGATCATGGGATGCGAACGGTTTGCCCAAATCCATGGACAGGCGCTGCGTCTACGACTTGGTGGAGCAGTGTTTCGCTATGATATATAATTGAAGCATCAGTTCTTATAAATGTGGGCAATGATTCCTTTCGTTGCATGAACAGTGGTAGGCCTGTCTGCCTGCGTTTGTACCCGTGCTGCTGTGTTCGCAAGTAGGTTCCAAGTATATCATATTGCCAACCCTCTTCTTCTAATATGTTACTATGACGACTCCGTGGCAAGCTATCTCCCTTCTCAAGGAGAAGATCAAACCCAAATTTGATCGACATAACGGTCCGCGGCGAAGGAAGCACTCAGTAATGACGCTGCGCCTCTCGTCTCAATCAAGTTCACTTGCCATATATACGTACAATACACATTCTATGGACATACTCAGCATCTAAGAGATATGGCGTAAACATTCGTAGACGGGAAGAGAATATACCAAAAACTGAGTTACCAATCCATGATAAAAATCGAGGGGGGAAGAGGTTGTGTTACAAATGTTTCGAAGCGTGCCGTAGAAGGTTCGTCAAATACAGCCAATAGAACGAGGAGGGTCGCAACCTAGGCCACCGTGGGTTCACCCTTCAACGGCAACAACTTCACAAACCTCGTATTCTTCACTTCAGCGCCATTGGTGCCGAAGTAGCGGTGGGTCATGAAGCTCCAGTGCAAAGATCTAAAGGCAAAGGCAAGGTGAAGTGCTTTAGCTATAGAATAAATATGAAGAACACTAGTGCGATTACGAACCCAGTGATCCAATCCTGCAAGCCTTGAACATAGGCTTGGGCCATTACGTCGATCTCTGGTCCCCACGAAGGAACTTTTGTGCGGTTTTCGATGAAAGTGTCGATCGTCTTGCTGCAGAGGTCACCGACATAGTCAACGGCACTTTGGAGCGTATGGTCGTGGTAGGTCATGAGGATGACGATCATGTTGTGGGTGTCACCGCGGGACTGTTCGACGTTGTAGGAGAAAATGTCCTATTGTGGGAGAGGCAACGGTCAGATATATAGAACAAAATGAAGGGACGTGTAACATACATTGGACCAGGTAACGAGGTCGTTGGTTCCTTGGTTGAGGGCCTTGATGATGGGGTTGGTGACAACCTCTTCTGGCAGGTCGAAGCCCATGGCGTATTCAATGAGATCGAAGACGGGCTTGCAGCCGCTAGTGTCGCGGCGAACATCGATATAGGATTCGAGGTCCTGAACCTCGTCCGCGTCACGGGCACGAGCCTGCACGTTGACAGCCTCGAAGAACAGCTCAAGGCTCTCCTTAAAGCGCGCTTGAACGCCCGGCCCAGCGTCTGTGATGCAGCGGGACCAGTAGCTGCAATCAATGATGAGAATTGGTGACGATATTGAGGGGTAGCGGCTGGACTCACTCTCTGGCGATCTTCCCGGCATTGAGCTCTTCAGCAGGCTGCACCTTCCCTTTGGCGTGTGTGGGCATGTATTCATCGGGGTACCACAACGCGTTCATGACCGAATCGGCCAGAACGTCGGTCTCGCGGGGTCATCATACCGTCACTAATATTGTCGAGATGGAAGAGGTAGTTCATGAAGTCGCTGACGACTCGAAGGCGTTCGGCCGTAGAGTCGGGGTAGCAATAAGCAGTGAGTTCCCCGGCCTGAAGGCCCCAAAGAGCCTTCCGGGCCTTGGGAGAGAGGTCCGGACACATAGCATCGAGCCAGGTAACGGATTGGAGAGCTATCTCGTCGCCTTGGGGATGATATGTGAGAGGGAACTTGCAATGAGAGACAAGATCGGGAAGTATGAAGGACGAGGGCGCTCTCTCGGAATCAGGTATGAATGAGGCGGTGGGGGCCATTGCGGGATATAGAGGTAGAGTAATTGGTAGGTAGGAAGCGATAGAACGACCTGAACACCACCCAGAATTTGCGCTCGGTTATAAAACCGTCGAGTCGAACAAAAGAAGTGGCAGATTATGAGATCTTGGCCCCCAAAGTGTGCCATTCTGTGGTGAGACATATCCCTGAATCTATCGGTTAAGGGTTTTGTGCAAATGAGTGGTAAGGACAATGCAGATGCCACGAGAATATCCATTTTCTAGGAGAAGAGAGTGAGCTCGCTTTGTCCGATATAAGGGTATATGAGATGACTGACGCGCAGGCAGTCTAAACCACAAAAAAATATAAAAATCTGACCTTGGCACTGGAATTCCTAGGGTTCGTCAGCTATGTTCATGTCATCGCGGAGGAAATGACTATCTGGTTCCAACCTAATCTCTGAAGGCGTACAGACGAGATCCTTCTCATGTGAAATTTGAGACTATCGCTACACCGAGTCCTGAGCTGTCCTGGGCCCAACCTGATCCTGACTCGCTAGTGCAAACCGACGGCATTGTCTTACAAGGAGAAAACCATGGGTGGAGCGCCAGGGTCCGATCGCAAATGTCAACCGCGTTTATTGTTGAGCGGGGCTGGTACGCAATTGAGTATATGAATATCATCGCTCAATGACAGCAAGCAAGGACCTCGCACCTTCAGAACAATGATGCACGGAATATCATCAGTTCGGAATGTACAGACGATACGAGCTTGTAAACAACCCGTATGCGTAGTGGACCTGTGGAATGTCAAAACGGGCCGCGAAAGATGCTACAACTCAAATCTTCCGGTTCCGCCAGATCTATTTCATTCAAGAGACAAAGCAAGCAAGGTTCGGACCGTAATAGTGGATTCTTTTGTCGTTGTTTCAAAGATAGGTGGCCGGCGTATATTCCATGGAACAGGGACATCCCCGCCGAAAATAGCACGTCAGATCCTTGGGCTGTAAAATGAGAGGGGTATTTGTCGGGTTCAGGCGTGCGATTTGATCGTGGTCTCATCCAGGAGGTCGGACTCCAAATTGGGCCATCGCTCGCGGCCAAGCAACAGCAAATAACGCGCTTGCTTCCTAGCAGACGCCAGAGATGCGGACGCGTCGAAACTATATCACGAAGGCTGGGAATCCCTGGAGAGCTCGATGCAGCTGCCGACGCACAGCTGTCAGGCAATTTACTCATGAATATATTTATTTTTCCATCGTTGGCGCATGCCGCTTGAACGAAGGTTCCCGAATAGTAAATACATCACTTGAACTAAAACTTCTGTCAGTGGGGTTATTATTCTGAACGAATTGCTACACTCACGCAATTGACGCGAGAAATCTCTGTATTGGAAGGAAGGGGAAGTGAAGATTGACCAAGGTTGACATTGCCTTAGTGACTATGACGAGGAATGTCATTTTCGGCGGATAGGTTGGGAACAGAGCCGGGGTGTCCATGGATATTGCACAAGAATATAGGCCGCGCTGTTGGCGAGACTGCCTTTCATGCTGCGGTCCTTTGGTAAGCGACTCCGTCCGTGAGTGCATTACTTCCGAGAGCTTGGTTGACGGTTCCGGTATACATGCCGCCGAACAAGTCACTAATTGTGCGGTGTCGATAAAACATACAAAGAAAAAGCAGCAGGAACATTCCGGCCCGCACCTGCAAGAAATACAACGGTCGGCTCGACGACGATTGTACAACAGGCCTAAGAGCGTAGCTCTAGTCTCTCGACCCCTGCCAACTGGCGGGGGTCAGAGAGAAGGACATGACAAATACTCGTGGGTAAACTAACCTTCTCGCCTTCACGTAGTTGAAGGCATGAGCTCATGCAGGTGGCTGGAGTGGTGGACATCACCATGATTGAAATTAGTTGAGGATGAGGTACAGCGACATGCAACAGCGGCTGGGTCAGTACTTGCATTAACAGAGAGTGAACATGGAAGTCAGAACTGGCGGCGAAGAGCAAGGATTCGACTTCAACAGTATTGGATTGTTTTGTGTACTTACATGTGTTGTTCTCCGTGCGATTCCCTCCATCCACAGTTGACAGTTAGTAAATACCCAAGGGGCCAGACACAACAGAAGCGAGCGACCTGGAGCTTTCTGGGAGAGAGCCTTTAGGATGCTGCATGCCAGTGAGAGCAAAGTTAGGACTCGACGAGCCCAGGTCGGGCGCACCCCTCAGCCTGAACGAAGATGGAGCCACACGTGACGCCGCTCTTGAGCTCGAACCATCGCCCTCTCGTGGTTTCCCACGGTTGACTGCCAGTTCTCGGGGCTCGTCGTCAGCCACGCACAGGCTTCTACAGCCATTCTTGCACTACAACGACGAGGGAAGACAGCACGGTCTCCTGCCAGAGGGTGCTCCTTCTTTAAGGAGCTTAAATGAGTGTTCACGCCTTCTGAGTCCCGGAAGGACTGAAAACTTCCCAGTGTCTGCCACTGTCGGTGCTCCCTTGGTAAAGGAGCTTAAAGCGGGTGTCCTGGAACGACTTAAACTACCCTTGCTAGGGCTATGCCTCTATGCTCATCACAACTTGACCAACCACGACCATGCCCACCATCCTTGCTTGCCTCAGGATCTACTCTAAACAACATGGCCCAACCCCAACTTGCCCAACCCCACCCGTATCAACCGGGTACAACACGTAGCTCTTTCCAATATTTGGATTGGCTCAGTCCTCTGGACAGGAATGTAGTTACTTGTCTGTACTCAACCCACACCGCGTCTTAGTAGCGTTAGCATACTTCTTGCGGTATATAAATGCAGATTTACACACCTGGAGCCACACGTGATCGCATCACGACCACAGCGCTTCCGAGTCAAGGCCTCTCCGCGAAGCTCCCATATCGATAGTGGTTTCACATTCCGTGTTCCTACATTTTTGGGGATTGCAACGGTTATTTTCCTCGTCAACATGTGACCACAAGTCTGACTAATTCTACTGAGAAGGGAACAAACCTAATCATTGGAGCCCAAAATGTACAGCTTAAGCTTCACGTTGCACGGCATGCCTCTGCAGCAGTCAATCAAGTTGCTGCTTACTCCCTCACGCGTGGAATAAGGTCTACCGGCTTCACACCTCCCGCGCGATCGTTGTACGTAGGGCCATCGCACGGAATTCTTCTCTGTCCCCCTCCTTCGACTGCCCCGAGCCACCTTAGCGGATGTGTCAGGATATATCCTCGACCTGCGGCTGGGATGCTGATCTTCGCATGTACTGACAGGGCGAACTCCGAACTGCCGCAACTGATTCAAGGATGCGCCACTTCGCTAGCAAAATTACTTACCCCCAAACTACCGAGGCACCAAGTTCCCGGGACCGGTTGTCCCTGATCACAGCTGAGTTTCCACCTGTGAATTCAAGTAGTAGGTGTGTAAGGATGCCTCGGGTATCCTGCCTTCAGCATTCCCTAATGCCGTGGAGGATAATTCAACATTCGCTTCAAAATTGTAGCATCTCCGACAAACAGGAAAGAGTCGGGCTCCAAATTAAGCCCTCCGTCGATAGTTTGCTTGACAAACAGGAGCGGGTCGAAAGCTACGTCCGCCGGATTTAACCCTTGTATCGTTAACGATCAAGCGCGATCGCACTGACCCTCTGGATAATGCTCTTTCCAATTCTCATGAATTCCGTGCTCTAGACATTTTATATTGCGCCTCTTCTAGTTGTCTCAGGGCCATGCCGTATCCGACAACCTTGCAGCATGCAAATGTTAACGTGCTACGCCTTCCGTTATCTGCCACGGTATGTAACTGGTGCGAGGAAGGTGGTAAAGGGAGGCATGATTCACCTCGTTGTGAAACGTCGATTCACCGTTGATATCAATTATTGATGTAGGGAGCTGTGTGTATGATATGCACTCGCTTTGACCAGTTCGTTACCAGTTTTTTGTCGACGTTGCACGTACTCCTACCAAAGCTTGAAATCGTCAGCTTTAACTGAGCAACTTGCAAAGTTGCAACGGACTTCTCAGAACCAAACAGCCGCCGAACGGTCACCAGCAACCGCATAGCCGCCCGTGCACCATTACCGTCAACGACGATCGTCAATGGACAAACTCTCAGACGATGTGCTTCAGACAGTTCTTGATTGGGTCGAGGAACGAGCAACGCTTCGTACATTGCTCTTCGTATCGCGGCGCTTCCATGCCTGTACGGAACCTCGGCTATACTCTTCCGTCGAGTTCGTAGCCAAACCCCAAACTGCGTTGCGGCCCAGGTTTGACAAGTTTCAACGGCGCATCGCTTGCTCCAGAGGGTTTCTCCCTACATGACATGCTCCGGTATCTGGTTAGTCTCAAGGACTTCAAGCTCAAAATTTGTATCAATTCGGATATTTCCGTCACGACTCTGACAAAAGTGCATTGTCCATTCTTGCTCACCAAGTTCGTATGGCAGAATCCACGGGCGGGTCTCCAGGCGTTGGTGCCATTCCTTGAAAACCAGCCGTTTATTGAACATCTACACCTGGTACTGATACCGACCACCATCAACCTATCCCCTGAAGCATTGCCGCGGCTGAAGGAATTAGTGGTGCCTTCATCAATGGACATGAACATTTCACCAGGAAGAAAGGTCACTCACTTGAGTCTAATGCTCATGTCGGACAACTCCTCGTTCGACCACACTCCGTTCCCTCGCCATGGAAGAGGCTCTCGCACACATTGAATTTCTAGGCTGCTACACATCTAAAGCTGAACTTCTCCTCCCTGGCATACGCTTGATGCACAAACTTCGGTGGCTGCAAATAATGTTTCCGGCACAGGTGAGGTTTCCCCTTCCTTCCCTTCTCCTTTCCCAATGCATCTAATTTTACCACTAATAGAGCAACGCCGATATGCTGGACAAACTTTGAGTCGTAAGAGACCGAGTCGTAAGAGACCGAGCCACGAATTTGACCTACATGCAATTGTCCGCCTTCTTTATGGGGTCTCTGAAAGGTCTGACAACCCAGATCCTCGAGTCGGTACCTCCAGCGTGCCTAGTCGATATCGGGAGACAGAGAAATGTCGTATCTGACCGATACTATGCTGGAAAGCACATATCTTTTGTATCTGAAGACGTGGCACCTACTGAGCGGGAGTGGTGGCGGTCCGAGGACAAGTTGCGACGTGTCTTGAATAAGATTCTACACTACGTGAAAGACAGGCATTTGACTTGTTTAAAAGCAGAGTCAAAGTCCTTATCGCCGACAAGTTCCCGAAGCATACTCAAGTGACGGTGAGCATTGAATTGACCACATCCGATCAATCCTCATGTTTCGCGTGTTATTCGATCAGGAGTCTTCCCTGAAAGTGCATGAAAGACCATGAAGCATGGATCTGGCGCCCTCCGACGGCAAACTTTAATGCAAGTCGAAAGCACTCACAGTTATAACTTACTTACCGCCGTGGCTTTGGGCTCTGCACTTGTTGCTCCCAATTTATCTCAACAAATTTACATGCCTGCATTCCTGTCATTGCAAATGAAACGCCACTTGAGAGTTTCAGCGACAACTTATTGGCGGGTGGTTGCTAGATTTCGTTATTCACGAAGAGAGACAAGGACCAAGGTCATGGAACACCATGAGAAAGGCAGGCTCCTAAAAGTCCGCCGCCGTGTCGCGTTCTCATTATGACATTTCCCAGGAGTGACTCAGATCGGAATACAGTGGCACGGTCTTTTCGCATGACGACTATGTATACTTTGCGCTTGTAAGAAACGTGTTAGGTGCTCCGAGGGGGCTTATATCAAGCCCTCACAAAATTCGCAAGGTAAGCCCTATCTGATCTCCTTGACTCACCCCCCCCCCCCCCCGCCGCGCCCGCACCGCCGCATCGGCTTCCTCCAAAACTCCCTTCCCCCGCAATACAATTAATCATTGTTCTTCATTATGATACTGAAACATTCAGCTAAACCAACTCCTGAGCCAGCTCCACTTTCCCATTTACCCGGTCGATCGTCGGTATGAACCTCGTATCGTTTGCAACTGAACGCGTTATTCATTACAATATATATAGGATGTACCAACGAATAACCATCGTTGGTCCGAAATTATTCCTCCAGATACAGCTCTCACTTTCGCCGTCATCTGGGATCCCGAAGACGGATTAGTAGTATTTTCGGGAGCAGAGCTCCTCGGTTCGGCCAACTACTTTCCGGATTCAAGACCAATGTCGCCTTCCGAACCCTTAGATGCTCAGTCGCAAGTAATCACTCTGAAAACGCTCTCGTCGACGCATGTCTTGTCCGAGACGCCAAGGACACTCGCGTTCTTCCGTGATACACATCGATATCTCTTCGCTGGAAGTCATAGCCGCCTATCACTGTCCAAGCGAGCCAGACACGGTGTGCGCACTCAGACGTCATCCACGGTTGGCGGCGCAGACGTTTATATACGCAGATCCCTGTTGGGCAGGGCTCATGATGGTTATCCGTGTCTCGACCGCTTCGAGCAAGACTTTGATGTAGGGCCGTTCGATGCTCCCTCGGTGACAGACATAGAGATGCGATACAACCGTGCTTTCTCGGTGTTTGCAGCTGAGCACCATTTGGTGAGGACGGTTTCCTCATAGTGCCTACAAAACGCTGATGCGACGTTTCAGAGCTCTCGGTTTTCTATTACGACTACCTCGACTTCGAGTTATATATCCGTCAGTCGAGATGAAGGCGATGATGACTTTGCGTCGAAGACGTGGTCAATGTTAGAGCGCCCCAAAACACCCATATTTTCTCGGCCAATGCTCCCGCAAAGGCGTTCACCAAATACCATCTGTAGCGACCTCTGCTCCCGGACTTCACAACGATTGCGGAAATGTAGACGAACGCGCGATGATACACTAGATATTCCCACCCCACCGTCCGAGGTTCTACAACGCTCGGAATACAACCACGAAGTAAAAATCCCTACTCGGGACTGCCACCCAAAGGTAACAGCCCTTCTTCGGGGCCTATCAAATAGATGGAAGAAGGGACGCGCCTGTACTTACTAAATCACCCACGTTTAATGTGAATTTTGAGAACCCGATGCTTCTCTACTTCGTACCCAGTATGCTTGGACTCCGATGTTCTAAATATGATCTACTGCTGTCTTCCTATGAATCTATGATTTATGTCATATGTTCAAGTTAAAATGTTTATCCTCATATTTGGGTCTCATTGAGCCCCTGATTCGCTGCACGTGCCAATCCCCTGTGCCAGTTTTGCAGTAATTCCACGGTGGTTGTCTCCTGCGCTGCACCGAGCTCAGTCGACCTCGTCGACCTTTCAAGCGCGTTTTCGACGCGATATCTCTTATTTCTTTGAAAGCGCGATGTTGTCCGTGGGTATCGTAATTTTTGGTGCTTCTTCATCCTCTAAATCGGGGGATAGGACTATGATTTAGTCGAGCAAATCGGGAGCAGTACGCACTTGGCTACATGCAAAAAGGGTCGACTTGTAGGAAAGCGGGTAATATTAAAAGAGGTGAGCCTATTTTGCTAGGCAATCATGAATGCAGCTTAGTGCGTCCCAGCTGCCAGTTGCAACGGAGGTTCTCTGCAAACCGTCTGATTCCGAAGGGATCCATGGCGAAATGCATCACCCGTCGATAGTCGGTCTGCTTTCGGTCTTCAGAACACCTTTTGCTCGTTATCATGTCCTGGAATATTGCGCCGAAGGCAGTTTGGAAACTTTGATGCCTCATGTCGGCAATGATTTGCTCTTCGAAGTTGCCGGAGGTATCGCGTCGGCGCTA
Source organism: Pleurotus eryngii var. eryngii (assembly GCA_029467805.1). Lineage (NCBI taxonomy): Eukaryota > Fungi > Basidiomycota > Agaricomycetes > Agaricales > Pleurotaceae > Pleurotus > Pleurotus eryngii. Next base: position 1,691,448 of record SZVJ01000011.1, read on the forward strand.
GCGTACTTGCATGAGGGGCTTGTAATACATAGGAATGTTTGGCCGGGCGCGATCCTCATTACCCACGACAAGAAGGCGGTATGTTCACGGTGTTCCAATATTTTGAAATGCGTGGGTTAACTTCGCGACACAGAAACTGTCCGGTTTCGCACACGCCGCACGATTGCGGACACCTACCTCCTATATGTCAGGCGTATGTGGAAACGTTGCGTACTGTTCTCCGTAAGTGCTTCATTTATCGTTTGACGAGAATAGACAATCACCGTTGCCCGAAGAGAAATGTCATCAAGGGGATCGTATAGCTTCCCAACCGACATGTGGTCGCTAGGCTGCGTGTTAGTAGCGTGTATAACAGGTACACCCTCCTACACGGTACGATCCTTCTGCTGTTATCGATTATCCTGGGGATACTTATAGCCTCGAAGGCTCTAGGTTCTGCGAAGGGCGTAAGCCCCCAGCTATTGGATCTTCTCGATGGATTGCTTCGGATTGTAAGTTCTCTCCGCCATCATTACTATATTTGCTCATTCTTGCATACTTAGTCGCCTAACTCTCGCATAAAAGCCCTTGGAACTAGAACTCATCCCTTCATTCAACACTCGTCCGCAGTCGCGAAACCGGTCTTTCTCTCGGAGAATGACGGGAACCCCTCAAAGAAGTCAACCTTCCTCCAATTAAAGCAATCCATTTCCCTCCCACCCCGACCCCCTTCTTCACGCTCACGCCAACCTAAGCGAGCAATATCCCACTCCAATGTCGTAAATACTGACTTACGCAGTTTGCTTGCGGATGAACTTGCGTCTCGAACCACTCAGGGGGATGGAGCGTCTAGACGCGTCGTTTCTGATCCATTTCCTCGTCATGCTGTGGTCCTAGCAGAGTCGACTAGTAAAACAGAAACACAACCATCGGCTCTCCCCCAGAAGGTCTCGTCGCGCCTCCAGAACCTCGAACCCCCTCAAAGGCGTATTACTCCGATTCTGCGTCCAATGCAAACATCTCGGAATACCAAGGTAACTATTTCTCTCTCCAATTTTTCCAATCATTGAGTCCAGTTTGAGGCGACACCACCACCACCACCCCTCCCTATAGGCATCACTCGTCCTCTTCCTTTCAGCACTGATCTTTTGGCACCCCAAACACACAGAACTATCCATGGTCGGATCACCATACTTCAATGTCGTTCTTTACTCGTTGACTTCCGAGAGAGCCGACGTGTCACACACAAGGACGAATGGGCGGTGCTGATAATTGAGCCGGAAGGCGCTCAGGTATGTCTACAGCAGCCCGAGTGCACCGTTGACCCAATCATTGGCTCGTAGGTTGACGTATACATTATGCCCGATATGTCAACGCCGTGGAAGCCTAACCAGCTTTACGTATCGTATCGCCTTGAGGATTTGCCAACAGCTTACTGGAAACAGTTCAACGATGCTGCGAAGTCGGTCGAGGAAATCAAAAGGCGGACTCCCCAGGTAAATGCAACTCAACCTCTGGAACTACATCCTTATAATGATGGCGCATATATGCAGCTCGTGCTTTACACTCTCGCTGCAAGATGTACTTTATGGGCCAACGGTCCTCCTGCTGACATCGAACTGCTGTTTAGATCTTATTCTCCTTCACATAGAATGCCGGCCACCTTAACGGACGCTGTACCAACGATGAGGGTTCGCTTTAGCCGCCAAGGTCGTTCACTGGAGATCGCCCGTTATGTTGACACAGATCAAGGAGGCGACTGGCTCAAAAAAGACCTAATTGGATATAAGCATCCGGCTGATATCTCTGGTTCTGATTATCATACTTTAGCGGACATGGAGCGCGATGCACTTGACCAACTTTCTGTCTTCTTGAAGAAATGCGAGACCATCGAAAATGCGTCGATTGTACCTGCTGCAAACGAAAATAATGAAAGTGGGGGCGAACTTCTTTCTATTCCTTCTGGATCGACAATACGTTCTCTCTCGACAGTGGTTCAGTCACTATCTGGCAGCCTCGTTCCTCCACCAGTAAAGACCAGTTATCAACCAGGTCAACAACAGATACCCTTCAAAAGTAGCTACTATGCACAGCCCGATGATGTGTCTCTATCACTGGCCTCGGACGCGGACACAACGACGGCAGACTCGCGCCTCATTACTCTGGATGGACCCAATCTGTCTGGCTTCCTATGCGACACCGTTGAACCTTCGTCTGACCTTCAAACTCGCTTCATTCCATCAATCGGATGGTGTGTTCGCTATGGCTCTCGTATCTCACAAGGAGGATGCTTCAAAATCATGTTCAAAGACGGCGCAACCCTGGACATCAATGTTGACGAGGACTGGGCTGAATTTACGGATCCCCTGGGCGACACATCTAGGTAAGATATTGTGGGTCCACTAGTGATCTTACACTTCTCACCTTTGAACATACTGCTATCGGACATATTGCTGTTAGACACGGCATTCGAGATTGCAATGCAAGAAGAAGGATTAGTGATCGATTCCGACAGTTCGAAGCCTTCCTATCACTCTTCGAGAACTGATACCGGCGAACCACAATGACTTCGGATGGCAACCCGCGACACCAAGCTGTTCAAGCGTTGAAGAATGGTACCACTACAGTGTCGTTATATAACATAAACCCTTCAATCAATCAACTCATCAATCGTCATCTTGGTACCTCAAAGGTATCCAAGGCTTAAGGAACAGCGAAGGCCTACGGGAGTAATTAGGCAACGGAGATGAAAGGCCAAATAAAGCCACCTACGGCGCGCCTTGTTGCAGTATAACCCAGTCAGGGTATTTGTCCATGCGGCTTAGCTTGATCCCGAACTCTCTCAACACCTTGTCGTCTTCCTTGACGTCTTCATCAGCATTCATAAGAACGACCGAGTCAGTATCCTTGAAGTTCATCTCGTACTCCCTTGGATAGACCGAAACCATTGGGCGAAATACTGCAGCGTAGTTAGAAACACGAAAGAAATGAAGCTAGGTGAAGCGCACGTTTTCCTTTGTACCAGAGGTAGGCAGCATATGGAGGGCACCACAACTTTCCCCAACGAAGACGTTTCGGCCAAGTGCGTCGATACCATTTTATGTCCCCGACGCCAACGTTCCACTTGTGCGTTCGACGGCGCGAGACGATTTGACCAGCGCGAATGGTGGTTCTGTCGTAGCAGGGCGAGAAGATAGCGGATTGAAGGCTGTAATTGTCATGTAGAATCACGAAGTCGGCTGGGTCGAAGCGGGATGGAAAGATGGCTTTATGAGATTCTTCGATCGCAATTGCTTTCCTTGCGGTGCAGGTTACTGAGCTCTATGAGATTGTTCAGTTTGGCACGACTAGCGGGGCAAAAGGAGAGCATACAGCCAATATTTCCAGGTCTTCGGACGTAGCAGCCTGGAAAACAGCGACACCAAATGTACAGAGTGAAAGAGGATCCAAAGAACCTTGAGGGGTAAATGGATTGTCGACATTGTTGACTCCCATTGCTACTTTGATTCCATAATCCTTCTTGATCTTCGGGACGTGGAGGGTACTTCTTGGTGGACCAAGGGGTTTCTTTTCGTCTGAGCGACCAAGCATGTACATATCTGACTGAGGCAATCCGACGAGATGGATAGGAAGATCCTGTATCTCTTTCGCTAGATCCTTCCACTGGCTGGGAGGGAACAGCTGCAACCGAGACGCATGGCCGATCACCACACTGGGGCGAGAGCCATCGGCTCTGGTTCCACTCCAGTAACGGTTATTGCGAACGTGATCGATGACTTCGTAGATGAGGGGCTCAGATTCAGGGTCAACGTTGTAGTCGAGATGGAAATCTGCGTGTAGGTCGTGTTCGGCGGCAAGCGATAGAATGAGGCGGATGTTGCGCTTCATTTGATTAAGGTTCTTTTCCACGTAGGGCGCAGAACCGACTACGGAGACACCGTCAAGGACAATAGCTTCTTTGAGACGATCGAAATTAGGGCCTGGTTTTTCGTCATCAGGATCGGCAAATAGAGGTTCCTGCGCGAAGGCTGGGACGATGATGAGTGGCTTGCTATCTCTTATGCAAAGGAGGGGGATCACCAGCAATTTGTATGTCGCATATAGGCCGGAATGTGCGTTTCAATTGCAGGCCGACATCGATACAATTTGACCCAACAATAGTATCGACTTCGACATGGGCACGCATGCAAGTAACGCCGCATTCCACACTTTCTAGGATAAGTCGAGCACCTCTATAGTAGAGGTCTCTTTTGTCGAACGAGGCTTTGGCTTCTCCAGTTAGAGCCATCGCCTCCACAAAATCACTAGACGAACTTCCATGAGCAGACGGTATATCGTAGAATCGTGCAATGCCCACCCTGTGTGGAGATCACCACAGCTCGACATGATAAAGCACTTATCGAGGTGTATATGTGGGTGGGATAGGCTAAGTACGCATGCTTGAACAGTCAGTCGCCGTTGTCCCCCACAGGTACGCAAAGGACATACGCCGGTAACATGAACCCCCCTTTGCAGTCGAATGTGAAATATCTTAGCGACGTGGTCTTTACGTTGTCGCCCATTCCGGAGACCTTTGACACACGTCCGCCTCTGCATTCAACCTTCCACAGACGATTTGCCTTTGTTGGATCTGGGTGAGCTAGTCGGACATTGGTAAAGACAAGATTGGGACGATGGTGGTTGCCCGCATTGAATGCCTGATTATCTACGAGACTGGAGGAGTATATGGTGCTAGCATGGCTGCACTGTAGGATGGGATGAAGAGCGCGGCCTTTATCAAACGCGTCGCGAGTCTGGGTTATATATTGAATCAGCCTTTGACGGATCGGAAGATATAGTAAAGGCGACTGGTCACTTCTTCGTCCACCATATTGCTTTGTCCCAAGGGCCGCCTCGTTGCCGCGCGCCTGTCCCTGACATGGATTCCGCGACAAAGCACAGTTGCCCGCATTTTAAAATGTTTCCGTGGGACGCACTCGCCGGTGTTGGAGGTTCCGATTAAAGCAGTCCGGGCCGTGGCGCTTAACGTAAACGATCGAATAACAAGCGCCGAGGACTGTTCTCCAACTGTTAGGATGCAAGTGAATCGGGCTCTCATCAACTCAAAATTCGAAGGATATCGGTTGAGTCTTATTGCTCAAGATGATTATGTTTCCAGGTTTGGCCTTCAGTATCCAGCCACACAAGCTACTGTATCCGGAAAAGCTCCCTTGACGTTCCAGGAAGTGCAGAGCCGCATCTCGCACAACCACATCACCGTACCAAGGGACGGCAGCCGTGCTTTGTATGTTGATGCGTCCAGGAGAGTCATTTCCGTTAGTCTAAACGAGGTGCGCTTCCAGAGTGATCCCCTCCCTTCGACATCGACTTATTTATTCTGCAAGCAGGACAGCCTAGCGCCCTCGTTTCATGTTCTCTACGAGTTGCCTACTCCGGTCCAAAGCGAGGACACGCAGCAATATCAGAGTGAATATCCATCTGCTGCATTTTTGACATCCACCATCATCTTTGTTTCGGACGGACATGGATCCTTGTATATCCTGGAGTCGTTGGATGGCCATTCAGCTACATTGAGAGGGGTTTACGTGTTGCCCACTCTATCGGACGAATCTTCAGCACCCATACCATTCAAAATACATGACGCAACAATCTCACTCCCTTCTAGTGTGACAGTGATCCTCTCATCGCGCCACCATGCACCTCTCACTGAAGCCGAGACCGCTACCCCGGCCAAAGCACGCAAAGTTCACGTTGAATTCGACATATGGGCCATGTCTTTTTCGTTTCCTTTCAATGACGAACCTGATCAAGTACAACCTATGAATGTCATATGGCGCAGGCGTGGGGACGATGTTCCAATATATGTCATACACGAAGCCGAACGAAATGCGTTCATGTTGCTGGGATCGTCTGTTTATCGAACGATCGACCAGCCTCCGCAGCCAGAATACACCCCAACTCCTGAAGAAATCGCTCCAATACCGCAAGCAGACGAAAGCATGGACGTGGAACAACCAATTCCAGAAAGGCCGCCTCCGTACTCCTGGACGCAAACCTCAGACTCCGTCACCGTGGCCTTCCCACTCCCAGCATCGATACCGAAGTCTGACATCAATGTGTCGTTTTTCGCCGCGTGCAATAACCCTACAAGTCAAAGGAGGCGATTTGAGCACTCTACCATTGCCTTCCTACACCGACAAATCCGTGTGGGATACCATCCAGCCATCATCCAGCTACTGGACGTGGGATAAGGAAGGGGAACGCTCTTACGGGATCCTGACACTTCATCTCGATAAACAACAAGAAGACCTAAAATGGCAACATGTCTTTGCCGCTGCTGCTCAGCCGAATGAAACCGATATCGACGTCCCCGAAACCCTCGATCCCTCTGAATTGTGGAAAGTCAGAGAAGCGCTAGAGAAGTACACTGCAGCTCTAAGGGAGGGCGAGGACCCCAGTGGTTTGGGGTTAGGCAAGGGTATGCCTAGCCTGGCCGAAGGCGAGATTGACGAAGAGGTCGATTCGGCCGTAGGAAGAAACGTCGTCGTCACCTGGATCGCTGACGATGGATCAACCCCGTCTTGGTTCTCTGACACTCGTCAAGCTCCCGTAACGGTCCTATCTACTCCCCTTCCCGGCGCATCAGAATCATGCATCCCGTCCATCGTCACGAAGAACAACGTCGACGGTGCGGTCTTTGCCTTGAGCTCATCTTCGCGCTCGGAATGGGATCACATCTCCACATTCTCTGCGCTTGCGTTCGTCCTCGCTTCCAAGCAGGACACGCGATTCACGTATCACATCCCGTGGACAGCAGCGTTCGCATTCGAGAACGGGTCATCTGGCCGCGGTGGCAATCTGTACATCTATCGTGCGGCACCACTGCAGGAAACATGGGCGAAACAGGCTGTTCTGAAAATCGGAAATGGACTGGCGGGATCACTCCTTGGAGTTGGTGCTCTGAGGGTTGGCGACGACACCATCCTCGCTTGCCTTACCGAGGGAGAGCTGGTGATTGTCGCTGGTGTTGTCTGAGGATCAGTTGAAGTTACAAAAATGGAGAGAGCAAGCAAAGAGATGGATATTACAGACTGTAGACATACATATGTGAATGCATTACTACAAATGCGATACAAAAGCTGTGTGGTATTATGTATGAACCGTCTATGCCTGTGAACAGTATACTACTACAGGGATATCGTTGGAAAGGCAGAAACTTGCTAGTAATAGATAACACGAAGCGCGGAGGACCTCAGCAACCCGGAATAAAGGTATCAGAAGTAAAACTTGCAGATAGGAAGAAAGAAAAATACAGTACGAAGGGCATGGATTATTCACGCTTTGGTAGGATCCTCGCTTTTATCCATAAAGCCTTCTTGCTTTACAACGGGGGGCGCAGCATCACCGCCTGGCTCGGATTTCAGCTGCTCTACTGGGGGTGTGGGACCATTGGCAGTGCCATTCGGCAGAGGTTTCGGGGGTGGCGGCGCCTCGCCCTGCGAAGAGTTATCACCGGCTTTCGCGCCATTCGCAAACGTGGATTCTAATTCTTCGTCAGTGTCCATGGCGTTATCATCGTCTCCACCGTTTGCCCCATCCCGCATACTGAGTTCCAGCTCGTCTATGCCTGCCTTCAATGCCCGAGTAGGATCGGGAGATTCTGAGCGTCCAATACCAAGGGTTTCGCTGAAGAACGATCGTCCAGTATCTTCTTCGTCGTCATCGTCGTCGCTATCGTTGTCTGCGAACATCAACGGGCCTCCATCCGTCATAATGTTCGAGTCGGGGGAAAAGGAAATACCACCAGTGCTGCCAAGCACCCGAGCGAACCCGCTCAGCGGATTGACTAGAAAGGACACACCACTGCTGCTGTCATCCGGGTTCTCCGCCCGATTCCGCTCGCGCTCGCGCTCGCGAGCCTCTTGAGCTTCCCGTCGGGCCTTGTATGACATGAGTCGACTTTGTGAATATAGTTGAGGAAGTGCTGAGGGAGTGTTGTAGCCGTAGCCCTTCTGCACGCGATCCTTTATCCAGGCGTACCATTCCTCTGGCGTCCGCCCGTGTAGAAGTGCGACAATGAGCACTGTCATATTATCACAACCGACACCCGTCCCAGAGGAGGTATCTGGGGCCAGACAGTGATCACACATCAGCTCGCCTATCTCTTGCAGAGGTTTTCCTTCCGAAATTTGGTAACGGATGAAGTCGATGACTTGCTGGGAAGACAAGCAATCCCAAATACCTAAACATGTGATCAATGAAGGATGATGTGTGAACATGCAGAAACACTCACCATCGCAAGCAAGAACAAGGAATTCATCTTCTTCTGTAATCTCATGGCAGGTAACGTCAGGATCGGCGGTGATTACTTGTCTCTCAACGCCAAGGGAATAGTTTTTCTTGAATTCGAAATCACCGAGAGCGCGGGAGAGAGCGAGATTGCCTAGAGAAATGGTGCCATCAGATCTAGCCGTACAGAGGGCGTAGGTAAGATCTGACCATTAACACGACCGAATTCGACATAACCCCCAGCACCGGTAATCCGTTCGACCTCGGCTGACGAAATGATAAGATGGAGACATTAGATGTGGGAAGGTTAACCTTTACCTGCGTTGGAGGGTTTGTGATCAAAGCTGAGCGGTTTAGCTACACCTTTGACGCTGATGACAGAACGGGAGTCTCCAGCATTGGCCTGGTTATAGTAAATGTCAGGTGTCTTGGGGTTCATCGATCAAACACGTACGACATATATTTTCCCGTCATCTGTGACAAGGGCAGCGACTGCGGTACAACCAGACGGATCTTTAGTATGTGCCGGGTCTGAGCGAGGCCATCAGTACATCGGAGCGCGATAAGGAGCACCTAAACACACTAGCAAGTATATCCTCATCCGTTCCAAGGAAGGCTTTCTTCAGAGCGATTTCATATTGTCGCTGCTGGTATGATTCCTCGGACAATAACCGTTTGTGCACATTCTGCCCGGCAAACCGAGCGACGGTGCTACCTTGAGGATAGGCAGATGTTGGTATCAGCGGAATTGTGAGAGAGACGGTCACGACTAACCCCCATGACCGTCGTAGACAGCGAAAAAGGCGTTCGTATTGGGTCCTTCTTCCAACTGGAGCAAAGTAGCATGCGCATCTTCCATGGCTGCGAGCGCGGTAAGAGTCAAGAGAAAACCTCTGAGAAACAGAAGATCTCTCACATATTCTCCATCCTTGCATGTCTGAAACTGAGTACATGAACTTGTCATTTCTGCCCGTCTCCGATCTTTTCGTCGTGACTGTTTAAGATGGACAGTGAGCCCATCGTCGCTGATTTTCTCCAGCAACGAAGCTTCTTACTTGGTGAAGAGAGAATTTGTCCCTAATAGCAAACACCACGGAGTGAGATCCAGGCTGCCATCGGCAAATGACTCGAGAGCACGCACCATGGTGAAAAGGGCCTCGAAGTGACTTCAAAGGAAGTTCGGAAACCGGGGAGAAGCTGGTGACTGTGAAGGACTTGGGAAGAAGCGAATGTTGAAGTCAGCTGGGCACGACGACGAAATAATCGAGGCGATCGACAAAAAGAGCGGTCGTGTGGACTACTTCGAACTGCGGCCCAAATTCCATCTGTTTGCAACTGTTGAGCACAGAGACCATTGGGGCAGTGGAGCACTTCATCAATGCGGAGATCAAGTACTTTCGTTTTGCACCGATACATAAAATATTGTACACTTGTATTCAATAAAGCAGGTCTCCATCACAACCCTCTCGTGTCTCGTGTGTCTCGTGTCATCGCTTCACCCCTGTGCTATATTGCCGTGGCTTCGGCTGCTCGAACACTTCATTGATTTCCTCCAGCGTCAAACCCTTCGTCTCCACGACAAAGAAATAGATGACTATCACTTCAAAGAGGTCCCAAATAGCGAATATCACATAGACTGCAGTAGAGGGTTAATGTCACTCCAAATGCGTATAACGAGGCGACATGCCTTTCCACGTTATTCTCTCCAAAGCAACAGGGAGGCTGTCAATCCATTGTTAGCGTCAAGGCACAAGTCAAACTCTATGATCAACTTACCCGAAGGTATTGATCAAGAGGGCGCACTGCGAGACTATCCCAAGGAATGCTAGACCCTTCGCCCTAGCCTCGTAACTGAGCACTTCCGCTGGGTACAGGGCTTGCCTGAGCAAGTTGTCAGTAAATCAAGATTCAAGAGACATGCAACTTACATCGGAGTCCACCCAAACGAGAAGACCACCATGAACAAGAAGACGAAGGTGATTCCGGCGTTGGATTGGGCAGCATTTCCGGACGAGCTGAGCAGACCAGTAACGACAACTAGGATGACGACAATTGCGCTCGTTGATAGAAGTAGTATTTTGCGACGACCAAACCGGTCAATAATAAAGGATCCCTAGCAAAAGGAGAATTCGTTAAACGTTTGGCATGGAAACGTGTGCTACAGCAGCGACTCGAGAAGCTTACCGACAAAGCTACCGTTAGAAAGTATCATCAACCCTCGAACACTCAAAACCAAACAAGCAATACAGAAGCTTACCGCCGATGCTATTAGGTGGCACAATAAGCCGTCGACACATACACGACACGACATGAGACTCACTAAGAAGTAATGCTATTTACAAAATTCAACGTCAAACGACGGTCTTGCGAAGTGATGCCGGCATTCTTCAATAGTATCGGCAAGAAGTAGGTAATAAGGCCGTTCCCTGAGAGCTGACCGAAGGATCCTACAGCAAGCAATGGGAAGAAATTACTCCAAGACTACTCCGTGGCACACTCACCAATCAAAACAACCATGTATGCTCGGTATCTATCCGCTCGCGTCCTAAAGAGGGGCCGGAAATCCCACCAGTGTTCTAACAGAACGGTGGTGAGTGATCGAGTGTGCCTCATTAGGCCCGAAAAATCCGACTCCGTTTCAGGGAGGAAAAGAAAAGACCGCCACTCACTGTCACTACCACCGACGACAAGTTTCTCTTCTATCTCCTCCATTTCGAGCGAAACAAGAGGAGATTTGGGATCACCAGTGCTGGAGTGGAATCTTGCTAGGATTCTCCGCGCTTGCGCCTCTTTCCCAACACTGTATAGCCATCTTGGTCTTGAGGGTGGGCGTGGAATACAGAATATACAAACAAGGTTCGCGTCGGAAGATCAGAAGGTGAGAAGAAAGAGAAGCTGATAGGGAATACGGCACGCACGACTCCGGGCAGAAGAAAACGAAGATGACGTTGAGCGCCGCGGGGACAACCTGTGATATTAATGCCCAGATCGGAAGCCGGATATTCGCACATCGAGAGACCATACCTGGATGTACAAGGGGAGGCGCCAAGACCAATCACTATTGAATCTCCCTGTTGCCACCATCATGCCTGTAGCTGAAATCTGGCCGACATAGAAACTTCACGAAAACGATCACAATGTGATCTGAAGGTGCACTGTGCGACTTACAATGAGTTCAGAAAGCCGAGATAAGCCCCTCGCGAATGAGGGGGTGCGAGTTCAGCGAGAAAAGACTTTGCGGATGCGCCAGCACATGTCGATCCCAAACCTATGGTAAACGGTGACTAAATATTGATGTGGGTGAGCCATAGACACCATTTTGAGCGAACCTGTGAGATATCTCCCTCCAAGAAACATGCCTTCATTCGTGGCATTCGCCGTTAAGATGGCACCAACACTACAAGACGACGTCAGCTCAGACATCGTGTTTCAACGCACATGCGTGGCAGCCTTGTGGACGCCTAATGCACGAACATTAATACCGCGTTTCCGAAGAACATAGAGAAGCGGCGCCCAAATTTATCGGGGAAGTAAGCTGGATTACCATCAGATAACAGCACGGGAGTAGTAAAGAGGGGACTTCTGACGCACATGCGGGAATGGTTCCGCTAGATGCAAGGAAGCCTTAACAACGAACGTTTCTCGACGGATCAACAAGACATACCAGATTGAACCACTGGTGGTAGATCGATGGTCCTGGTGAGCGAATTGCTATGGTGGATATGAAACGACGAACATGGTGAAGATCCCGAACACGATGCTAGATTATCATTGAGATAGATTGACATCGTCGTGGATGGGGGAATTCAGACCTAGTGCTTTTGCCTACACCCGTCAACCCAAAATATTTCTGATACTGAGTCATGCTATTGATACCGCCCATAACCTATGATATTCGAAGTCAGTGAAACAACATTGACTCTCTTATCAGACATGGATCGTACGGTACCGTCAAACCCACTATCCCCAGAGCAGCAGCAAGCTACAAGGGTGACTAGATACATCTAGTAGAATCGCGGTCGCGATCAGAGGGCGCATGAGTAAACGTAAAGTGAAAACCACCTGCATGGCCCTCAGGCTCCATCTTTTGACCCCAGGATCAACTTCGAGAGCTGCCTTCAGCGCTTGTTGCCGTTCCAGGGGTGTTCTCTTAGGAATAGGGCTTGTCCTAATTTCGTCAGTGTGCTGTATGTCATCGGTCAAGATTTCTTCTTTGCCAATGGACTGTTTGGAGTCGTTCGCAGCCATGGGTAGGTAGTATGGGAACGAAAGCACGCTGAGGGCCAGAGGGCCCGTACAAATACGGAGTTCTGCCTGTTTAGAGAAGAAGCATTGGGGTCATCACGAGGGATTGGATCCACGCTCTCTTCTCCAATATATCCCCGAGGTGCGAAAGCTCGTAATGTAGAGTCGTATCGAAGGCTATAGACTGATGATGAACGTAAGGGCTGGTCAGCAGAGTGTTATCGATGCTGGTGCCGTACCTTAAGCTGATTCCATTCCTCCGAGACGGTAGAAGAGCAGACAGTTTTCTAGTCACTGAAAATAGTCGAACAAGGCTCAAGGTGACGCTCAATCTCCATTTATCGCACACTTGTGGTGGCAAAATGGCCAAGTGGCCGGGGGCGGGCCGCTTGAAGCGCTGAAAGGCCTGTCAGGGCACTCGCGATCTGGGGCGGTTGCAGACTTTATCTCGTCGTGTTAAGTACTCAAATTTGATGTAGGCCTTTCGTCGGATCTCTGGGGCCTTCATAGGTAGTTTGACCTATGGAGTTAGGCCGATGAAACAGCCTCTCTTCGAGAGTATGATAGTCGATACTATGGAGTCTTTATGTACACCGTGTAGACGTGTAAGTCGACCCGACGTCAGCCTCGGACTTGAGTGATCGCGAGCCCATTAAACGGCTAATTGGATGGTTATCCAGTAGCAGGCAAGTTGATATCATGATGTCGCCATAAGGGTTGGAAGGAAAGATGGAGATCCAGGTGGTAAGTCCCAATGAAGAGAGGGTTCGCCCGTCGGGCATTGCGATTTCCTGGCCGCGGAGTCTAAAACTGGAGTTCCGAATGAAGCTCCGATTCTCCGAATAATGACATTGCTGCAAACCGCATCTGCCTGCAAACTTCAAAGGGGGTCCCTTGCCCACCCAGGAGCTTCTCAATCTCGATTTGCCTTTGCCGTAAACTGGTGCGTCTGACACCCAATTGCCCCCGCTACTGCCACTGACATGACGATAAAAAAGACCTCTGGCCTGGGTCGTCACAAAAGAGCAGTGAGATAGCACCCACCATCATCCCACTACCATGTTTTCCACTTACTCTGGGAAAACCAGCGCCTCCTTCCGCCACAATCCCAACTATGAGGTCCGTATATTGCTCGTGTGACCGCTTTATCGTTGCGACGCACACTGACCTCCGCGGCCACTACAGGCTCCTTTCGCCTCCTCGTCGGTCAGGAAGCGCTCTCGTGCTGTCTCCTTGATCTCCGTATCATCCTCTACCTCTACCAAGCTATCCTTTGACTTGCCGAAAGCTCAGCCAACTATCATTATGTCCACTATTCCTAGCAATGCTGTTGGCTCTTTTGCACCGACCAAGTCCGCCAGTGCATCGCTGCGTTTCATTAGCACAACGCCTTCACGACCGTCCTTATTATCGCGATTCTCCAGACACAGGAGGCACGGTAAGCCCTCTAGCACGTGCCTATCAGAGGTACTGCAGCAAGATGACTTTTCGTCGTCAGGCTCGGATGCCTCTGTACCATCCATTAGCCGCACCTCCTCAACGTCTTCCGACCCAGATCTACCAAGGTAAGTCGAGTCAAAGGTTTCCATATCCTCAGGCTTTAATGTAGCCTGTTTCTCAGTCCACGTCCTTTGCAAGCTGTCTCGAATAAACTCGACCCAACACTTGCTGCTGTTGAGTGCAAATCCCAATTTTGCGCAACAAGAATGCACTGCGCTACTTGCAGGAAACCCGGAAACAATTATCCAAGTTGTAGGAAATGTAACAAGAGCTGGTGTTCGAGAGAATGCCGCCTTGTCAATGGGAAAAGACACACCTGCGGGTAAACTGGCGTTGACACTTATTTACGGGGGGTATCTATGTATATGTCGTACTCATCATTGCTGATCATTGTTGTCGAATGAATCGTCTCTATGAAAACACAATTTTCTTGCCTTGACTCGGGACTATCCCTATTCGCTCTTTTGCTTTGCGTTTTTGCCTCCCAGGACGGATGCAAGGAGCTACCTTCAGTTTGAGAGGCTGGTAGTTGACGGGTGGCTGACTTAGAAACCGCCAATTTTTTGGTCGTGTGACGGCTTTTCGCCCCAAGTACGAGACTTCAGGGCGTGAACTTTGTTTGCGCTCCCATCGGGTATGACTTTATTGCCCATCTTGCGACCGCGGCCTGAAGTTTGGGGTGTTGGAGGCCTCGTGTGCCGCGAACTAGTCTCTATTTCCTTCTTCTTATGGTTCGCATTCCTTCCGTACTTCTTTTCCCAGATGCTGTGTGAAGACCCCGTCAGAGATAAAAACCTATTGGATAAGGGAGAAAACTCACGCTCGTCTAGCGCGCTGCCCTCTCCTATTTTTTCTTGGTTGGATATCTGGCTTACCCGCGTCACTCCCATCGACATCGGAGTCACCAGAATCGCCGCGAATGTAACCGACAGACAAAGAGGGAAGGAAAGTAGACGCGCTGTTAACGGAAGTCACCTCTTTACCAGCCAGCCGCGCCTTCTTGGTGGGTTGATTATGCAGCATATCTTGCGAAGCACCGTCCGAATCGGAATCACTATCAGAATTGGCCATGTCATTGCCAGGGGTGGGTCTGCTTCTCCTTTCAAAGTCTTCACCAGAATCTTCTTCATCACCGCCAACTGTTCCAGATTCCCAGCCTTCCTCATCTTCTCCTTCATCGTCGGATATGGCTGCAGTTTCGGAATGTGTATCTTCTGCCTCTGCCTCGTGCCCCGCGTCTGTGGCCAGGTAGTGGCGCCCCTCCGTTATTGGCGTTGAGGTGTCCAAGTCTACTGACTCTTCTTGGTCTTGACCTACCCTCTTCGGACGCTCCCCTGGGTTGACAACGGACCGAAGTGCTTCGAGAATACGCGTACTTTCTACTGCGAGATATTTTGAGCTGAGTATACGAGCTTGTACCTTCGCTGATGGAGTTCCCGAAAATGACGCGCTCCAAGCACCCAGAGAGAACGCCAGCTCCAAGGAAGTTTGAATAGACTCGTTGGAGCATAGAGTTTTTGTCTTTCTTTATTTTTGAATGCAATGCTACCTCCGCCAATGTATCGGTGTTCAAGCCCTAAGGAGTAAACAGAGATTTCAGCGCTCGTATCACCGGTAGCAGGGCAGCGATGTCACCTTCAATGCCTCCAGCTCTGCTTCCGCATCCTGAACTGTGGATGAATTGCCAGGCACGGATCTATGGAACATCCCAATTCAACGGCAAGGCATTCAGCTGATTGAAGCGGCTGACCGCAAATGTTTGAGTTTCTTGATTAGTTTCTGCGTCTCGAATGTTTTAGCTTTCCTCGCGGCCTTCCGTCCTTCTTTGATGCCATGATGCTTGAAAATATTCAGTCCCCAGGTTGCCCGGCCAGCGTGAAGAAAACACACCAGTTTGCCCGCGAATTTTCGCTCTAAGTCTGCCTGCTGTTCAGCGTCAGAGGGGGTAGGGTTAGTGTTCTGGAGAGACTCACAATGCCTTCAGCCGGCTCCGTTCGTTTGCGCTTCAGCCCGAGATTGATGTTTTGGCCTGTCATGGAGTAGTATCAGTGATAGTGAATGATCGGGAAAAGCACCACGATCAAAGGTCACCGAAGGGCGCGCCTATTCGATGGAACCCCTGACTAGTTCAACACCTATTCAAATATCCATTGTCCACCACCGTATCGTTAACCATCATGGACGCGGAGGAAGGCGATGGAAATCCACAACACTTCTCGACATTCGAAAAGCACGATGAACTACTCAAGCTTCAGGAAGAATTCCTCTCTTGGGACCTACATGTGGACCCGGCCAACTCAACTGAGGATTCCACTGAGTGGAACCACTTGTCGAAAATGCAAAAAATCGTGCGCGATCCCGTTGCATCTTGCTATATCTTCTCAACGCGTATGAAAACAGTTGCTCGGGTATCAAGAGCAATCTTACTTACTGGATCCATATCTGGAGCAGTTCGTTGTGCCAGTCATTGAAGCCGTGAAAGCGCATGCACACGCGACCGTAGTGCAGGAGGGGATCAAGTACTCCAAAGCGCGAGTGAACCGTTTATGTCGCCATTTATATGGCTATATAAGATTCCGAGGATACAAGAACATAGGTTGGTGTGTATTCATTCTCTACGTCGATCATTCACTCAGAAGCGATCACAACCAGTCAAATTCTTCCCCCACGAAATTGCCGACTTGAGTATCGCAAGGGACTACATGCTTCATAAAAACGGCTTCTTCCATGCTCCTTACGAATGGGAACTCCGTTATATCGTGTTCTTGTGGCTTTCGCTTGTCTGCATGATTCCCTTCGATCTTTCTCAATTTGATGAAGTAGATCAGAGAGGGCGAACTGCTCAGATCATTGAGGAACAAGCACGAGGCCAACTCCATAAAACCGGACTAGAACGAGACGGCGCCGCTTTGCTGCTGTCGCGTCTTTATGCCAGGTCTGCCCTCACAAATTAGTATTTGGTCCCTTCTCCCTTACGCTTGATGAACTCCAGAGGGGACGCCCGTGAAAAGTTGTACGATTTCCTGCATTGGTCTCTAGCGTCTGCACAGACGGCACAGGATCCCGTGCTCGTCAGTCCCCACCGTTGCATCCCACATCAACCCTTTCTGATCGACTAATCCAAGTGCATTGGAATCCTCCAAGTACTCTGCGAAGTGGCCAAATCGGCATCTGCTGAAGAAGTCAGGACATTCACCTCTGATATCTTTCGTCTCGGCAAAATCATCGACGACGACGCTACTCTGTCGACCAATACGCTGACTCGCAAGTTCAGGGCTAAAGCCGAATCGCGAATCGCCTTGCGTCTTCTACCTGGAAAGCCATCGCGCCATAAAGGTTGTGCCCTTCGTGTTCATTGTGCTTGTGGCTCAACCATCTCTAGGTCGTATTCTAGGTCAGATGGAAGATGAGGTGCAAGATGAGGATACATCGGATGATTTCGAAGTTCCCGGGGAAGTCGAAACTGTCTTAGAACATCTATTCGAGAGTCTTAAGGACAAGGTAACCTTCCGACAATACAATTTAGCTGAGACATTAACTCTTTGCGAAGAATACCATCGTTCGCTGGACAGCAGCCAAAGGAGTGGCCCGGATATCGGAGCGACTACCAACTGATTTCAAAGATCAGGTTCTTGAGACTGTTATGTCCCACTTCGCCATACACTCCATTGCTGCTGCGAGTCTATACGATCTTCCAGCTGTCGCAGAGAGCACTTGGCATGGTGCATGCCTGGCATGTGCAGAGATGGCACGTAGAAGTCTTGTCAGTGATCAACTCCTTCCTACCTTGATCGAGTGGACGACAAAGGTAAATAGGTAGCGAACCTAGTCAGTCAAACTCATACCGCGATTTAGGCATTGTATTTTGATATACGAAAAGGCGCACATTCTATCGGTTCCAACGTACGGGACGGTGCGGCGTATGTCCTATGGGCCTTGGCGAGGTCGCAGGATCCCCAATTTCTCAAACCCCACGCCGAACAACTTGCACAGAGATTGGTCATTGTGGCAGTGTTTGACCGAGAAATCCACATTCGCCGTGCAGCTAGCGCTGCGTTCCAAGAACACGTCGGAAGAACGGTATGTCGTGTCTTCCCTGTTGGAATTTGGATGTCATCAAAATACAACAGGGCTTTATACCTCATGGTATCGATGTTCTTCGGGAGACAGATTTCTATGCAGTCAGCACCAGACGTACTGCATTCCTCACAGCTGCGCCTGCAGTCGCTCTGTAAGTGCAAATGTAGTGGGAGTGAAGTTCGACGTTGACTTCGACCAGGTTTGAAGTCTACAGAGAAACCCTCTTTAACCACTTGATCGATGTCACAATCCGTCATTGGGACCCCGCCATGCGCCAGATAGGAGCGCAGTCACTGCAACTCATCTGCCTCATAGACATCAAGGAGTATGGGCCCAGGGCTGAAGCAAAGATAGTGAGTGATAACTATATCGCAGGATGTTCCTCATCGATATGCTCCTAGTGTAGACTCCTTGAATCCGTCGATGACAGTGATCTTCACGGGTCCCTCTTGGCTTTATCTGAGCTGGCACTTGCATACCGAATATCGTACCAAGGCGATGAGTTGAAAATTAAAACGTGCAGCGTACGTCTACTTCATGATCTGGTGTCTTAGTAACCCATACACTATACAGATTTTCCAATATCTTATTCGTATCCCCAAAACAACAGTGATGGGCCCTCGGCACGAGTTGGTTTACGCTAGCCGCATGCTCGTTGATATCGAACACCATTACGCTTAGCGAAATCGAATTGGGCACCAAATCCTCTGTGCCACATTGGCGCGGAATTGTGGACTATGGAATCAAACACAGGAGTTCGCAAGTACAGGAAGTAGCAGCGACCGCTCTTGGGGCCACCAGTCGGCTCGCCGATAGCGCTCAAGATGTCGAGAGATGAGTTATTGCCCACTTCGGGTTGCGAAGAGGATCCTCATGCCAAGCATCTAGATACGCTGATCCGCGAGCTGAAGTCGGCTACTCCGTTCGTACAGCAGAGCCTTGGGCTCTGTTTGGGAGCTATAGGCTACGACAAATTCCCAAATGCCCTTCCTAAGGCGTTGAAGGCTATTCTTGAATGTGTCGATCAAGCGGTATGTAAGCCGCAAAAAACTACATGAGAAACGGCCTAACCATACCAATGCTAGTCTTCTCCCATGAAGAATAACGTCGAAGGCCGGAGAAATTGTTATAACGCAATATCTCAGATTATTTCTACGATCACCTCGAATATAACGACATGTGGGTCAGATATCATCTTCTGATGAGGATCATGAAACCTACGTTTACGTAGACATATCCTCTCAGGACTTCCAGCAACTGTATGGCGCGCTGTTGGAAGGTATGAAGGATTATACTTCCGATGAACGAGGCGACGTTGGGTCTTGGATACGACTCTCTTGCGTCCGTGGCCTCGCGGAGATTTCGGAAATGCTACTTCAATCCTTCGTGCAGGAATCGGAGCTGGCAGCCTACCTACCGCCTTCGAAGTATCATGCAGCCATTGCTGGTATACTCAAACAAGGAGTGGAGAGGTTGGACAACGTACGCCAGGAATCTGGGGAGCATTTTATTAGCATCCTGTATATGCCGCTTTCGGACGTGGCAAAGACCCAATGGCGTCTGGAAGGGGAGGATTTATTCAAGTCTTTGTTCCCGGCGTGAGTGTACCCTGTGTAGACGTGATCGCATTTCTGATAATTGCGGACAGAGACCTCAACCCAAGCTGGGGAGATGGAAGCTGGCTGTACCCCAAGGCCGTCAGATTTCTAGATGTAGGGAAATACAGAAGTCAGGTGCTGATCGGGCTTCTCCTCAGCCTTGGGAGTAAAACAGACAGCACAGTGGGTTATTCGACGCTCTGTGTGAATCATAACCGCTTACGAAGAGACAAGCACCGCCCCGTTTCATCAAGCCTAATCACTTATTGTGGTCATCTTCCGCTTGCAACTTCCCCGGTGGCATATGGCCTTGTAGGACTCGTGCAAGATATTCTTGCTTATGCAAAATCACGGGCGGCATCAAACGCAGTGGTAATGCCCGCCTTGCAGGCTATACATATTCTCCTAGAGGGGGACAGCCTCAACCGACTTAACGAGGACCAAAGCGGAATAGAAGCGTAAGTGCAGATTATTGCCGTTATCTTCGTTATTTAGCTTCCACATAGGCTACGAGAGTTACATTCTTTCTGCTGTAGAAGCATTGGTTCTATCAAGAGCACTCGAAGAATTCATGAATCGATGTATATGTAAGAGAACTACTAATTGTTTGACATTCATATTGACGAGTACTCTTCAGCATTGTTCACCTTCTAAGGTTCAAGGAAATTTACATGGATGTAACGACGTCCTTGGGAATTTTCTTGACCCATCGCTTTCCAAGTGTAGTCTCCCTTTTCTCAGTTCGGCTGGTTGATACTGATCATATCATAGGTGCGAGCGGATACTGCCGAGTATCTTTACAATTTCCTACAGGGTTCCGCGCTTGAAGTGGAGACTGACGCGCTGGAAGACATCTTACTTGAGACAGAATGGTCTTTAGAAGATGAGGTCACAATTCAAGGGGCATCTCGGACTTGGATAGAGGTGATGAAAGAAGCGACCGCCAGCTAATCAAGAGACTTTAGTTATAGGATGCCGATATTTTTGGCTTTTGTTTTGTATAATATGGATATCTGAACGGCAAATACGTGTCGGTGCTGGGAATAGCACATGGGGGAAGAGTACTTTAGTCGTGCCGCTCCGGAGATGTGGGATTGATCGGGGGTTCCTATTTTGGTAAGCGTGGCTGCAGGGCCTTGAAGTTGCAAGTGACGACGCTCTCCCTCGTACCATTACCTACAGCAGCATCGCTCTCAGACCCCTACAACAGATAGAGAATTGCCGCTCTCCGTAAAAGATGGCGTCCGATCCAAGAATGAGCGATCAGGAGATGGCTGCTATCAACGCTGCCGCAGTCACCAAAGAATATCGCGTTCAGCCGCATCTGGGTACGGACGAGATGGCTGCTAGAATCATGTTCTCTTCGCTGAATTCGCCCAGACTACCGCACGGTATCTGCTATCAATGGGTGAGCTGCTTCCTTGGCTGCGCGTGAAGATGGCGCTGAGATGCTTTTCAAACAGACCCCTAGTTATTCTGGACAACGTGAAGGTGTGCAGTCGTCAATGTTCCATCGCACATAGCCATCTGATTCAGCCGCAATGGACAGTTCCCGTCGTATAACGAAATCGTTCAACTTACACTCCCAGATGGGTCAAAACGCGGAGGGCAAGTCCTCGAAGTTCAGGGAAAGAAAGCCATCGTGCAGGTGTTTGAAGGAACTTCTGGCGTCGATGTAAAGGCTACGCGAGTAGAATTCACTGGGAGCAGCATGAAATTGCCTGTAGCCGAAGATATGTTGGGTCGTATCTTCAACGGCTCCGGCAATCCCATTGATCAAGGTCCGAAAGTCTTCGCTGAAGATTATCTCGACATCAACGGTGAGTTAGATGCTCGACCAGGTGTACGCGTACAACTAAAAGCTTGGTCAAGGCTCGCCAATCAACCCCTACTCCCGCATATATCCCGAAGAAATGATACAAACCGGCATATCTACCATCGACGTCATGAATTCAATTGCTCGTGGCCAGAAGATTCCCATCTTCTCGGCAGCAGGTTTGCCTCACAATGAAGTACGTTTATTCTAACTTCGAACCTTCTCGGGCCCGATCTAATAAATCGAAGATTGCAGCCCAGATTGTGCGGCAGTCGGGACTGGTCAAGCGACCTACGAAAGATGTGCACGATGGCCACGAAGACAACTTCTCCGTCGTCTTCGCAGCTATGGGTGTGAATATGGAGACCGCCCGTTTCTTCAAGGAAGATTTCGAATCCAACGGCAGTCTGGATCGCGTCACACTATTTTTAAATTTGGCCAACGACCCGACTATTGAACGTATCATCACGCCACGACTCGCGCTCACAACCGCCGAATACTATGCCTATCAATTGGAGAAGCACGTTCTTGTTATTCTCACAGATATGACATCATACGCTGATGCCCTACGAGAGGTGCGCCCGGCAATGATATTCGCGATCTGTACTTCAGTTAAGTTCACTTGGGCGATAGGTTTCCGCAGCACGCGAAGAAGTCCCTGGGCGTCGTGGTTATCCGGGTTACATGTATACAGATCTGTCGACAATTTATGAGAGAGCCGGGCGTGTTGAAGGCCGGAATGGGTCCATCACTCAAATCCCGATCCTCACCATGCCTAATGATGGTTAGTTATGTTAACCGAATATGCTAGGTATCGCATACTGACTTAGCTTTTACCTTGTAGATATCACTCACCCTATTCCTGACCTAACAGGTTATATCACTGAGGGCCAGATCTTTGTCGACCGGCAGCTACATAACCGACAGATATACCCTCCAATCAACGTCTTGCCATCACTTTCTCGGCTCATGAAGAGCGCCATCGGCGAAAAGTTGACTAGGAAGGATCATGGTGATGTTTCAAATCAATTAGTACGTATCTTGTTCTTATACTCTCCTTCGTCGTCGCTGTCGCTGTGGCGTACTTGGTCTCGCATTCCTAAAACAACCGGAACTAATTTACTGTTTGATCGCAACCGTAGTATGCTAAATATGCCATCGGTCGTGATGCGGCGGCGATGAAAGCTGTAGTCGGTGAGGAGGCCTTGTCCTCGGAAGACAAACTCGCCCTGGAGTTCCTGGAAAAGTTTGAGAATCAATTCGTCGGGCAGGGTAAGTCAATTCTCTTCTCCATTTTCTCACGCCGCTCACTTCATTTTTTCCTTGTTTGTTCGGGACATTTCTTCCATCACCAGGAGCGTATGAGGCTCGCACTATCTTCGATTCACTGGATCTTGCATGGTCTCTCTTGCGAATCTTCCCCAAAGAACAGCTCAATCGTATCAACCCCAAGATTGTTGCCGAGTTTTATGCGCGTAAAGCTACAAAGAAACCGGCGGCGGTGGCGGATGCCAATGTGGCGGACGATGTAAAGTTGATCGATGCATGATGTAGCGAAGGGTATGTACTCAAAGCTACATTGTGTGCCTATAATCATGTTCATGTTGAAGCGCCGTAGTTGCCGCCTTGGCTTACACGGGGACTCGACGACAGTCGACGACACGCCTGGCGAAGTTGACATGCGGAATGGTTTCGACATCTGGCGGACTTTATTTTCTTTTTCGCTCAATGAAAATGCTAATGACAGCCAATGACGTTTGCTCTTTTATGTGAATTCTCCAATAGTCTAAGTGCTCTCTTGTAGCTCTGTCGAGACGTTGACAGCGCAGCCATGCTTGTGCCATGTGTATACGCCGCTTGTTGACAAATAATGTTTCTTGGGACCTGGGTCCGCTGGCGTCTTATTCGCTACAATAGGCTTCTCGGTTGATTACCGGCACGAGATTTACTTCTCACTACGTTTGGGTAAAGGAGCGCCGTGAGAAGCTTGTATCGGTGGCTGCAGCCAACAGAAAAACGACCCGGTCGCGCTGGCTGTGTTTTTATTTCTCCTCACTTCTTTCACGGGGCTAACCCAGCCACCCATTGTGTTCATGATTGACAGTGTCGAATTCAACCGAGGGCGATTGATTCGGCAGCGAATGTAGGTCCTCGAGGATGGAATGGGGAAATCCGGCTCCTCTGACCCGTTGTAACGTTAAGTTGTTGTGGATATGGGCAAAATCGCGGTGACTTTCGAGAAGCGTTGGGCCGAATTCCATGATAATCTTCGCCGGCCCCCAGTTGTGACGTTGGGCAACGTGTAAATGCAGCAAATTGTCCAAAATAGGGGATGTAGATAATGCTTGATCAATCACTCCACCGTTGAAAAAGCCTGGTTTGGCGGGGTACGCGTCGTGCGCTATAGATAATATCGGAGAAGACAGTATTATCAAAAAAATTCAGTCCACCATTAATGCCTGGAGTATGGTGAATATAATCATTGTGATCCAGATCAATGACTAGATGCGTGCCTTGGGACTTTACCTTGCATGCGTGTGAAAGACGACACACCAAACAAGAAAGTAGGCACCCGTTGTGCGCCTGATCTTAGGACATCACAAACTTCCGGTGCCTTGAAAGGTAAGTATATTTTCCAAGATTCGTTCCACGTTTCCTGCCACCACCATTCTCAGTGGCTTGACGACCTGGAATGATAATTGGAAGCATTTATTGTATAAGAGTATGATGTTTATAATGATGCTTGATGTATGTAGTTGACTCGATTTGAATGCGATTAGATACTTCCGTGAAGTATATGTTATTATTCTGCGTGGCCGTCGGTGGGAACGGTCTCGACCCTCGCCAATAGGCTTCCTCTTAATGACATTGACGCGGACTGTGGGACCGGTATGTCAGAGTATGTGTGTATCTGTGGTGGTGGTGGCTGAGAGTCTCAAAATACCGACAGTGGGTCTGGAACTTGGATAGGCTCCCAAGCCGATGTAGCGATCTGTACCTTTCAAGGGCAGGGGGCAGGGGGTGGAGATTTGTATGTTTCCTGAATTTTGAGCGGCTCGAGGTGGAAGTATCTGGGGAGAACTGAGGGGCTCGGACAGGGTTCAATCGTTCAAGCCTAGAATCATTGGTTGCCTGCCTGTTTTTGCGATCGCAATGTTAAGCATGGGAGAGTACTTTTGGTACTGTCAATAGGAGGTACTGCTAAGTCACTTCATGCTATTGTTTCGTAACGAAATCTCGGGGGGAGTGTGTAACACCGTGACGGTGAGCTGTTGAGAAGCTATGATGTGAAAGTTCTTTGTGGAGTTGGTGGCGGTGGTAATGTAGACAGCGACGTATTGTGGGTAAAGAGACTGCGTCTGTTCAATGCATAGAAGGCGGACTGCCATAAATTCGTACGCGGCGGCCACGTATCTTTGCTTCTACCGCGTTCGATAATGGCTGCAGCATGTACAACTGTTGGACGACAGAATCAACACAGGTCCAAATCCAAATCGAGAGGCGGGATTCGGTGTGCCTATGCCGCTACGAATTAGGTAATTTTGTGGAGAAAGCAGGATGCACGCTCGCAGACAAAATCAAAGGCGTGTATCACTTTCTTTCCGAATTCTAACCGTGAGATTGGGCAATACCTTTGGGATGTTCAGGTTGGTTGGATGAGTGGGTTTTAGCGCTAAGGGGTACGAAGCCAGGGGTACGAAAAAGGGGTGCGCCCCCGTTGCGCTGGTACCGGGTAAGGTACGACTGGTTGACCGGTAGCATTGTTGAAAACATTGGAAAAGTGCTTGCGCTCTCGTGATAGTGCATTGTGCATTGAAAATCTATATAATAAATTACAGAGGTGCGGTAAATGCAAAAGACGATTCCATACTAATATTCAAAAGCAATGGTTACCATTCTGAGTCTACGATGCTGATTCAGAACCGGTGCTCAGTTGCCTGCCACACTCAGCCACTCTTCGCCTTTTGAGAATCAGCATGCATATGGTGCACGCCACACCTTTCTCATCGCGCTTGGGTTAATATTCCAAATACACCTCATGACACCGGCTGCACGCGCCGTGCTCGTGGCAACACGGCGTAAGACTGTAGAAATATTAAAGGGGGAATCGGACCGCCTGCAATTCGTCGTCGGGTGCGGAGATAACGTCCAGCTGGAGGGTGGCTTGCGGTGTACCGGTTGTTCAACGAGGAGGGGTTAATACAGGTGTGGGACGGTCACATGTACCATGCGGCGGAATGATGGATGTGTGTCGGAAGGCGGATGGGTGTGAGAGCGCGGCGTCGGTACCGTGTGTAGTATAGGACGGTGCTCCTGGTGGACCTGCACTGTTGATATTCTACGGCTGAAGGGGTCGTACAGGAGTGGTACACGCTGCTTACACGTGCTGGGTCTTGCTGAGCCAACGTGTTGCTTGGTTACATAACATAGCGATCGGGATGAATGCAAGACGACGATCATGATCGAGATGCATGTCAGCTAAGACCGTGGAAAAATAAACGCTGAAAATAATGATTTATATTATTGTGTTTCCCGAACGGTGGCGTCGTGGGATGAGATCTGGAACTGAGATTTATATTTATATATAATATACAACGCCTTGAATGGATTCCTCTCTACTCGCAATGGACCACCTTCTCCCTTCGCTCAAACGCAAGTCTGTCACAAACACAAACCGTCACGCCAAACGACAAAGGCTGTCGGCAACAGCGACCTCTTTCTCTCTTCAACCACCACCACCATCCCCCACATCGCCCCCCTCCTCCCCGTCCCTCCCCATTCCCCCCGTCCTCCCCTTCATCAACAGACATACCCTCAAGGAGCTCGATGTCTCTCAGATCCTCCGCAACCCCCATCTCAGACATGACCTGCTTTTCGACCCGGGCCTGCAGTTCAGACCTACAGCGTCCAGGAGGAAGAGGGATCTGGCGGACGCATACTGGAGAGCAGTAGAGAGGGAGCTCGAGTTAGGCTGCACGTGTGTTTCGTTTGCTGCGAACGGTATCCTTTCCTCCAGAATCCTTTGTGCCTGCAAGCAGATTCAGTGTCCATCGTCGCAACCTGTCTTGGCTTTCAACCCAGCCCACAATTTACTCACCTGCCGCACCCCCTCGCGCATACGACCTCTGCTGGAAGAGTGCAGGCAATTCTTCTAAATCTCATAGATGAAGCATTTGACGATGCATCTACACCCTCGTGTGCTGCCCAGCAAGCCTCCTACCTCCGACAAATATTCGACCCAGCCTTAATCGCGTCGCAGCTATCGTCTACATCCTCGTCTCGCTTTGATCCATCAGGCCTCCTTTCAGCTTTGCATGAAATCCTCAAGTCGCACTGCGCACCCATGCGAGACTCTGTAATAGACAACCTACTCCTTTTCACACGCCCCGAGTCCAGCAAGCATATTGTACAAGCTCTGCGCCTGATCATGGATATTCTAGAGCTCATGAAACTGGTGCGTCTCTTCCATTTCTCGCGTGCTATCTGTCTCTGACACATGGCGAACTAGGATATGGCTAATCACCAACTCCAGTCATTGCGACCGTACCTCATCCACACGGCTCCCCAGTTTGAAATGAAAGCCTTTACGAAAAAGTTTCCTCATCCTTCATCGTCCATAGGGGACACACAGATTACGCAACGTTGGCTACGCGCAGCACATCAGCTTATGTTAAGTCACCCGACCCCGCTCCTCAACCCCCTGCTCCGTAACACATTCCTTCTGTCCGAGTCAAATTCATCATCATCATCATCATCATCATCATCTGCTGTCCCTCGCTTGTCTGCTTCTTCCTCACCCCTTGCATTCTCCGAAGATGAAGGTCTTACTGACACTGACACCGCTGCTTGCTCGAATTCCATACACGATGAATCTCGCACAGGCTCGATCAAGGTTGAACGGACGGTAGAGTACAAGAATATGAGGAAGAACCAACAGGTATATGTCGCTGTGCTTCGAGGGATCGTAGACTTGGTCTTCAATATCCCCGCGCAAGACCCTGCATCGACATCCTCCGCCTCCGAAGAAGCCGACTACGCGTCGTCCGCCCTCCCTACACTCCCTGAAACAATGTTCCTCGACTCATCTCGCGTAGTGCAGTTGGCCACTGATGTCGACGAGATACACGCAGAGTACATGCTGGGTCTACTGTACAAGCAACTATGCACTCCCCCCGTCTCCTCCCGCTCCCATTCCAGATCGAGTTCATTAACTTCCATTTCCTCGATCCCACCGTCGTTACCCAGTACACCGTTAATTCCGTCGACCCCTCCTTTGGCCTTTCTTGGAGGTAACCCGGGTTTGAGTACGGCTGCATTGCCACCATCAACAACACCATGGTTATCGGCCACCAGTACAACAACAAAACGCCAAACCCGGAGAGGAAGAAATGAAGAGGATGTACGAGGAAATCAGGGATATCGCCGGCTCGCGATTGGGCAAGCTCGTTTCCCATTCAACACCAGCAATCTCTACACACGACGTCGACGTTGAACTTCAGAGGGAGCGTGAACTGGAGTTGGAGAAGCAGAGAGTTGATCATGTCAGAGAGGACGTCGTCCTGCAAATCGCAAGAAGAGTGGTCGAGAGGAAGAAGCCGACGTTGCCATCGACTTCATTGCTATCTGCTCTGCCGTCCATCTCTGCAAGAGCTTCGAGTTCGGGTACTTGCGCCACAAGCTCGACGCCAGCAACGTCGCCCACGTCATCCATATTCTCTATCCCAGCTACCCCATTGACCAACTTCACTGGGTCTGCCCCGCCTACTCCACCCACCCCGTATACTCCCTTCACTCCATCCTCCTGTTCATTCGCCGCCGCCTCGCCCAACCCCTTCCCAGACACCCAAAGCATCCGACTGGCGCAACGGTGGACGTCTATGCACATGCGCAAAGACGCGGTATTGGCCAAGATGACGAGGAGGAAGTTGAGGGATCTGGTGTTTGGAGCCGTGATGGAACAGGTCGTCTTGGGCCGGTTGGCGGCGCCTTCGACTTCGTCAAGCCCCAGCATCCCTTCGTTGGTCCCAAATAGTCTCTCTGGCGCCGATTCAACGGCTCCCTCGAAACCAACCTTCGGGGATTCCACCATTGCGGGGTTGGGCGGTCAGGTCGGGACCCTGGTCGAGAAGATCGCCAGACTCGTGGAGGTGCATACCAACACATATTTGGGACTCTATGAGAGGGAGGTTTGAGCGGTGCGGCGGCACCGGGCATATACATTGGTTTTCCATTCTATCACACTTACTACCTATTTTTCGTGACTACAATCGACAATCGACCGCTTCAGACACTAATTCCAACAACGCATTACGACGCTATCTGGATTTCCGCTGTTTTCGCACATACACACATTGTACATAGCCATCACAACGCATTGTATACATTTCATCGTTTCTAATCAATAATAAGAGATTTCTACAAATCCAGCGAATCGTCTGAACTTTGAATTGCTAAGAACCCTGGCTATCGCATGGAGGAATAACCTCATGACGCGACGCGAGGTGCTCGATACCACAAAGTTACTTATTTGAGCCGCTTCTCGAAGTTGTCTATACAGCTAACATGGAACGGAGATGAGGATAAGTCGACCCCTGCTCCCCGAGGGAAGTCATCTTCTTGCAGAAAATGATGTTACTATCGTTCCGCCGGCCCTCTGGCAGGTCATACATTAGCGCTTCTGCTAGAGTGATGCCATAATTGGATCACTGAGTTCATAAAACTTACATTACATTGGGGGACTCGGCGATACAACAACAATATTGCGGATATCCGTCTTAGAGATCAGTACTCTCTATAGAAAAACGATACTCTAATACTTCTCCTCTCGTACACGAGGATCCACGCCTTCTACTTTGACACAAAAGGGTGCAGGTACTTAGAGGTAAGAAGTCACGTCTCTGTGACAATCATCACGGGGCTCAAGCAACCGCCGTTATCGGCGTGAAGGTACCGAATGCAAGAGCTCTAACGCGACTCCGATATGAAAGCAACCAACGTCCGAACAATACCTTCAATCTCAAGGAACAAACATGCCGTCATGACGTTAACGAGATAACAAGGTTTCCGGATCCAGAAGACGTGTGTATCTAATCATGGCTTGTGTGAGAAAGGGATCAAAATGAATGAAAAGGAGTGGAATGCATGAGGCAGAGAAAGGCAGGACTTGCTGAAGCTTGTGTGTGGCGAGTTAACCGAGGTTCTCGGCTCTACACGCCCATGCAAGCGACTTAATGCTTGATGAGGAAAGTTGAAAGGACGGGGAAGGACCAGAGAGGCAAGAGAGGCAAGAGGGGGGGCGTGATGGGGAACTGGCGGCATCGGTTCTTGGCTGTCCAGCATATTAAAGGGAGAACATTGATAAGGGATAATCGAATTCGGAATGAAGACCGTGGCCGAGTTGATTACTTAGCTCTTTGGTGGTTCGCCAGGCTCCGAGTTTCTGTATGATCACGTTGAGATAGTAAGCCTGGCATCGAAGGTAATGACAGAACTGGGGAGGTGATGTTGTTAGCAGAATTGGGGTCCTTACATACAAGCGCGAAGGTCAAGAGGCATGGATGTGATCGGCTCTCCGGATATGCGTCGGGTTCTCTGAGTTCCCATGAGACGGGCTAGCAAGCAGAGAGATTAAAAAAACATCGCGCCCAGGCTGACCCAGGAGGATAACAAGGGAAAAGAAGTTTCCTCGGAAGATTGACCGGGGTGGTGATTGACGTGTGCTGGTGGTGAGATGAAATCAGTGTGTATTTGTGGACTTATGAGAATAAGTCGGCGGTAATATGCGCGACATGAAGAGAAGGGGCGGTGAAATGTGTGCGCGTATGTCGCCTAGTCAATGCGGGTTTGACAATCGTGGCTGGTGATGTAGATAATGGGCAATCGTCGGCCGAAACATTGGTCCTCGTTTCGCTTCTGTATGGGATCAGTCCACGACAAATGTAGGATTGAGCGTGGAGGGGTCAGAAGTAGCCGGCAGTGGATGTCCGGGGCAAGGTAGCCTCTGGCCATAGGCTACGAAGGAGCTTCGGTTCATGGACTCCGTTGAGACTGGATCTATGGTTTGATCAACGGGATATGGAAGGCGTTGCTTTCCAACCAGCCTAATACATATCAGGATCAGAGCTACGACCTAGTCGGAGCCTAAGTCGTGTATGCTGGCCACGAATAGAAGGTCCCCCCGCCCCGCCGTACTCGGAGTAGACGAAATGAGCGATGTCGAAACCCGAATTCAGCGTCGAGGCGCAGTAATAGCAGGCGGTGACAAGCTATGTGGATCAAAGTCAGCCCCACGAAGCCGACGTCTGACAAATGTAGAATTCAGCGGATGGTAGTCATCGATATTAGCTCATCGTTAAACAAACAAACTTGAACCCTTCAAGTAGAGTCTCCGAATCGGGATTCTAAGACAGTAACTTTTTCGAGACGTACCTCCGAAGGGTAGATGTGCCAGTGATATCAGGGATACTCATAGCGCCCCAATACAGCATATCCGATCAAATCTTCGAGCTTCAATAGATTGCCAGAATGATCTTGCTAGATGCACAACACACTTACAACAAGCACAGTCGCTTAGGCCTCAGGATTACTCCACCGCTACTATGATGGGTGCTGCTGACCATAGGCCTTGGCGCTATCATCTGACAAAGTATGCGTCTGTATTCATTTCTCGTAGGCGTAATATCGGCGCGGTTGCTAGCGTTTTTTAAGGCTCAGCCTGCGATTTTTGAGTGCAGTAACCATATGATCTTGAGCAAGAAGGTATAAGTACGCCACTGAGCCAACACTCGGACACACAGGGAAGAAGGTGAAACCATACCGCCACGCCACAGATGCACGCTAGAATGTGAGGACAGGGATACCATAACAGACCATAACCTACCCTTCATGCTCCGCTTAGGTGAAGCAAGGGTGGTCGTTGATTAGATTCTCCAAGCTCGTGAGAAGCGCGAAAGAATGTTTGAATCAGCTTGATGCTTCGATAGCATTCCAGATGTCAAGTGGCTGTCCGCCGCGAAAGGGTCGAATGTTGTTGATCTGAGCTATCGTGGGGTAAATCGAGTAGATAACGTATACGCAATAGTGTGGGGCTTCAAGGTAGAACGTTTGAACATCCATGATTCCATGAATGGAATCAGCAGGCGCGTTCCACTGGGCCTGAAACTCTCCACGGCACCAGTGCACGGTGTCTATCACCTGAATACGCCGAGCGCTTATTGGTTTAGACACATTGCCAATTTAAGAAGCCTGAGGGTGAGGAGGGGAGCCAGGAAGCAAATACGATGATGGATGTCGGTGTGGCGTTGTTCTTTGCGCACGAGGAAGTGGCAGTCAGCGTAGAAGCAGCTTCCTACGGGCTCTATAGATTCGCATGCAACGCACGGGCGCCACCCTGCATAAGGATCCCGTTGCAGGTTGCTTCAGTTATCTATGTGTGGAAACCAACTCAGCTAGCAAATGTGTGCAAAAAATGGACTTAGCATACCTGGCAGGCTGAACACACGCGGGCCAACTGACAACAGGCCTCAGACATCGGATTACGGACAGCCTGATATCCACAGTTTGCCCCGATTCTGCTATAGCACGATTAAACCT
Organism: Pleurotus eryngii var. eryngii; assembly: GCA_029467805.1. Taxonomy (NCBI): domain Eukaryota; kingdom Fungi; phylum Basidiomycota; class Agaricomycetes; order Agaricales; family Pleurotaceae; genus Pleurotus; species Pleurotus eryngii. The sequence goes on from SZVJ01000011.1 coordinate 1,723,548, forward strand.
AAATAGACCTGCCTGGAGGAAAAGGTGTTCTAGGCGTGAACGCGAACCTTAGTAGTAGTTTCTCGCAGCCGGGCTTGCATGGCAACAATACGGCAGGCCCACCTATTAGTAGAGCATAGGAACGTGTTTACAGCGGTTAGGAGTGGGTCAGAGGCCCGTTATACCGTCGATCCTCCAATTTGGGGGCCCATTGGCGAGGAAAGGAAAACCCCTCATTAATCTCCTGCATCATGGCTGGACTGCGCCCGGCAATAGACGAGGCGATTTAATGAGGATCCGAGTGTGCTGGAGATGGGTGGCCTCGTGATCTATCGCAATATTTGCTCTGAAGCATGCAGCAACCTGTAGGTGGGACATCACCCCGAGCGTAGTCCATTGGCTCCAGTGGTAGTGGACGTATAGAGGACGTAAGCATTTAAAAAGGATGTGATCATGCGATATAAATGAGAGCTCCGGCCAATGAATACACCTTGGCTCCGAGCTCGAGGCGATTGGTCTTTCAATAAGGAGAATCGTCTGGCCCACCTCAAGGTTCGATTGGCGGCAGCGCGCAAATAGTTAGCTAGAGGATGCAAATAGTTAGCTAGAGGATTTGAACTGCTCTGCTGCGCATTGCTCACCAACTTAAAGCCTAACAGTTGCTGTAAAACTTACAGAAAACTAACGATCTGACGGCGGCAGCCGGACTGTCATAATATGAGATCACTCTTGCTATAATTCTTTGATGAATGGATTGACATGGAGGCTACCACCAACTTGCAGGATTCCACCCGTCCTATATCACGAGGTATAAATCAATAACTATTATATATGAAGCACGGATGTAAATATGTATGAGGTAAATGCATCATGAAGGATGCATTGTGACGTCCCGACGTGGACAAGGAGGCCCAGGGTCAATTGCGTCGACCTGATCATTTATGAGCGATCTTATGATTGCCCGCCGCATACTCAGCTTGCCACCACTAACAAAACGAGGCCCGTCAGACAATTGCTTGCTAAGTCAGATGCGTTAGCTGTATACTCACCTCTACCATCCTGCCCACGCCCTCTTCTACTCCCACTATTGGCTCGTAGCCAAGTACGCGCCTTGCTTTTTCAATGTTGTGCCATCGATTGACGCAACTGAAGGTAACCTTGAACCTGGTAAACGTTGGCTCCTTGCCTATCAACCATCCCACCCATTCTGACGCAGTAGCAGCTGCCATGCCCACGACCCTTGGCAAAACAATAGCCCTCTTCTTCTGCGCCCTTTTCTCGGGGAATATGGAATCAAGACGATGCCACACCATGCGCATGAAATCCCAAAAGTAGCAAGGCTCGCCGTTGGTGATAAAAAAGACTTCCCCAGCAACCTGTAGAGGGGAGGTTCCATTGGCGGCAGCTTTCATGCGAAGAACCGAAGTGTCGGACAATGCATCGAAGCGTGAACGGACGACGGGGCGATTTGACTTCGGTGGGACAGGTTGTGTGAAGGCGGTCAGTATTTTATCTGCGTTCGAAGGTGGGGTGACGTAAGGTCCTAACGGTCGAGCTTCCGAAGTCGGAATTCGTTGCCCTCGAGTTGTGTGTTCGATAGAGGGAAGCGGATAACTAATGATGGCCTCTTCATGTGGCGAAAGTTTTGAGCAGTCCGTATCAACAACAGGTTCTTGAAGTTTGTCAGCGGCGAGCAAGTGGGCGTAAGCGACATTGCCGACGTAGGTCCAATCAAACAGATTGTTGTTATCACCGATCTGGAAATGCGTTTGACCTCTCTCGTAGACTTGGTACAAACCAGCCATCACTTGTCGGTCCCCCGGACTGTTCGGGAAGGAGGGTTAATGGCAGGTATCTATTTATGATGACAAGCATACCCAAAGATTCCGGCGGGCCGTAGAGCGACGGTCAAGAGGCCATTGACACCATTCGCGGCGAGCACAGCCTCTTCGGCCTTCGCCTTGGACTCGTTATAAGCGTCCATGGGTTTGTCGGGAAAGGGCAGTCGCTCGTCGACATCGATGTTGTCCGTGCCGTTAAAGACAACACCAGCAGAGCTAGTGAAAACTAGCTTGCGAACGCCCACTGATTGAGCAGCAGCAACAACTGCCTTGGTGCCGTCCACATTGACCTTCCAATACAAGGCCGGGTCGCTGAGCCCAGCAGGTGGAGAAGCGGTATGAATTATACATGTAGCTCCGCACTTGACAACGCAAAATTCAGCCCCATGTTCGTAGTAAGCCAGTGCACGTACCTTTCTCAAAGCAGCTGCTACTTGCTCCTCTTCACTGATGTCTCCTGAATAGAAGGGGACGTCGCTGTACCGTTGTACGATATCGAATACTGACACTATGTCGCCCCGGTCGAGAAGTTGCTGTACAATATGCCTTCCAAGAAAGCCACTGCCGCCAATGACCATAAAAATATCCTTTTTTGAGGAAGACATAGTTTTTTGAGAAGAGGAGCCCGAGGTTGAGGTTACAGATATCCAGCTTTCATCCATGGTGCGATTCAAGAAATCGTATTTTGCGGGCCGCCAAATCCGGCAGGTCAAACGCGTACCACGTGATCGATACTATGCGCGCTTCTTTGCGTTGATTCCGCCACCAGTGACCACTGCCTCTCCGTTGTACAAGATGGACTCAAGGGCGATGAAACCCTGGTACACGCAGGAAGAAAAGGAACAGCTACTGGCGAACTTGGAGATAGAGGGTATTTACCTTCTCATCACTTTCATCCGACTCATTCATGATACGGACCTTAGTTGCGCACCGGACAAGTCAGTTTCAGGCGTGGCTGGAGGATGCGCTGGAGAACTTCAACATTCACCAAGAAGGTCATGTCATAAGAATTCCGAAGCTCGTCAGAGGAATGAAGATGCGTGACTTTGGTGCCAAATACAACGGTAATGTCCAGGCGGCATTGAAGGGGATTCAGAGGTCGCGATTAGAGGCAGCTGCCGCCGAGAGCGGTGGCGGCGGGCTAAGTGAGACCATCAAGAAGCGGAAATGGGCGGCCAACCAGGAAGCGATAGAAACTGCAGCATCTACGAGTAACCAGGGTGAGCCATCGAGGGCTACGAAGACGGGTAATGTTCCCTATTCTCACAACTAGATCCATTCTAAGTGACATTTCCAACCAACAGCTCGCCTTATGCCGCCCTCACCGAGTAAACCTGTAGTTCAAAGGCAGAGCAGCGTGCAACCATTGCGAACACATCCTTTGCTCAAAACCCCGAAGATGGTACGGCTCATGTACAGCCCCCCCTACATCGTTACCTGATCACACATTGCTTCACAGGTTCGGTCCTCAAAGCGTGTTGATGCCTCACCGAGTCCGTCCAAGCCCAAGCCCCCTTTCATCAGCTCTGGCTTTTCTCGAGCTCCCTCATCTCGTCCAGCCTCCCCGGTTAAGACAGGCAAACCGCTGCTTTCGTCTCGCGTTCCGTCCGTTCCAACATTTAATCCCTCTCTCCTTTCCAAAGGACCTGCGTACCCAGGGGTTCCAGCACGCCTACCTCGTAAAGACGAAACCGTGCTGAGTGTCAACGGCTCGCCACTCGCAAATCCTTACGAGTTTGGCACGGGGTGGTTTAAAGGTGGTGATCCAAAGCCTGCGATCGGCGGGAACCCCGAGAGAACGCTTAGAAAAGCAAACAGCATTATCATCCGTCGAGATACGTCCGGTAGCAGTTTCCATTCCAGAACGGATTCCCAAGCAAGCATATTTACTTCGGCAGCGTCATCATCATCACACTCACGGACGAGTTCAGAGTCTATTCATGACCATCAACCGTCTCACTTCTCGAATAAACCGCCGGCTGGGTTGCCTGCCGCCGTGTTCGATAACCTCACTACGCCCAAACCTATCCGCTCACTTCCCTCTGCGACAGTGGCGCTAACTACGAAGGATGGTCACGTCCTTGAAATCGATCCCCTGCAAGCTTCTCCCGGGACCATTGACGCTTTAGAGGGCATTACTGATAGTGCTAAAAAGCAGGCCCGAGACGACATGGTTCGCTTAGTTCAAGCCGCGGTCGACAAGTGGAAAATATAACTGACTATTTTGGGCTCGATGGACAGTATTATATTGTAGTTGTCATCCCCACATATGTATAATTTGTAAGGTTCAAATTGACTAGACCTCATGCGAGTATTCAGGATTGTGAAAAGTCGTTGGCCTCGAGATGGGCAAGCCACGATGATTGACCATCCCTATTCCGGCCCTTCACCAAGAATCTGGATACCATAGCGCCACCTGGTGTTCCCTGGGACAACCTATGTCTTAGTGAGCATGGTGAGCGGTTTCGGACTAGAAAAATATCCCCACCTCCTGGCCTGGGCAACTAGCGCCTGGTATTTGATCGCAGCGATGGCACCTAGGCTATGACCCCTACCACGTGAAAGACAGAAGTTACCAGTGGTAGTATACCCGATAATTGCACCCTGGGAGGCGAAGGGATTAACTAACGATTCCCGAAGAACGAAACAAGTAAGCAACGAACCTTGTCACAGGTAACGGCCTCCCCGCCTTCTTTCGAATCGGAGCCAACACGCTTCCGAGCCTCTTCACACTCATGATCTTCTAGCATGTATATCATGGACATTTCCTTGAGTACGCCTCGGCCACAGGGCGATAGTTGCACGGGAACGAGGGCAGAACGCAGCAACAAGTCTGCATCCTTGAAATCGAAATGAGATTCAGAACGTCTAGTCCGCAATCGGTTGATTTCTTTGATGAAGTCCGGTACGAGCGACATATACTTCAACAATGCGCCACGAAGGAGCCAAGGTGATTTCCCAAGCATCGCGGTATATTCCATATCCTTAGGTTCCACATCCTCCGGTGACGGCAAGTCCTCGCCCTCGGGTCCTTGTGCTTCGCGCTGTGTTGGGACAAGCTGGCTTTCAGGCTCCTTTAGCCCTAGGACGACCTCCCAGTCATGTCTCCAAGGGCTCCGTGTTCCCAATTTCTCGAAGTTTGGTTTCTTCGCGGCGGGAGTGCGTTTCCACCTTGCCTCCTCTTCGTCTGCGGTCTTTGAGATTTGCTCGCCGTAGGCAGGGATGCTAGGATAATCTCTAGGAAAGTACGGCACGCCGGCTTCAAATGCTTGTGTTTGCCGTTCGCGCTGGCCACCCACACGGCTCCCCGTAAACGTTAACGAAGAGAAGAAAGCCATCGACCATCCAGCGGGAATAATCAGCATCCAGCCATGCGTGCCAGACTGGACGGAGCCAAGTGATCGTTGTACCAGAAGTACTGGTATGCGGTCGTCTTGCCTTTGCGGCGCCAACGGTTGTCCTGGGATGAGGTTCTGTCATAACATCAGCAACATATCTATCATTGACGCATCTAAAACGACTTGCCTGAGCTTTTCGATCATCTATGTCTTTTTTCTTGTATCGCGGTTGCTTCAAAGACGACCTAATCGTCTCTTCCCAGATCTCGCAACGGGCTAGCGCCGCTGAAGGGAATACCTTCATCGGAGAGGATTGGTGGGGAATATCCACGGGACTAGGCTTAACATTTTTGGGCGGGAATCTGTGAAGATGAAGATGACATATCGGCGAAATAATTATATGATCTCACTTCAGTCGAGGGTCGTGCACTTTGAATCCGATAATCATACCGGGAGCGAGGGATCCAGTGGATTGAATATCCCCCAGCGAGGACCAGAACTGGTCGTGAAGCTCAAATCAATCAACTCTAGAGAAGCGGGAGAAAATTTATATACCGATGTGAAGTCATCCTTCTGCCCGGCGGCAGCTGGACTCAGTGCACCCTTTATGACCTGATTAGATTTCGGGCCCATGATTTCGAAGATGTTCAGTTGGGTTCGCAGGTCTGCAATCTCAATCTCTGTAGAAGTATTACCCGTCTCCTTCAAACGAGCCAGTGTAAGAGAAGCACACAACTGAATGATCCCAAAAGCAGTGTCAAAGACGCAAGGGTGCACCATTAACCAGACTGTTCTCTTGCTGTCTTGTTCTGGAGATGGATGGTTGGCCCTTCGAGTCTCTTCGATGTTTTCGGCGGATTTATCTTGAGCATTGTCTTCGGGAGTGACTGTCTGATTTGGTAAAGCCAGTGGTTTCCAGATGATTGTTATAGGGCAAGCTAGCCCAAGTGGATATTGACCGGGAGAATAAAGGTGGGTGTCTAGAGCCCGCGAACCAACAGTATATCTATTGTTGAAAGGAGTCAGAAACTGTTCTCGCAGAAAATAGGCGTCGTATTGGACCTTTGAGCGCCAGGCGGCCGCCCTTGCGGGTCACAGCAGAGCAAGAGCAGATCACTAAGAGGGCCCAGGGCACCGGTGATTTCAATCAGGCCAAGATAGGACGCATCGTGGATGATACAACCGTGCTGTGCTGCTCGGTGTGACGGTCGGAATGCCTTTTCCGTTGGTTGCATAGCCTATGACTGGTTTAGTATGTTTCGCCTGAGGAAATAGTGAAGAACAAACCAAGCGATAGCCCCAGATATCTTCCATTTTCATGCGTTTCGCGTGCCATATATGTGTTTCCAACCATGTTTTGCCACCTTCGAGACTATTCTCACCGTGAGCAACACAACGAAAGGGACGAATACTCACGCTGGCGCGACAAGAATTTCTCGGTACGCGGCACACGTTTATTCTTTCCTTGCTTCGGCAATGACTTTTTCTTCTTGTTCACCGGGTCCATCTGATGCAGACACGAATGAGTCGACATCATCAACACAGATGGATCGAGCTACCTCCGCTGTGGCTTTATCTCGTAAACGAAGGGGGACACGACGGACATCGTGACTAGCAGCTCTTCTGCGAAGGTGACGGGGAGAGCTTGCCATGCCCTCTGTGTGCCGCTCGAACTGAAGAATGTGAGTTCATAACTAACATATAATTGTCTGAACGTGGGGCTCACGACGCTGCCTTCATAGCCTTATGCATGGCGTCGATCTCAAAAGCCCTGGCCTGAACATAGGAAGTCAGGTCAGTTAACCCCTGAGATGTACGGCTATAGCCACCTCTACGAATTTCTCAACGTCCAAAGAGCCAGGCAGACGTGCAGGCGCTACATATCAACGTCAGTAGGATATATGGTAATTCATGGACAATACTCACCCTTGGGTGTGGAAGGTCCAGCATTTGCGGATGCTTGGGTCACCGACGCGGTCGAAAGACTCGAAACGTTCTGTACAGCGATTGTGCGAGCAGTTTTTATCTTGATCTTTTTCTTATCACGACCTGAAGGCTCCTCTTCGAGTTTGCGTTTCCCCGCCATGATCGAGCTAGACGTTTTCTCTCAATAGGTCAAAAACAAAGGTTTGAGTTGGGTTTGAGCACGTTAAGGAACGGATGCAGTATCGTGTGATCGGGCCCGCGGCTAATTGCCTCCCATCACTTTGAGCGCCTGCGGTACGGAGTTGTATCGCTTCCTCCCGATGTCCACTATGAGGGGTATCTCGACCGCCCGAAGGGCCATTTCCCATTCCAACTGCCGTTCATTCTCTAGTACACATGGTCTTAGAAATGAAGCACCTTTGGGTGCCCCATCCGTTCAAAAGAGGCCAATAGGTGGATTCCGAGGAGGGTTCGTTCCGGTCAACCATTGCCCGAACGCTACTAATCGAATCACATTTACAGGATCATTGGCTTTCTATTTGGTTTCTCTTTAGCATCGTCTTATGCGGCGTATCATCTGCTTGAAGAGTATCAGCAAGCATCGGCCGCGCTTCAAGCCAGTGTAGAAGAACTGAAGCTTAGCACCGAAAAGGTCGACCTTGTTTCCCTTGTATTGCAACTTTCGTACTCACTTATATTCAGGTCTCCGCCCATGTCAGACGTATTGAGGACGTCGAGAAAGAGCTCAAGGTGCTGACGGAGAAGACGCCGACCAAAGATGACGTCTCCAAAGTCCGGGCGGAAATGAAGAAGTTGTACGATGGTTTACACGTCGGTAAGTACTTATTATGGCTTGCTGTGTCGTACGACCTTTCTAATTCTACTATATGTAGAATTTCTCGACCTAAGAACACATGTTTGGGGAATGCGTAAGTCGTCATGAGTCTGGTTCCATCCGAAAGGCTCAACTATTACTTAGAGCAGGACTTACATTCTTTATCAAAGAAGGATTCAACTTCTGTTCGCGTTTGAGGGTGAAAATACTACTCATAAACATTGTCATTAACCCGTTGGACCTGAGAGATCGGTGATGAAGGTTAGTATGCACGGTGCCAGACGCAAGTTGCCTGCCTGGAGCCTTCGGTTGTACACAAACAAGGATCACCCACCCATGCCCTTGCGGAGATGAACGTAGCTCCGTCATCCAAGGACGCCACTTATATCCTCTCCCTCCACGCTCGATGTTGATGATGGCCTAACGACGGTAGAATTTTTTAAATGAGAAATAGCCGAAGCACCGCGACCCGTCTCGTTGGGCCATCCGTTCCTAGAGACAGAATTCAACCGACATCAAAAGAGTGAGCATCGGTGCCTATATATCATTTCAAATCCTATTAGACTTGCAGTGACTATGGTATATCCTCCGCAATTCCTCCGAGCGCACAACGGCGACGTGCATCGTTTACTCACCGCTTAGCTCGTGAATCGCGTAATACACGTCAAGACCGACTCAGGGCTCGCCTTCTTGAGCTTCATCAACTTGACGCTTGATGCACGGGCTTTGGAGCTTTAGGCCTTGAGGCGGTAGCCTACAAACAAGCAGCACAACTGAAATCCAGAACGAGGATTCGGGTATATCACTAGGACTACCCAGACTACCCGTGGGCCGCTGTGTCGCATCCAGGGCTAGTGGAAGTGAAGTTCTTGTCTTTCGGCATCAGTGGTGTCGACGAGGCTTGCATTCGGCGATAAGGCCTTGCAATAAGGCCCGAGCCTTATTGCTTACCTCGACACCAATTTCCAGAAATTAGGGAAACCAAGACAACCACTTACTTTGTGATGTTCTTATTTTGATGCATTCCCGCGATGGGAAATCCACCTTTGCTACAGCTTACTACTCGGTGATGAGGAATGTCTGGTTGTTCCTGGCAACGGTATGTTCTCCCTCGACAAATTCACTCAAGTCCCACAGAGGTATAAAAACGGAGTGCTCGCCGACAGTTCTAACATCCCCCTTCTTCTTTCTCTTCCCTCGGGTTTGCTAGTCAAACCAGGCATTGACCTGTTTTTCTTTCTTTACTTTGTGAGTTTATACAATATACAATACATCTTGCGCGAAGTGTTATTCTGACGTCCATCACAGCTCGCAGACGTCGCTTGACTTCTACCTTAACTCTTTCCACTTCTCAGTACCGAGCAACACTACATTTATTTTGCGATGTTCTCCGCTAAGACCACCACACTCGTTCTTGCTTACCTTTCTTGGGCTGCTTTGTCTGCACCTGTTCGCCGAGAAGTACCCCAAGGTAAGAGACAATTATGTCTCCGAGGAATTTGAAAAGGCTAACGCAATTGCGTAGAACATTCTCATGAACCGTTCTTGGTTTCTGTCCGCAACAGCTTGAACCTCAACAACCCGGACGGAATTGTCGATCCCGTCTTCGGCCTGTTAGGTAACGCCGCTGCAGCTAACGGTGCTGGACGAATTGCCGTATGTCGCATTAGTTGCATATTCACGTAGGGCCACATCCGATATGAGTATTTTTTTTTTTCACCCAGGATGCGACGTGCCTACAGCAAGCAACCGCCGACCAGGCGTTCACCAATGCTAAAGCAGCTGGCGATGTCCAGGGTCAGGTTGACGCGTTGATCTTCCGTGCACTAGAGCGTAACTCCGGATCAGTTGGAGCCGTCACCGCGCCTTGCAAATCTATTACGGCCGTAAACCCCGAGATTGCCGCCATCTCGCAACATCAGGTAAGATAACTGTATGGATGTCAGCTGAGTTTATGTAATGATTGATGTTATTACAGGATCCTGCATCCCCGGACGCTGCTGCAGTAAACAAGGCAATTACGTTGGAACTTGCTAAGCAGATCGCTAGCGTCGGTGGAGATCCTCTGGATGCATTGAAGGCTGGGACGTTCGCTCCTGGCCAGCTCAACGATCCCACAGCTCGTGGAAACAGCTGTAACGACGCCAACGACGCCAACGGCTGCATCTTCACGCTTAACTTGCTTGTTCCTGATGCAACACCTGAGGAGATCCAAGCTGCTGTTGCTGGCGTTGCTGCTCCCGACGCGGGTGCAGGTGCAGGTGCCGGGGCCGGGTAAGCCCTTTCTTCATCTTGATTGTCTAGAAATTGACGCAGTCTACTTTACCAAGGGGTGACGCCGCCGAGACTGCAACTGTTGGCGTGGATTGCCCGGCTGCAGCAACAGCTACTGTCACCGTGACAGTGAGGTGAGCTCGCTCGCGCCTTCTCCGCTTTAGTCGACTAAGCTTGTGCTCTTTAGTGTCGATGCACCAGCTGCCACAGCTGCACCTGTTAACAACGGAACCAACGCCAACACTGGCGCTGGAGCAGACGACGGAGCTGGAGCAGACGACGGAGCTGGGGCGGATACTGGAGCGGGAGCGGACGCTGGCTCAGGTGCTAATGCCGGAGCTGCTGCTAACCTCCAGACGTTCGCTGGTGCTCGTGAGTATCAAATGATATGGGGTTTTTACAGCTATTGAGTTCGTCTTATAGTTGGTGGCCAGGCCGCCCCCGCAGTGACTGCAGGCGGAAGGGGTTTCGTTGTTGAGGGATCTGATGACTTCCTCAACGTAGGAGCGGCTCTCAACCGTTCATGCGATATCCAACACAACAAGTGCGCGAATTTCGCCAACTCTGCCGCAGGTCGCGCCGCTGGGGTCTCTGTCGGACAATGCGACCAACAAAATGGGCAATGCAAATCCGCAAACTAAAGGGGTAGATGGGATATCTTCGATCATATCTTTCTGGTGAACTCATACCCTTGTATTTTACGACTCGCACTTCGCTGTATCTATATACTTCTTCCGACTACGGTCATCAATTCAAGGAACATGTTCCTCTTCTTCATTCTGGTGCCTCTTAGAGCCGCTCGATATCACCTGGAGTGCAATACGCGCGTACTCTGCAAGGGCCAAGACGCACGTTCAGCCCAGCGAGGAGGCACGTGGCCCATTTTTAGGATTTGTCGTGTGAAGCGATAAGGCTACCTTGCTGCTCCTCCTGTCGCACCTCGAGTCGTATCCCCAAAGCGTAGGCCGCCTCTTAAACTTCGACGCCAATTTCTCAGTTCTCGTCGGTACCATGTGGTGCGATGTGCCTTCCTGTCAAATATCGACACTTGATATAAAGGCTCTCTGAGAATAAACAGTACATCCAGTTCACTGCCTCCGCAATGTACAATTCAGTTTCGCGGTGTTGTTTGCTGGCCGCGTCCATAGGCGTTTCCCTTGCCGTCAGCATTACTGACATCCAGGGGAACGCGTACAGATCGCCTTTCGCCAGCCAGACTGTTCACAATGTTACTGGTGTCGTTACTGCCAAAGTAAGAACCATTTTCGTGCTTGCAACGAGCAATGGCACTCACGAGGCTCCCCATAGGGTCCGACGAGCTTCTGGATCGCTGGAGAAGCTGTGGAGGACGTTCGTGTCTCTCATGGGCTCATGGTGTTCTCACAGAATACCACGATTCTCGGCCAGGTGACTGTCGGCGATCTTGTATCCTTATCTGGCCTGGTGTCTGAGTTTCGTTCGTCAACCGCGCCAAATGACCTGACCTTGACCGAGATCACCTTCCCTGGTAACATTACAATAATCTCGCAGAATAACTCTTTCACTCCTTTGGTGCTGGGCAAGGACAGGAGTCCACCCACCCAGCAACTCTCCTCGCTAGACAATTCAGGGGATGGATTCCTCTCCGTGCCAAATAACAGCACCCGTCTCGACTCTTCGAACCCAACATTACAGCCCACCAAGTTCGGCCTCGACTTCTGGGAGAGTCTTGAAGGCCAGCTAGTCACGGTTGCCAAACCTTTTTCACTAAATTTCGAGAATCGATTCGGAGAGTTCTGGGTGCGAGGGAATTGGAAGGTCACTGGGCTGAACGAACGTGGGGGTTTGACCATCACATTTGGTGGGTCCATTGACACCATGTCATCGTTGGAGTGGGGTCTTACTTGCCGGCCACAGGGCCCGATGGTTTACCGGATGCAAATCCTGAGGTGGTGATCGTTGGTAAACCACTAGATGGGACGAAGAACCCCACGACTGCAATCGGTTTTGGGCTCTCAGATATTACTGGGGTTGTCACTTACCAGTAAGCTTGGATCGGAATGAAACGAATTATATCGCTCACTATAACCGTAGATTCGGTTTCTTCTACATACTTCCCTTGACTGCCCCAACAGTCATCTCCAGACCCAGTGAAGAGGCGTCTCCTACAATACTGACATCGTCAACTGGCAAATCATGTACCCTCACCATCGGTGATTACAACGTATGTAGAAGTTCCGGGGTTCTGGGGTTGTTTCTGATTGATCTACCTTAGATTGAGAATCTAGCTCCCACCTCGGCGCATCTCCCTAGCATTGCGAACCATATTGCCACATTCCTTCGCACACCTGACCTCGTCTTCGTTCAAGAGGTTCAAGACAACTCTGGCCCCACGGACGACGGTGTAGTTAGTGCCAACGTCACCCTCTCTCGTCTAGTAGCGGCTATAGCCAACATCAGCCAAGTCCAATATGAATTCGTCGAAATTGCACCTATTGACAAGCAGGACGGCGGTCAGCCTGGCGGGAATATTCGCACGGCCTACCTGTGCGTCCAATAATAACCCCATCCCAGCCTCCTGTAACTGACGGGTGTTCCGTAGCTATCGTCCTGAGAAGCTTCGCCTCGTACCTGGCTCCCCAGTTGGAGGCGCACTTGATGCTGTTCAAGTCAAGCCACCGCCATTCTTCCTTGGGCGCCCGAGCCTAACGTATGGTTCCTACCCCTCGTTCTGTCCTGGTTCTCATGTCAAGTAAACTAGGTTCAACCCAGGGCGAATTGAGCCGACGAGCCCTGCCTGGGATTCATCGCGCAAACCACTGGTAGCGGTCTGGGATACCCCCCTGGGAGGTCGACTTTTCACGATTAACTTGCATCTTACGTCGAAAAGTGGCAGTGTTTCAACCCAGGGTGATGCCCGGCCGTTCGTCAACTTGGGTGTTGACCAACGTATGAGTCAAGTTGCACTAGTCTCAGTCAGTCTTCTGCCCTGTTATCACTCGTCGGTTCACTGAAATTTTCACTTCCCTTGCTACAGAGCTTCGTTAAATCTATCCTGAAGGCGGACCCCTTCGCAAATATCGTCGTTGCTGGCGACTTTAATGAATTCGTCCAAACGCGTTCAGTCTTCAGCCCGCTGGAGAAACTCATGACCGAACTCGACGTGCTCACACTAAAGCCAACTGAGCGATATACCTATGTATTCGACCAAAATACCCAACAACTCGACCATATGTTCGTCTCAAATTCTATCAAGTTGCGTGACCCCCAGATCGAACATGTGCATGTAAACAACTGGGCGCCCAACTTCAATGCAAGGATTAGCGATCATGATCCTTCTGTTGCCCGTATACGTGTTTGCGGAGCCTAGGAGTTCAGGACTGTGTTGATAGAAAAGTTGTATGTACCCTCAGTATACCCACTGTGCCCCGCAATGCGCATATCATGATCTGTGCCGAATCTTATCAAATTTGACGCTACCAGGCCAGCACTTTGATTGGTGCTCCTAAACTCTTCAACATAGGTCTCGTGTATGTACGCTAGCTGATCAATTGACAGTTCCGGGAGAACGCTGGGAAGAAGTGGTAAGTTAATAATCCTCCCTCAGTTTCCACACTGATGAATATCAATCATATTAGCTAGGAGGATACTCACAAGTGTGGGCAGGTCTGCGAGGAAATGCATGACGAACAAACGCATCGACCGAGTCACTATTCTTGAAGCCATAAACTCGGAAACCCCAATGTTTTTGGGACGCATGTTGGCCTTGCATAAAATGGACATCAAACGTCTGGACTATCTATATGCCATGGATTGTCATTGAGAACGGCGAGTCCATTGAATTTTTTATGCCGTCTAATCAAAGTCGTTGGAGTCCTAAAAATAACACATCCGTCAAGGCATGTGGAATCGCTGCGAAGCCTCTGCTGGTTCTGACATATACGACGCCCTCTATTCATAGCTTTGGATGCAGCCTCTACGTCTATACTGGAGGGTTTGGACTCACAGTAACCTTCACCATGTTTCCTACCCCCATAGGCCTGTATCTAGGATTATTTTTGGCTACAACCAACGTCTTTGGCCACGGATGTTCAAGGTCCCGCGTTCAAATCATCTTTGGTCGGACAAAATATCCACAACTTAACCGGAATAGTGACGGCAAAGGTAGGTTTCCCTCACCCTTGTGCCGTTAAACCGCCTCATTTACCTTTTCGCGATAGGCCCCCAACGGGTTTTGGATCTCTGGTGCACCCGTAGCCGATGCTCGCGCCTCTAATGGGTTGAGTATCTTCACGCAGGATGCCTCAATCATTGCCCAAGTCGCGACCGGCGGCTTGGTGTCCTTGTCGGGGCGTGTTGCTGAGTTTCGCTCTAATAACTCGCCCAACGACCTTGACCACAACGGAGATCGACAATCCGACCGATATTGAGATCGCCTCCCATAACAACGTCATCGTACCAGTATTTATAGGGAAAGACCGAAGCCCCCCCTACTCAACAACTTTCCGCACTCGATACCGGAGGTGACGGTTTCCTCACCGTCCATAACAATAGCAGCCGGATTGATGTTACAGACGCAACACTACAGCCGGATAAGTTCGGAATGGACCCCTGGGAGAGCCTGGAGGGACAACTCGTTACTATCCCAAAACCTGTCGCCTTGGATTTCCCGAATAGCTTCGGCGAAATATGGGTACCAGGCGATTGGGCAGTAACGGGGTTGAGCAGTCGAGGAGGCCTCACTATAACACTCGGTAGGGATCTTCCCACTCTCTTTGAAGACTAAAATTATGCTCGTTAGCTCGTTTCAAGTCGGTTTTCAGGACATGATGGCCGTCCAGACGCAAATCCTGAGGCAGTCATCGTCGGAAGGCCTCCGGATGGTACCAGAAATCCGAAAGTCTTTCTCGGAGTTGGCCTCTCAGACATCATAAGAGTAGTCTTGTTTCAGTAAGCATCTGAATCCCATCCACCAGTATGACGACGAAGGTCACTAATCTCATCATAACTATATTTTGCTTCTTTTATGTCCTCCCATTGTCCGCCCCATCCATCATCTGTACCCCGACTGCAGATGTCCCAGTGACAACCATATTATCTTCAGACGATGAATGTACTCTTACCATCGGAGACTATAATGTAACAACAGTTCAATCACCGGTGCCTTCCTTCGGAAATCCAATGCTAACCTCATGTCTACTATTGCCAGATAGACAACATAACACCGAGATCGCCTACGCACGTCAACGGTGTTGCGAAGCATATCGCGACATTCCTCCAGAACCCCGACATTGAGTTCCTTCAAGAAATCCAAGACAATACAGGGTTCACTGACGATGCCATCGTCGTTGGTAATTTCACCCTGTCCGCCCTTACGACTGCCATTGGGTCTATCAGTGGTGTGCGTTACGACTTCATCGAGATCGCGCCAATCAACAATTAAGATGGTGGAGAACCAGGAGGGAATATCAGACAGGCTTACATGTAAGTGCCCGGACGTGTACCGAGCACATTGGCTTTCTTATAGTAACTTACTCTTTGTGGATTTAAACCAGAAAAACTGCAACTCGTACTTGGATTCCCAGCTGGAAGGTTTCTTGACTCAACGGCAGTAGTCTCCGGCGTTTTCTGGCGGCCTGACATTTAGGCTAGAATCTGAAGGACATACCATGTTCGATGCTTATATCTATGTGCGTTGCTCTAGCTTTAACCCAGGACGGATCGACCCTACGGATGCTGCTTGGATTGATTCCCGTAAACCTCTTGCGGCAGCATGGCAAACTACCTCAGGCCATCGCTTCTTTACGGTCAACTTACATCTCTCCTCGAAGAGTGGCAGTGCTTCTACCCAAGGTGATGCGCGTCCGCCAGTCAACCTAGGTGTAGATCAAAGAACAAGCCAAATTGAAAGAGTATCTGTCAATATGTTTGCTTTTTATCCTAAGGTATGTTGCTTGCTGAATGTGATCGCCAAGCTTTCGTTCGAACGATTCTGGCGGAAGACACCAATGCCAACATGGTGGTTGCGGGAGACTTCAATGAATACGTTCGAACGCGTTCCGCATTTAAATCGCTGCAAGACATTTTGTTTGAAGCTGACGAAATAGCTGGAGTTGACCCCGTCGAACGCTACACTTTCCTTTTCGGTCAAAATCCTGAGCAATTGGATCATTATCTTCGTCTCCAATGCTATCGGAGGTCGCGGCGTTGATGTGGATCATATCCATGTGAACAACTGGGCCGACGCCACCACCGTAACCGTAACCGCCAGACCTAGCGATCACGATCCTTCTATCACTAAAATTCACCTTTGCTGATCCATTTCAACTGCTGCGTAAAGGTATGTATACCTGGGAAATATGCCCAAGAGATATGTTCTATGACTCAATGGAAAATAGTCAGCAAGGGGGTCAGACAAGTGTATGGGTGCCTTTACGCCATTGACAATTTAAATAGATTCAAAGAATTTCGTGTACAAGGTGATTTGGCAGTAACAAGTTCGAATCTCAGAAGCACAGTACTTAATACTTTACAAGCCGCCTTGTGTCAGTGCGCAAGATTGACCACTCGTCACCCGTCACTCTTCACCAGAGTCGAAAAGGACCATACTTTTCTTCAGCGCCCACCTTGGCTTAGGTGGATTGCCGGAGCCAGGGAGTTTGACACGGACCACGGATTTCAGGTCAAAACATTCGTCTTCTGGGAATGGCACATCGACGGGACGCTGCGGGGACAAGGATATATCAGTCTTATTCAGATAGAAATGCAACCTAACTAGTTTACATACCGTGACATAGACGGCAGTACCTATAGTGTCGCCATGCTGTGGAGGAAGATATCAGCAATTGGCATATATTCACAACTTCGAAACTACCATCTCATAGCGGCCGGGGAGGATGTGGTCAGGTCTCAATCCTCGAAGCGTTGATCCAGGAGGAGTATCGTATGCAAAGCTCCCGAAGTAGGTTGAAAGGTACTGATATTGCGGAAGGTCGACGAAAGGTTGCTCTGTCATCCCAGAACTTTCATGCAAGCTCGTGAGAGCGGGATTGCGTCCTGACCTAGCGGGGAGTGTCGGTTTGACTAGTAGTGCCTTACTTGCATCTGCCGTGTCACCAAGCCAAAACCAGCCCGCAGGGATAGCGTCCTTCGGGCGATAGACAGAGACCGGAAAACTTTCGAGGCCGGGCACCTTCTCGACGTCAACCCACCTAGGTAATTGAGAACATGACTGATTGAAAAGAAGCAACAAGCGAAGAGAACTAACTTTCCGAGGAGAGGCTTGAGCAAGTCTTTCACCTGACCTCTGATGGGCTGGGGGAGTAGATCGGCCACAGCGGTAACTTCTGTGACTTCGATGACCCGCCAGTGTTCTGATTGATTCGTGGACGCAACCCATTCCTCGGTTTTCTGGATCTTGGTGTAATCACCACCCTGGTGCCGAGTTATTTATAGGCGCGGCTACGAGTAAAGGCGGGATAACATACGTTTACTATGTACTTCACGTTCAGTTTCCTGTTTTGAGAAGTGGTGATCGTGCCCTGTGTGTTGCCATGACCAGCGGTGGCGCCCCCACCCCAGCCCTTGACGGCACCCTCGAGTCCGACTTTAATATCTTGCTTCACTTCCGTCTCGTTCTCCTGTACAAAATCTGTCAGTTGTCTCCTATCAAAAATAGAGCGCGGAGGACGGACACTTCTGGAGAATGTTTCCATGGTATGGGCGGAAAGCACGCCTCCGATGTGGACCTTGGTTCGAAATACATGTCCGTACTCCTGGAAAAGGTCCTGGAGGGCCTCCCTCTTCTCAGTCCCGGTAGCCTTGGCGAGCGCGGCTTGGACACCACTTGTGAACTGAGGGCTAAGTTTGATTACATCGTCGAATCCAGAATCAGGCATTGTGAAATCAATGCGTCCCTGCGGGAAGAGGTAGCGGGAAGAGGTGTACATCGACTTCTCTGTCTCCGTGTTCTTGAAGCTCGAGCTCTCAGAATACTCCGAGTTAGCCGTAACGCTGTAGGCACCCAAAGTCAATACTGTTGCATCCTCAAAATTAACCATTTCATGACCTACAATGGAGCAGAGACTTTCACAGAAGCAGAGTTATAATTCGACTCCATCAGCGTTTCGGTAAACTCAGCTTCCACCGTCGTGGTTTCGATAGTGGCTCGATTGTTGATGATCGCCCTAAGAGTGTCAGGACGTTCTATGAGCTCCCGCGAACTAGGGACGGGGCCATCGCGGCCCATGATGATTCCTTTGAGTAGGTTATTGTCGTTGATCTACCCACAACGATCAGTGGTATCTAAATAGTCGAAGATGTTTAGAGAGCTCACCAGCTTGTTGCGCCTGGTTGGATCTTGGATAACGTCGTTGAGTGTGTCGCCTGCCTGTGAGATACTTTTGAGGACGACATTATCAGCTGAGCGTCGGATACGAGATGGAGACCCCTGCAAAGTAAATTCAGGAGGAGGTGAGAGTAAGCTCCAGTCCGCGCTCACGGCAACCAGTCCGACGCTGGTAGAAGAATCTTGGAAGCGTTCAACAGCCTCAGCCGTCGCTGCCTGTCTTGAGAGAACGGCCTCCATATTTCGAGTGGGGAGGGTATCTGTGGTGTCTGGAAACTCAACTTTCTACACAGAAGGTCTTATAAGTGATCAATCGGACACAAGAGTCTTAGAAGAATTCACTGGACTCGAACTCAGCTCGAGGTTCCCGCGTTCACTTACCGCTGTTCGGCCGCCACGCAGCTTCTTGTGCCCTGCCTGCATTGAGCGAACGAGGTTCTTTGTTCCAATGGGGAGGGTGTCCGGATCCTGAAAATTTCTACGCAGAATGTCTCATCGGTCGGAGAACAAGGTCCCAACTCATGCCCGAGCGTCGCGTATAACTAATCGGTCACCCATGGCTTCCTTTGACGTCCGATTTGATGCGCTTAGGCGATTATGCGACTTCAATCTATTGAAAAGTTGGGGATGGAACCTCATGGAAGAGTCGGTGAGAGAGATATGAACGGCCATGAGTGTAATTCGGTTCAGGCCACGCAGGTAATGGGCCAACCAGAAAGCATACTGAGGGAACGTGCCGTCAGGTAATTGGAAACTTGGAGCCAAGATTGAGTGCCAATGATGACCTGGGCAGTGCCTGGAGTACGTTAGGATGTAACTCGGTTCGAGGACGGAGGTGAACGGTATTGGGCGAGTCCGCGAGGTAAAGGTTCTCCAGTATAAATACTGGTGGTGGGCGAGCACAACTAACAATCTAAAACCAACATCATCACCGCATCGTTTTACTAGAAAAACTTAACTCTTACCGTCGTACCATCATGGCATACGCACAATGGGTCATCATCATCATCCACAACGTCGGGTCCAAAGACGTGAAGATCGTAAACCTCAAGCCTTCTTGGGGGAAGCTTCATGCCGACGGTAAGACTCGCACGTCGCCCCCACTGGCAAGCTGATTGACGGGTTCGGATCCGACAGGCGACAAAGACACAGAAGTCTCAGCAAGCAAGTACGAAGGAACAGTCATCAAGCCTGACGAGAAGCTCCAGATCAATGCCTGCGGCAGATCAGACGCCGCCGAAGGCACGACAGGAACCTTCGACCTTGTTGACCCCGCCGATGGCGACAAGCAGGTCCGCCACTTCTACTGGGACTGCCCCTGGGGAAGCAAGACCAACACTTGGACCGTTAGCGGCTCCAACACCAAGTGGATGATCGAGTACTCTGGCCAGAACTTGGACAGCGGTGCCCTCGGCACGATCACCGTCGACGCCTTGAAGAAGGGGAACTAAGCGGTAAATGCATGTCGACTCATCTATTGTCATGCACTTTCTGATGATCATGATTCTGAGAATAGGTGCTGGTTTGCGTGGTGCAGGAGGCGGGTTGATACGTCTGTGTTATACTGTTGTAAATGGCAAATGAGGAAATTCTGTACCAAAGCCGGAGGCAGTCGCCCCGGCCAAATTGCTCAATTTCCATCCCGAATCGATACGCTTCTAGTGTGCCGCCGCTGACCAATGTCGTCAAGGCCCCGGAGTCTGCGCATTTTTGATTTCGACGACGAGGGCCAGTGAATGTTCCCCCGCTTGCTCCGCAGCTCCTTTTGTTGTCTTAAAGGGTATGAAGAATGCACGTCAAAATGGCCATAGTTAATGGCCATGGGGCACAAACCCCGACGCCAGATTCATGAACAGGGTGACGGGTGGGGGCTTGAGCATCTAAACCAAGAACTCCAAAGACTCCTAGATTCTCCTAGACCGCTAAACGGTAGGACGCATTGGCAAGGAAAAAGTCGAATTAGAGACGAATTTGGCGTTGTAATTCCTTCTCGATGGGCTCCCACCATTGTTGCCACACGCCCGTTACAATGTCGGCGAGAACGATAGTGTCACTTGAGTTACGGTAAACTCTTCGGCATTTCTTCATCCTCCCGTCATTCTTGGTCAGAACATCGACGATAAGCAGGGTCTCGACGGCAGCAAAAAAGACGCTGGAGAAAAATAACGGGTCGGACAGAAAATCAAGCTGTATATATTTCAGCTTCGGTGATGCGAGTGCCGTGAAATTGTGATCCTGCGAGGGCTAAGCAAGATATCCAGGTCAGCTGTGGCATCAAGGATTGAAAGGGATCCATCGTACTGGAGATCCACTAGTAGTTAAATACTCCAAGTTTGGGAGAAAAGGGATCAAAGCCAAGACGCTGGGGAAATCGATGCCAACGGTACACAACGTGCGTATTGCAGCGAACGCATCCGCAATAGGTCTCGCATCTATGATCTGGTAGGGGTATTAACTTGCCATGAGACTGAGGTCACTCAGTGACGGCTTGTCCCCGAAGCGTACGAGAACGGAAGGGTCGGTTGGCACCACGAGTGAGCGCAGATTCGGTAGCGTGCCAGCGGGTAACGCGTCACTTCCACCACCATCCATGAAGGCGTACAGGGCGAGACACTGCAGACTCGGATGGTCGGCAAGGAAGTCGATAAAATCATCTGAATACAGCACGCAATCCAGGTAGAGATGGGTAAGTTGTGCCGTCGACGAAACAAGCCGCAATGTAGCAGGAGTGAAGACGTCGCCGAGAGAGCACGACATGGATAGACAACGTAAGTTCGCCAGTGCAGGGATCACATCATCGAGGTAATGGTGAGCCTGCCGATACGCAGGGAGGTGGCTATCGGGAAAACAAATGGAAAAGCCTGTGGTGCGCTGGAGGCCTGGATTTTTGTCGATGGTACGCGATAGCTTTTTCAACGAGACCAACGACCGATGAGAGGTCCTGATATCAAATGAAAGATCCTCGTAAAGGATGCGAAGGGCCTGCCTATTCAAATCGTGGCAAACGAGGAGGACACTCAATATGTTCTTGTCGTTTGATAACTCATCCACGATGGAGTAGACAATTTCGATCGGTAGTGTAGGCATCTGTAGTGTGCCGGTGAGAAACTTGAAGCGCATTTGGTCGGGTCGGGTTTACTTTGAGCGCTTCTCACCACGCCCGCCAGAGTATTGTTTAGAAGATCGACGATGAAGAAACTGATATCGACGAGCACTCGGACCGGCAGCTTCTCGGTGATGCACTCAAGGCTGCATCAAATTCCTTTGCTGTGCAGTTGCCGTCGTCCCATTCACTATTGGGTTTGTTGCAGCGGCATTAAACCTTAATGAGCTGTGAGTCTTGGTATCATATGTCCGACTTTCCACACTCATCACTTGTTTTAGTGATTCAATTCCTGATGAAGATCCCGAAGCACTATCTATACTGCGCTCCCGACTTGGTCAGCTCTTGTCAAGCATATCTGCCCATAGCAATACCGGCCAAAGCCTCGTAGATGAACTACTCAAGACGACCTCGGCATAAATCATACCACCAAACTCAACTGATCCCATTCTAGTGTCCTCTCTCGCTTCGAGTACAACATCTGTCGATTTCGAGGTCCCTATCTCCACTCGGAAAGCGACACAGAGCATAGAATCAACACAAGCATGCCGCAAACCCGCACAGACACAGAGCAACGAGGGGCAAGACGACTCAATTAGCAGGGGACTGCCACAAGGTCCATCACTGGCCCCACCTCAAAGACTTCCATTCCCTCGCCAACTTCTTGCACAGAAGATCCATGATGTGCTGAAAGCAGAGCGGGGCATAAGTACGGGGCTGAACTGACAAGTGCGATAGGAGAACTTCGTTGGAATCCAGGCAACTGGATTAAACACAGCAAAAGCGCAAGTGGTGGCCCGGAGAGATGCCGACAATGTGAGTGCTCGTAACAGCTTCTTATCTGCTGCTATTGGTAACCCTTGTTAGTTGATAAAAGCACGTCAGGTCCCCTTCCCTTCCCTTCAAACCTTAACCTCATACACAACAACGGTGGGTCTAAGCGCAGTAGCACCATTGAAGGATGGGGTATATGCCATCATAGTCTCTGAAGGACGCTTGATGATCAGAAGGGGTAAATTTGTCACCATTTGACCAGCGGCTCGAAATTAATTGATTAACACTGACATACTGTTTAGTGCTCACAATATACCAACGAGGTGGAGGGAAGGTTGCGCGACATGGGTGGGTCCCTGAGTCAACATGCATTGGAGCTGTATCCTACATCGGCATGCAGATTTGGGACAAGGTTCCGCATCGACCTTGACAGTTCCGCAGCAACTGGCACAGAGCAACAGTGCACCTCGAGTTACCATGATTTACCCATCTTTCAGCAATATGCTTCCTGTACTACATCCCTGCAGCAAACATCACGCTTAGCGACAATACGTTGAAACTGGAGCTCATGACATGATTCTTCGAAACAGTATATAAGCCCCTGGCAGACTTGAAACCCCTCAAGGGAATAAAACAATTTGCCTCTCACAAGAAAACCACCAATACGGACGAGCAGCTACTTTGTGGATGTCTTCTTTAGCACTTAGTGAACAGGCTTGTATTTCTTGTAAATTTATCTTTTTTTGACAGCTATTTTCAGTGAGCTTGGCAGTCGCGGGAAAATATGTGCTCAGAAATCGAAAATACATAACCTAGTGGTCTTGAGAGATTTCTCGCTCTGTATGCGTGTATATACTATTACTATAGATGAGGAATTTTTATTTTTGAGCGTCTGTTTTCTCCAACTGTCAAGCTCACTGAAAATAGCTGTAAAAGGTTACTTACGTCTATCTTCTACTTTTTCCGTTGTGATGGAAGTTGCTTGATTTTCCCTAGTTTTCGGGCCGATTTTGGATCTCCTACTTCACAGCCAAAAATCTGATTTTTCTAACCAACATTTAGTGTGATTTACCCTGGTCCTCCTTGAGAGAACTCAAAAGCCAACGAATTCGCTCGGGTCAATGGTCGATCAAAATGATCGGTCAAAAGAGGGAGCAACGTCCTCGGGGGCCATTCCTTAGCGGGGACGGGTTTTCTGGGGCCCGGAGTGAGTATTGTTCGACTGGAGGTGGCGACTTCGAGGCTGATTGAATGTCTGTTCAAGTGATTTATGCAGACGCCGATAATCGCCGTGCCGCAAATAGATGATATTTCACTGCGGCAAGAATAATTTGTGGCTGATGTGAGCCCGGAATCGTCGATAACGTAGATGCACTGAGGACATCTATGTCTTGTGTGATGCTTGATGCTTGATGATCGATGATCAGTGAAGCGACCCAGGTCGAAAAGTATCGGTCAGTATGCTGCAACCGCTTGTAAGCATACAGATCAGTATTGGAGGGGCCCCGGGGGGTGAGTAATCGCCAGGTCTTCGTTCGAATGATTTTGGCCGAAGACAGTGCCTACCTCGTCGTCGTAAATGGAACGCGTCCAGTAATTAGCAGGTGCTGTTTGAATAACGATAGCAATGATCTCAACAGTCGCCACAGCGTTGATGGAGGACGTATCTCTGCTGAACTTAGCGTGATCCAAGGACTGCATCATGATAGGCATGTCTAGGAAACTGGTGCACACGAGTGAACGATCAAAACAAGATGTTGTCACATATAAAGATGGGAAAATGATGAACGCTGGCAACGCTAGTGCTCGAGTTATGGTCAAAAGGCTTCAAACGGCATACGCTTTCTCAGGCTTATCCGGCTGCCATGCAGCACATTCATCAGTGACTCCCTTCCCAGGGGACATATCAACCACTTACCGTTCCATCGGATAAAGAACCCTGATAAACAGAAACTGCATCAACGGGGAACAGATTTCATAGAACGATAAATATATGCACGTACATTATCGGCAAGATCATACAAGATCTTGTTTTGACTATCAGTCTGTTGTACGGTGCGAGAAACTTCGATGTTGATGACGGGCTGAGATATCTATCATGAAAGAGCATCAGAGGGCGGTTCTCTAGGAGTCACTAGAACTGACCTTGTGATCGTCAACATTGAAACGAACAGCACCGCCGCTCCTAGCCGAGCCGGATGAGCCGGAGAATGCAGAGCCCTTCTTGGAGTCAACCGTCTCTTCTTCATTGACACCCCGCCCGCGAACCACTTCGCGACAATTCAGCCTAAGCAACGCCACGATACGATCAGTATGACACAAAAATAAGTCTATAATCAATTTACATGGTGAGGAGGCTGTTGATGAAGACTGATGGTCGAATAAGTGATTAGTGCCACCGCTTGATCAAGGCATGGAACATACGTTTGCTGGCAACGAAGTGGAACGGAATCCAGTACAGATTCGCCGGTGCAATTAGGAACTAAGATCATAGAATCAATGAGTTGGTCTCAGAGGGACTTATTTGCAACACACCCGTAATGAAGAAACCAAGCTGGACCAAAGTACCAGCAGAGCCACGGCTGATGATGTAGGCAACCATGTTGTCAAACCATCCTTCGATGCTGTATAGTCAAGGAGACTATGAGCAAAGGCTGCGAGGGATGGCTAGATACGCACGGCTTCATGTTTGCAGTATGGGAGGGACGGAGATGGTAACAGAGGAGCACAAACGTCAGTAGACCTGCTACGAAGGTGAGTGCTTGACAACTGGCGACTACGGCCTATGCGGTGCAAACTTTAGTTTAAGTTGATAGGCGATAAAGAAGCGAATTACGTGGGGTCCGTCGTTTGCTAAATGGGCAATCCGGGGATCGTTGATACTGGAAAGGAGGATGAGCGAAAGGGACTGCCACGGGTGTAGTGAACATACAGATCAGCCGCCATAACTAAGGTGAGGTCATTAGACCGATTTGCGGTATATTAACAGCGTCAAAACTCACCCAAGCCGAGCACTGCCAAATAATGAAACAGAATCAACAACGCGCGTACTAATCAATCCACGGGGAAGACCCACCTAGCGCTGCAGTAGACATCACAGCCTACATGCTTTGTCATTCACGGGGTTCGATTAAAGCAAGATAAGGACTCACAATCACAGCCGGGCCGAGGCGTTGAACGCTCGTAGATACTGAGGAGCGCTGAGAATATACTCGAGACCTCCAACATATTACTCACTGGTCCAGAGACGATAAGCATAAAACCTACAATGAAAGGTAAGTAAGATCCTGGGTGGAGGATTAGAGAACGAACATTTGGACTATCCACTTGGCTATAATCTGAAATTCGTTGAGTATCTGATAGCTCACAGCAGGCTTGATCGAATACATACAGCGAGGGCAATTTCCGTCTGACCGCCAACGTAGTCAGCAACGACGTAGATGATTGTTCCGCCAGTAACTCACGGAGAATGTACTACACGCAGGATGTCAGATGATAATATGTAGCCAAGCGGCGGACGTACTGAGTAGCATTGTCGAGGCCTGATTCGTACGGAAATAGGTTTACCAGATAGAAGTACAGTCTGAAAATGGGCATAGGGCTGAGTTCATGCAAGCGCGGATGAGACGACTCGGCTTACGCTTGCGAAACTAGAAACGTTGCCCATTATCAGTTACATTACATAGATAATACCGATAGCAAACGAACTCAATGCAGAAGCAGCCGTGTCCAGCAAGCTAGAAGATATCGATATCTTGAGAGCCACTTTCAGCATACTAATCGCAGCATGCATACCTTAGAGCAGTAACCTGATAGCAATCCGTTGAATCCTGATACAGCAAGATAAATGGGAATCTTACTGTCAACTTGATAGCCCAATGATCTCGAGGGTAGCGAGAGTAATAGACGTAAGTTTCTGAGATGTCACCGCAGGGCATCAGCACGATATCGCCGTCCTGGAGTCGTCGCACCCACGGAAGAAAGTGAAGCCATAGCCGACCATGGCTGCTACATATCCTATGAAGAACACGCCGAATGTGCGCTCCAGCTCGCTGGATGAAAGGCTGCCAGCCATGTCGTTAGATGCGATGGTGTGTGTTGAAGTGAAAAATTGTCCGACGATGTAGCATGGTTACCACACTATTTGACGCCAGAGCCGAGGCTGAAGCGGTGTCCCATCATGATGGGGATGGAGAAGTAGAGTCTTTGGGCAGTGATCGCTGAGAATGTTTCTCTCGGCTGTTGCCCCCACATCACGATACAATTGAGGTCTCCATCACTTCAACTACGTCCATTTAGTCTAGTTCTCATTTTGTTGAGAATTCACAATATGCAAGAAGACTGCGAGAGATGGGATTCTATTCTCTACGGTGCAAAACGAAGTGAATTATCTCTAAGCTCTATGCTCCTCCGAGCAAAGCAAATGTGCATTTATATACACCCTCTTTGTCGTATCTCTATATCGTATCTCAAAAGAGAGAACCAAAAGCAGACCTATAAGCCTCTATAGCTTAGAGTCAACATCAACACCAGAATCGGAAGCAGTCGCGTCGCTATACGCAGGACGAGCAGCAGCGAAACCGCGGGCGTTCTTGTAGAAGAGCACGGAACCCTCATCCTCAACGAACTACAAGCAGATGAATTGTCAAATAAAGACACTCTTCAAGCTAGGAAGGAAACATACCTTGCACTCCTTAAAGATACGATAGACTTCAGCCCAGCCGCCAGGGGCACCTTGGAGTTCGATACCTGATTGAGCGAGGCGCTTGCGGAGGGCATCAGAAGCCTCCCAAGCGTTGTAATGCGGGATCTTGCTGGAGACGTGGTGGAGGACATGGGTCTCGGAGATGCCGTGGGTGGCGTGCGCACCAATCCAAGCGGCGATGGCGCCACAATCACCGAGGAGGTTACGATCAAGAGTAGCAAGAGCACCACGGGGGAAGGTGAATTCGGGGGCGCGGTAATGGGGGAGGAGAGGATCGGTGTGTTGGAGGAAGGTGATCAAGACGAGGAAATGGTTAACCCTGCAAAAACAAACAGAAATGAGATAGACCCAAGCCGATGAGTGAGAAAGAATCGTACCATAGGTAAGGGACGAGGTAAAGGCGGAAGACAGTGGCGAAGCCGTATGTGAAAATGCTGTAGCCAATAGCTGCAAGCCAAAAGAGAATGCCAATGTCGGATACCAAGATTTGGGACCAGTGATGGGGAGAGAACATGACGGCCGTGGGGCTGTAGTCTAAAGCCGGGATATATATATGAGCGACGATTATCTATATAAAAAAGGGTGGACAATATGATTACTAACGGCTAGTGAACTTAGGATATCTCAATTGACCAGAGGCATTCCTGATGAGGTACATGGGCCATCCCGCAAGCTTAAAAACATATAAGTATAATATCCAGTAACTCCATCACAAGTCGACTCACCAAGTAGCTGGCTGCGCCGAACAATGCACCGATCGGGGAGTCACCTAGAGCATCCCAAAGTTCTTTTTGCACCTCCATCGAAACGCGCGAACCGAGCAGGTCTTCGCCAGCAGCATTGAGAGGAGGAAGACCTCTCTGCGACCGCGTACGAGGGACGAAGACCTGGTCTTGCGTCATATGTGCAGTAGAAGCGTGGTGCTTCGCGTGTGTGATGCGCCACGAGTGGTATGGAACGCCCCAGCTATTTGGAGATTAGCATCATGTGACAAACGCGAAGATTTTTTCGACAGCACGCACGCAGAGTGAAGAACCCATCCCACGACGTTGTTGATGAACTTGGATTCAGAGAACGCTTGATGGCCGCACTCGTGGGCAATGACCCACAGCCCAGTACCAAAGAGGCCGACTCCGAAGCCATACAGCGACCACAAGGCGAAACGCGCAAACGGATATAGGGAGGGATGGGGAAGCGAGAGCCGTTCGGGGGTGATGAACGCGTCGGCGAAGTTCGCGGCTTTGTAAATGGCTGTAATGACAATCAAGTCCCAGACACTATCGGCGGCGTATCGGTGAGGCTCGTGATAAGTGCGGGCATGCCTGAAAGGGCTCACATATACAACGAGGATCTGAAAGCCGATCGCTTGAAGCAATGCTCGCTAGCAACGATGTTCAGTACTCCTTCTTTCGCCGACCTCGAGCCCGAATTGTTGAACTTACGGAATTGCGGAAAGCAAATCCTTGATGGTAAGGTCGGGCACTACGACCGCCTTCTGTTCAACGACCGTCTCGCGTTTGGCGTGCATTTTCACGACGCTGGGGCCTCCTTTGCTATCTCGGGCGGGAGAAGTACCTCGAAAGGAGAGTACAGGAGTGGAGGAGGAAGAGAGGGAGACGATTTGACGTGCCTTCAATGCAAGACTTTTTATTGGGGGAGGCGATTATGCCGGCAACCGCCGGATCGATGGGCTGATTTGTTTGGGGCAGTCTCCATTTTTTTTCAACCGAGTAAGAAACGGCCAGCTTGTTCTGGTCCTTCTGGATGCCTTTACATTCGGGGCACGGCAGTTCGGTTTGCACTCACGATTATAAATGAAATGGATGCCGTGAACCCCAACATTTCACGTACACACACATAAATGCTAGAAATATACAAGCACACAGTTACTTCCTATCCCAAGGTCTCTAGTCTAGCAGCAAGTCCTTCAAGGAAAGCGAACCCGTCCTACGTAGGTGCAAGGTTATCAGCATCTGTCCACGAGTTCCTCTTCATGTCAAATACCTTTGTTATCGTCCTCCCTGAACTTTTGTTCGTCACCGTGCCAAAATCTGAGACCATCCTAGCTAATGCTCGACTGCTTGACGCGTTCTGCACATCCCGTTTGAGTCTTGCCACGACTCCCAGTTTCACATGCGCGGGCTGCTTCTGATCAATAGGAAGTCCGCTGTTGCTGGAGCGGGACCTGGATGTCCTACGAGAGGACACGCAGTTAGCGACGATAACATGGGGACACCAAGCAAAGGAGATACTCACCGCATAGGGAGAACGAACA
Source organism: Pleurotus eryngii var. eryngii (assembly GCA_029467805.1). Classification (NCBI taxonomy): domain Eukaryota; kingdom Fungi; phylum Basidiomycota; class Agaricomycetes; order Agaricales; family Pleurotaceae; genus Pleurotus; species Pleurotus eryngii. The sequence continues at coordinate 1,752,924 of SZVJ01000011.1, forward strand.
CGGAGGGGTCGGATAACTGCTTGTGCAGAGCATCAAGGAAGGCAAACCCTTCCTTGGTCAATGTCCGCGAGCTGTTATATCCTTTCAAGACCTGGATAAACTCGAGGACGATAAACGCAAGTCGCGCGTTGTCCGTCGCTGAACCCAGCTTCGCGGCGAGTCTGTCTAAGCGATATGCCTTTGGAGCGCGCCCAAGCATATGGGGTTTCTCATCCTCAGAACCCGAGCTAATTTCGATGACCGCGTGCACACGTATTGGTTTTTGGGCGATACGGCGGACGGAGTCTTCTTTATAAGCATTCTCGACAGCCCGTTGGTTCATTTCAGCTCTCATCGGACTCTTATCCTGCAATGTTGGTTGTGGTACCAGCGCAAGGTTACCGAGACCCCGGAGAATATTTTCAACCTCTTGGGCAACCACTGTCCGGCCAGGTACAATCGTCCGAGGCAGCTTGAGCGGAGAGAATGGTGGTGGGGTCTTCTGGGACAGCTCAGTGTGGTTCCTGCCCAGAGCAGGCGAATTTCACTCACTACTGAAGTTATCGTGGGCTGCGGTGGCGGCCAGATGAATTCATCACTATCCGGGAACCCGTTGTCTACGGCCAGGTCACGAAACTCATCGATCCACCTCTCATAGTCGGGGCGGTCCATAAACTTTAATGACTTGCAATACCGAAGAAAGTCTTCAAATTCTTCGGAAGGTTTCTGCATAGATCTTCCGGTCTGCAATTGGATTTGTTGCGTTTCAAACCGTTCGTGCTCTTCGTCGGTTTTTGGAACGCCGTTCCTCGTCCAAGGAAGCCCACGCGGAGTGAGCAAGTGGATGAGCATAAGCGCTACTGCCTCCAAGTCATCTCGGCGTGAAGGTACTATAAACATGACGTTTAAGTAAGGTTATCAAATTGTTGGAAGCACGTCTACCTTTGCCTCGACAATGGACCCCGACAGAGCTGGACAGTAGCTAAAGCCAAGCACTGATGAGACACCGGTGCACCCACCTGAACCAGTAATTTCCGATGAAGTCCCGCTTGGCCTTGCTATCAGGTATATGTCGCCGAGTGTGGGGATCGATGTATTGCTTTGAGAACCCGAAATCAATCATATATATTGTCTTTTCGTTCGGGGGGAGACCGACGACACAGTTGCCCAGCTGGATGTCGCGATGAAGGACCCCCCTCGAGTGCATGAACTCTAGTCTGGCGATCTAAGGGCACCGTGGTTGCGAGACGACCGGTGTGTCTGAGCGATTAGAATCTGCATGAGCAATGAAACTCACGACTTGCATTGCAATGCAGCACACACTCCGTAAGTCCATGGTCTCCTTTTTACTCCGCCGATATAGTTGGTCGAGACTAGATCCAAGCAGATCAATGGCGAGATAGTCCCATTTCCCTTCCACTCCCGCTGTGTACAGGGTGGGCATCCCCAGCCCTCCTTGTAGCAAGGGATAGAGCCGACGCTCGTATCGGTTTGTCGGACATTCGTGGTTTACGTCCTGGACTTTCAGCGCGACTACCTTTCCGCTATGGAGGTGATGAGCTCTGTATATCGACCCTAATAGTACGCATTGGATCGTCGTGAGGTGTGAATGTAAACTGAAATCGGCTCTGAGCGTATGTAGCTTGGCAGAGGGACGTACCAGAATATCCTGAACCAAGATTCTCGCTCAGGTAGTAGTTTGCAATGTATCTCGGCAGATCCGCGTACGCATTGGTGGACATGACGCGAGTATGAATGTGGTGCCGAACGTCGACAGTGTTCAGGACTCATTGAACACGCCCGACGCGATGTATCACGTGCCAAGGAACGCTGATCTCCAGAGGCCAGGGTGTACAGCTTTACTCCCAAGCTCATAGCAGCAGAAGAGCTACCTGATGTAGAAAAGTAGCTCGAATTACTCCAAGAAGTACGTACCCAGCACTCTGGTCATTTCCATCCAAGTACTTCAAGCTACGATTCGTGTTGGTTCGCGCCGAACACACCGAAGGCAAGAGAGCACGTGCTACTTCCCACAGTCCATCAGACTGCTGGCCTATGGCGGTGATACTGGGAGAATAGACGCATGGCCAGGCCGGTGAAGCATTATCGCGAGCCCAGAACAGCACAGTTTGCATGCTGGTGCACGGAGAAAATAACAGTTTTACAGATGGCGGCGACCTAGACCCTGTCGTGATAAGCTGCTATCTTCGTGACGAACATCGCCGTGGAGTGGTGACCATGGCTTATAAACCCCTTTAAAGCCTTCGCTGAACATCCAACTTCCACTTCCACTTCCACTTCCACCTCTACCACCACCATAATGGCCTCTCAAATAGTGGTTGCCCTCCAAGATGAGGTCAACCGCCTCAAGATTCAACTCCAATCGCTCACGGAGGAGGATAGCTCGCAGAAAATCCGCGTCGGCGACTACCTACTCGCTAGGCTCGAGCAACTTGGCGCTAATGTCAGTGGAATACCCTCTGGATAGATATCCAGCGATGCTAACATCTTGCGGATAGTCCATGTTCGGAGTACCGGGAGACTTCAATTTAGGATTCTTGGTGCGATCCTATTACACGGCATCACAGCTTCGATGATCGCTTATCGGCAATATTAGGATCTAGTAGAAGATCATCCTAGCATCGGTGCGCTTATCCTCATTATCAGCCATTTTCACGGTCTGATATTTATATCTTCTAGAATGGATCGGGAACTGGTGAGCATTCCTGTGTGGAAGCATTTGCCACTAACCGATCATGATGCAAATAGCAATGAGCTGAATGCAGCATATGCCGCAGATGGCTACGCCCGAGTCAAGTCAAATAGCATTGGTGTTATCCTTACAACGTGAGTTCAGTCGCGTAGGATCGGACGCGGTTCAACTTATCGCATCTATATCATAGGTTCGGTGTTGGCGAACTCAGCGCGATGAACGGTATTGCTGGAGGTGAATATTCACATTTCATTTCGTATCGTAGTGAATCTGAATGCTTGGCGTCGTTTCTAGCTTTCTCCGAGATGGTACCTGTCTTGCACATAGTCGGCGTTCCCAGCACCGTACAACAGAAGTCCAAACCCATGCTTCACCATACTCTTGGAGACGGACGGTAGGCCCGCGCATACAAGTGTTTCCATCCATTCGCTAATTCACATTCTCGGATAGATTCGATGCGTACGAAAAGGCGGCTGAACAATTCACCATCTCGCAAGCCATACTCAAGGACCCAAATACCGCCGCCGCCGAAATAGATCGTGTGCTTACAGATTGCATCACCGGCGTATGCCTTTCTTCTTTCCTTCCGGAAGTAGCCGCTCAACCTCTTCCCCTCAGGCCCCGCCCAGTGTATCTCACCCTCCCTACTGATCTCGTGTATACCGAAATATCATCTACCCAGCTCAGGATCCCCTTGTCCCGCTCCCCTCCCCCCAACGATCAGGATGTCGAGAAATTCGTGCTCGACGAGATCGTCAAGCTTGTGGAAACAGTTGACAATGATGCCATATTCCTCGTAGATGCTTGTGCCATTCGGCATGACGTACGGGACGAACTCGACGAAATGATCAGGAAGACGGGTTTCCCGGTATATTCGGCACCTATGGGCAAGACTGCTGTCAGTGAACAGTATGAGCGTTATGGCGGGGTGAGTACCCATCATTCTATTTCATGTCGTGATATCTGATATACGCTCGTTGATAGATATACGTGGGCTCCATCAGCCACCCAGAGATCAAGGAGAAAGTCGAATCTGCGAAACTCATCATTAGTATCGGTTCTCTCAAGACCGATTTCAACACCGGCAACTTCACATACAGCATCCCCACCGACAACATCATTGAGGTCAGTATCAAAACGTGCTCTGTAGCCATTCATAAGTTCTTACGCAGATTCGCATCTAGCTTCATTCCACTTGGACCAAGGTTCAATATGCGGACTTCGCCAATGTTGGCATGAAGGAACTCATCCCGAAACTTTCTGCGCGATTACACCCCATACCAGGAAGGCGCACGTCAATACGATGTGCCAAAATTTGTAGCCGACGTACCGAAGGAACTCAACGACGTCATCTCCCAAGCATGGTTCTGGCCTACCATGAATACGTTCTTCCGGCCGCAAGACGTTATCGTCGCAGAGACCGGGACATCGAGCTTCGGGATATTGGATGTCCCATTGCCCGAGAAGTCGATATTCGTCAGTCAGATTTTGTGGGGGAGCATCGGATGGAGTGTCGGTGAGTAACGGCCGGCGCCGGTGTTGTGGACTATGTTCTGACGTCGCTTGCGATGTAGGGAGTACACTTGGAGCTGCTCTTGCAGCGCGCGATCTGGGCCTTGGACGTACCATCCTCTTCGTCGGCGACGGCAGTTTGTGAGTCGTTCTTTGCCACGTCCACAGCTTTCATACTGATACGGACCCCAGGCAGTTGACAGTGCAAGAACTTTCCTCGATGATGCGTCGTGGTGTGTCAAGCCCATCATATTCGTGTTGAATAACGAGGGGTATACAATCGAACGGTTCCTCCATGGTTGGGAACGGTGCGTTCGCTTCCCCGATTGACTGCTTGAGTACCTAGCCTTCTTCTTTCTCTCCATCCAGGCAGTACAATGACATCAACAACTGGAAGTGGACTTCGCTGCTTTCCACACTGGGCGACGCAGACGGCGTCCTGTCGAGATCATACACCGTAAACAACAAGCAGGAGCTGACGGCGCTGCTAGGCGATGCAGACTTTGCAAAGGCGGACAAGATGCAACTCGTTGAGGTGATGATGCCGAAGCACGATGCACCCCGAGCGCTGCAGGTCCAAGCCGAACTAAGTGGCAAGACCAACAAGTATGTGGGTGGGTCGTAAAATCAATCAACAAAGCGGTATGACGGACATCGACAATGTGTAACTACAAGTTTGTAATCGTATTCCAGCAGTAGACGGGTTCTCGCATGGTTTTGTGAAGTGCTCCGTCGATGTGTTGACCCGGCTGATCATCGAATTGCGGCTACCGTTTCCGGGGCATTTGCCTTCACGCAAGCTCACGGAGGGTTGGAAACGACCATTTACGGGTGGGGGTTCTCATCCGATGGCATAGCACAGGGCCGCGATTGGTCGCACCTTACGGAATACCTTCATCACCAGACTTCACATGCGCCATTGGCTGAAAAGAGGTCGGATCTACTGATAAATCCAAGTTCCACTGCAACTCGACATATGCGGATCTTAACGCCACACACCCACCCATAAATTCACCCTGCTCGCTTTTGACCCACCACCATGTCGCTATTACCCCTTGACCCCCAATTGATCGCCGCTATTATTCTCTGCATTACCGCGCTCGCGGTCATACACAAGCACGCCCAACGCCCGAACGATTTGCCTCCTGGCCCCCGAGGTCACTGGCTATTCGGCAATGTATTACCGAACTCATTGTGCGTAGCGTTTTCGACCGTTGAAGCAAGCCCCTGAGTCTGCTTTACAGCGCGTACCGCAAATTCGAGGAATGGACCAAGGAATTTGGACCGGTGTTCTCGCTGCGGCAGGGAACGAGGACTATCATCGTAGTCGGCCGCGTGCAGGCCGCAATGGATATCATGGAGAAGGAGGGCGCTTTCCTCGTCGACCGACCGGCGTCTATCGCAGCTGGCGAAACGCTCTCTGGGGGTATGCGCGTGTTGCTGACACCCGCCGGCGAACGCTTCAAGAAACTGCGAAGGTAAGAAGCTTCTCGCCAGCAAGCGAGGAGCTTGATCTCATTCGCGGGCTTCGCTGTAGGGCCCTGCACACCCATCTTCAACCCAAGGCAGTTACCACCTACTCCCCAGTGTTAATGCGGAACGCCCGCAATCACATCCTAGACCTCATTGATGATCCTTCGAATCACCAGGACCATGCCAAACGGTAAGGCACTTCTGCGTGTTCATGTTCATCTGACAGTTTATATTTGGTGTTTGAATTGTAGGTATTCTGCGTCTGTCGTGATGGCGCTCGCTTATGGCCGTCATCCGGAGGGCTACAATGACCCAGGTGTCCAGGCTGTAAACCGCTGCTTAACACGCCTTGGATTGAACTTGCGTCCTGGTCTCTGGAAAGTTGATATCTACCCATTCCTACGGTACGTTCATCACCCTAGCGTATCTTGTGCTTCTTATTGACCACCGGACCCACAAAATCAATCCAGATACATCCCCGGATATTTACGCGAACTACAAGACGGACACCAAGAGGAACTTGCCTTGTTCAAAGGTCAATTGGCCACTGTTCGGGAGAAAATGGTGAGAAAGCGTCTTTGCCAGACCTTCTGCACGGTGTGGCTGAAGCAAAAACAGGAGCGGGACGACGCTTCGTACTGCTTTGGGCGATACCTTTTGGAACGCCAAGCGGAACTCGAACTCGATGATAACGAAGTTGCCTACCTCGCTGGTGCCCTTTTTGGTGCTGGGTCGGACACGGTCGGTATTTGATCATTACCAACGGTTTTTTTCGTTCTCACGCGCTGGTAGACTGCATCTGCTATCAGTATAACGGTAATGGCGGCAGCTCTACATCCAGAAGCTCAGGCTAAGGTACAAGAAGAACTTGACTCCGTCATTGGCTCTGATCGACGTAACTTTGTTCTTGATGGACTCCGGGGCGAGACTTATGTGTCCTAACAGCACCCACAATGGAGGATGCGAACATGCTTCCACAAACAACTGCATTCGTTCTGGAAACCTTCAGATGGAGGCCCGTGACTGCAGGGGGTGAATGATTCTTATCCTCGCTGTCCGACCGCATGTATAGTGACCGCTAATTTTGTTGCAGGATTCGCACATAAAGCCACGAAGGACATCATTTGGGTACGTTCTTAAACCCCTGACATCTGGCACACCCCTGACATAGAATGTAATGCCGCAGAATAACTACCGCATTCCCAAGGGGGCTACCGTAATGGGGAACATCTGGTACGCGCTCCCCACACACCATTCTTCACTCGGAGCAACCGCTGAGTGCATGATATCTATAGGGCAATCAGTCGTGATCCCGTCGTTTACCCTGAGCCGGAGACATTCAACCCCCAGAGATGGTTGACGGAAGATGGAAAGTTGCGAACTGATATGAGGACGTTTAGTTGGGGGTCGGGTAGACGGTAAGTTCGGCGACCCCATGACCTGCTCGGCCTCAGTGTTAAATTCATTTTCAGTGTTTGCCCTGGCCAATATATCGCGCACAGGTATGCATGCACACACACACATGTAGGTCATTGTCACCCGCTAAACGGGGGGGATTTAGTTCCGTGTTCTTGAACGCTGCCTTGATGCATTGGGCTTTCAAAATCTCTGCCAACCCTTCATCCCCCATCGACTCACTCGCATTCACCGAAAGTGCGAATACGCATCCACTGCCGTTCAAAGTAGCCTTTGAGCCCAGGACCATGGATTTGGTGACATTGAGGTCGATGTTTGAAATGTACGGCCAGTGATCAAGAGCTCGATGGGGTACGCCCGAAATTGGCGGCTATATTGCGATCTATACTGTGAATATTGTTTGCGTGCGGATGGAACGGAATGTATCAATTGTGGATGTGCTTACAACAGTCAATATCTGTATTGTGTTCGACGTACTATTGGAGATCTTCAAATCAAGTGTAACATATAGGAATTGATCATGAGACCACTGCGCCGCATTGCTGTTGTTTGCTGCCTTCTCCGTCACCATCAAAGCAATGATCTGGCACTAAATGCCATCTTACTAAATCTATCAAACCATTCCACGATGCTCTTCGCAGATTGCTCCTTGGCCCAACCTAAGATTTCAAGCAACAGCATCAAGCAAACGATCCCACCGGTGAACAAAGAAAGAGGGACACTCACGGGTATTCTCCACGGATGGGTCTCCGCGGATTGCGAACCCATGGGCCACACCCGAAAAGATCTGGAAGTGATAATTGGCCTTATGTTCGATGAGGATGTCTTCAGCCCTTCGCCGTTTATCCAGTGGGAAGGTGAAGTCGATTTCTGTATTCGTATGTAACCGGAAGAGATAAGATGATTAGAGCGAGGCACACGGACGGGAAAAGACCGGCGTGGACTAGCCTGCGCAAGAAAGGAGCAAAGGTTCTATTCGTGATGAAGGGAGAAAAGGAGGATCAGAAAACTTTGCTCATGTGTCTAGTTGTGGCGTCGATGATACGCACTTTGTATCTTGTAGAGGTGGTCCTCATTGATAAGCGTGGGGTGAGCAACCGCGCCTATTCAAAGATATAAATGGCTATAGATATGCCGGGAATGACTTACCAGCTGAGAGCATGTCACCGCCTAAGAGCTCGAATACGTAGGGCGCACCAAAGCAATAGCCTGAATAATGCCATGTTTGATTGAAACTTGTCAACTTCTGTATAGGATCCATCGACTTACCAACGGCGCTATAGGAAATTCCGTGGACACCTATGCCGGCACGCCCATGTGAAGTTTGGATGATATATGTTTTATCTGGACACATACCATACTTCTGTCTGACTCCATCTATCCAACCAGGGAGCACGTCGGCGGCGTTCACCCGTGCCTTTGCGAACCAAGCAGACCTGTCGAAACCCTGTTCGCCGTCATGGTTCTGAACTGGGTCACCCAGAAAATAATCCACCCCAAGCACTAAATAGCCTGAGCCAACGAACAGTTGCAGTCACTGCACACATAAAAAGACTATCTAAACCACGAACGTACCGTTAGCAGCGAATGAGTCTTGCAGCAGCTGGTTGTTGATGTAGAATGGTCCAAACACGTCTGGGAAGAACAAGATAACCTTCTTCAAATCGGCTTTCGGCGTGGAGACGTAGGTCGGTACACCGGCTATGGTGATAGTCTGTCCGACAGGGGTGCCGACGTGCTGCACTGTCGTGAAACAGCAGTCAGACGGAGGCCCTGCAATCACTGGCGACGGGGACTGCATGATCGAGAATCAAGATGGTCCAAATGCAAGACGAGGCCCTGCGTGATTGGTATAAGAAAGGTCCGCGACCTGCTTGACCGTTCGCATGAGAGATGGCGTGCTTGGCTGAACTAGGGATGTCGTTCGCAACAACTCGAAACCGGTGAGAAGGCTTGGGCATAATATAGCCCTCCCAGGTGCGTATTTCGGCATTTTTACCCAAGTGTTCTTCCTAAACCCACCGTAAAGAACATGTCCACCTGTCATATGATAGTTTCTATGAAAGGTACAATAGAACCTTGTCCTATCGCCTCTTCGCCATTTGCACTGTCAGATTATCGATATATATTTGAAGTGTTTCGTTCTCTGTAGTGAGCTTCTTGATTTCTTTATCCGTTACCCTGACCCGCTCAAGCATGACTGGAAGTTGGCCCACTCAGTCACAAATCACAATGTTGGAAATTGAACTAGCTGACCACGGAGGTCCTCTTGAGACGCAATGATATCCCTAAAGTGCCACCAACATCTCAGTGAGGCGACAAAGAGCCAGCGAAGGAATCGACGCACTTGATTAGCTTCTCCTTTCTTATTGCGTCCTGAACGATGTCCCCCGTTGAAGGCGCGCCTATATCCCATCCTCCCTGAACGTCGAGGTCGTCAGAAAAGGACATGAGCCTGGCAGGCCAGTAGTTTTGTCGTGCCAGGAAATGATAACAAGAAGTGAGAGTCGGGTTCAGTGAAGTCGGGCGTGGGAGTAATGTTGTTGGGTCGTGGCCACCAAGCGCCCATACCTTCCTTGAATCCCGACGACTCCAAGTACTACGAGCTTACATATTCCCTATGGATGCTTCGTTCGTGAAAGTCTCGCCAACCACCTTTAGTCGCATACGTGCTAATCATAGATACGTTGTGCCTCGTTCTACTGGGGGTAGCCACAGTGTAACGGATAGCCTCAAGTAAACTTGAAGTTCCTGTTTGGTGTGTGGTATTTGACTAACGAAATGCCTAGCTCGCGAATAACTTGAATTGGCTCCTACAAGACCCAGAGTACGCTCGGATTACTTCTTCCCAGGCGCATTGTTAATCCTGGTTGGACTGAGTATTGACAATAACTAGCCGAGGCCTACGCCACAACAGCAAGCCGTAGACCGCAGAAACTGAAAGACCCAACGTAGAGTAACCATTCCGGGGTACTTGTTTACGATCTCCTCTATGCATCAAAGACGAATTGGAGCTGCGATACTCACTCTACGACCTGCCAAACCATCACCGGTTGTAGACATAGTATTGAGATGCACTTTGAGGTGAGATACCGAAGGCCAAACATTATCCTCATTCCAATTTCACAATTGTACAGCACAGACCAAAGATCAACAGAGACCAGATCCCACCTTGCCATCCCGGCCCATTTCGACCATCTACGCGCAATGTCACGGTGATCAGAAGTGCACTGTAATTCATAGATGACTAAGCGCTGGCCACTTTACCTCTTAGTTCCCGATCCTCAAGGTGTTAACAGTGATCGTGCCAAGGGCACCACTATCCAAGTTCTGACCGGTGTACTCGATCATCCACTTGGAGTTGGACCCGCCAACGACCCAGCTGTTGGCCTTGGTTCCCCAGGGGCAGTCCCAGGCAAAATGGCGGACCTGCTTATCACTGTCGTTGGGGTCGACGAGGTCAAAAGTTCCTGTCGTGCCCTCGGCAGCATCTTCTCTGCCACAGGCGTTGATCTGGACTTGGTCGTCAGGCGCTATAACCATTCCTTCGTACTTGCTTGCTGGGACTTCGGTGTCTTTGTCGCCTACCCAATGCGACTGCGTCAGTTCAATGCGCCTAGCGGAGACGAGATGCAGGTCATACCGTCAGCATAAAGCTTTCCCCAGGAAGCATTGAGGTTTTTGATCTTGACGTTCTGTTGCCCGACGTTGTGGATGAGGATGATGACCCATTGAGCGTATGCCATGATGGTAAGACCGAAGTTTTCTGAGTAAGACGATGTAGTGATGATGTTGTTTAGACTGTCGCTCCTGTCTGCTGGCGACCAGAATTTATACTGGAGTCTACCCTTAACCCCTCGGGCTCGCGCCGCAGCGTTCATCCCTACTCTTGTCACAAGTTGGAGGTCGTGTGGTACATCGAACGACCCATATAGAATCCTTGGACATTAGCTCTCCGTTTTTTCTCCAACTTTACTTACACTTTCGTTTCCTCGAATGCACGTTCTTCCCATATGCTCTTCAATTGGTTCATATGTGCGTGGTTTGAAGCCAATATACGCCACCGCCATCGCGGACAACCATATCACTAGTTAGCGGTCGCTGGCTCTTCCATCCACGCTTTCTCAGTAGACACGAGGCGCGTCGTCTGACTGGACAATACAGTCGGGCGGAGCCCCATAAACTTTGTTGGTGTGGAAACTAGACTGTAAGCTCAAACGGCGATATCTCATTCACGCCGACATCAGGCCCTAGGGGGAAATTGATGCAGAATCAGACGGTGGGATGTAGTCAGTGCTTAGTGGATGCCTGCCCTCACAAAGAGCGATAAAAGATATTTTTTCACTACGAATCCCATTTATACACTCGTTTGTACAGTCGATTCTTACTTGTGCATCCGCCAATGTTGTTGTAGGTAACTTACCTTGCTGTAACGCGATTCTCACCCCAGAAACAAGACTTCTGAAGTATATTATTCTTCGTCTCACGCAAGGCTGGATTCTGCTGTATCCTTCGAATTCTCGGACAAGGCCTTTATCCCACATTGGTCGCAGGAGGATATTGGGTAGCCCACCGGTTGGGGGTTGCCTGTAGGAGTTCCCAGCTCAGGCTTCCTGAGGCCTAGTTCAGGATTCAAGTGGAGGCTAAATTGGGCATTGAACGTATTTGTTGAGCCACTTTCAAGTCGGCCATGATGCTGAGCGTGGGAGCGATCCATTGATCTACCTCAGTGCATAAGCGCGCTGAACGTGACGCGTTCTCCCCGACTGCCATTGCCATGTCCGAATATTTGCTCGCGTTCAAAGCCGGCCGTGCTTTCAGAAACGAAGGGACGAACCAGGTAGAGCCCAGCGCAACCAAAGGTGCAATAATCCTCTCAAACGGCGACGACGGCTTGCTGCATTTTATATGGAAGAACCGGTCCACAAATCAAATCGAGGAGGTTGGCCGCGGCCTCGTCTCCCCTTCATCACAGACTTAACGTAGTTGCACTCGTAGGATCTCATTCTCTTCCCTACGGATGCTTCTTTCGTAAAAGTATCGCAAGCAACTTCAGGTCGTGTCTACGTGCTCAAGTTTTCATCTTCGAATCAAAGACATTTTGTGCGGCGATTATATTTCTTTGGAATCCACCGGGGACTAACTACGACACACAGTTCTGGATGCAGGTGACGCTCAGGATCTCTCCCGATTGGCAACGTCGTTTAATGTGTTTAACAGGATGCTTCCGAGGAACGGGATGCCAAGTTCGTGGAGAACTTGAACGGCCTCCTTCAAGACCCGGAGTACACTCTTGATTGGAGCTCAGATGCCTCTACTTCTGCCCAGGCGTCGACGTGAATCTCGATTCATCTCGTATGCTTTTGCGGACGTTAACAAGCAACTTGACACAGTTCACAAGTGCCCCGGGCGACCCCAGAACAACTTGCCCAAATTCAGCGAATCGTTCAATCCATGTCTAGGAGCACACAACCCTCGGCGCCTGGTGAGCCAGTTCCAATCGCCTTCGTTTGTGTTGTCTAACACCCTCTAGAACTCTCCCTCACCGATATTCTGACACCTGACAACCTCAGGCCGCTATTCACATCTCATCCAGAGTTGATCCCTGCGCTTTTTCCTCACCTTCCACCGGATTTACCTGTTCCTCCTTCGACTGAAGTGCTCGAACGAGTAATACAGTGCGTCAGCCGCATATCCAAAATGACCGTTGCTGATTAACTCTTAGTTCGCCACAATTCCGAGCTTCTGTTGCGAGTTTCGACCAAGCACTACGGACTGGGCTGCTGGGCGGTTTGGTAAGGGGACTTGGTCTTCCGGAAGAGGCAGGGACGAGTGTAGAGGCGTTCTTACGTGCCATACAGGAGCAAGCCGATAGAGGAGATAGCATGGAGACCGACTAATCAATTAGTTATGGCTATGTAGGTAGACTACGGATATTAAAGGTCAAAGGAAGTCGGCGCCCTCGTCTTCCCACTCGCCCTCTTCATCAGTCATTACCTCCTCCTCTTCATCACTATCGACAAACATGTCCAAGCCCTCCGGGAGATGCGCATATAGCCACTTTGAATCTTTCGGGGTGACGATGTCTACCTCGCACATGCACACCTTCGCAAGGGGCACACCAGCGGCTTCGCGCGCTCTGACAACCTCTATCATTTCCTTTCCAGTGATGTCGGTCGTCGAGAGCGTCTTCAACAGAGGGCAGAACATGACTGTTGTCTCCGATCCCTCTGAGGACGTAGCTGAAGAATTCGGATTCTGTAGCCTCGTGAACATATCCGCTACGTCCTCTGACACACATTTAAGGAATAGGTGCTTCACATTCTGCAGCTCTCCGAGCAGTAGGTCCCTGCTCCGTTTGTCGCACGGAAGGTTACAAATTTTGAGAAATTCTAACCCGCTGAGAATCGACCGCTGCTTGCGACCGCTGGTGAACTGCGCGGTTCGATCACTGACTGATTCGCCAGCCAGGGCTTTCACGAAGTCGGTGTAATCCGCCGAGTCGAAGTCAATTGTGAGGTGACGGAGTGAAGGCATATCGAGGACGTGAATAAGACCGACAGCATAGTCAGGTTCATGAAAACGCAAGTCAAGTTCGCTGAGCTTGGGTAGAGCGATTTTCTGGAGGACTTTGGTCCCGGGGATGAACCAATCGCTCGGAGACCCAGCAGGCCCCGACGCGGAAAGAGCCAATTTTGTGAGGAGGAGCGACCGGCGGAGGATAGAGGCAAGTGCAGCAAAGGAAGGTCGGACGTCGGAAACGTGATACGCGAGTTCGAGCTCAGTGAGTTGCTCCATGCTGTCAAAAAGGGTGGTTCGAGGGGATTGCGGGGAGGTTATGGAGGTTGTGGTCGTAGCGGCGTTAGTTTCGTCAAGACACGCCTCGTCCCAAGCGAAATGAATACCCCAGAGAGACAGACTTCGGAGCTTTGGAGCCTTGCCTTGGAAAGGCACAAAATACGGAAGCTTCAGAGAAGAAGGATTAAACACTGCTTCAGGATCTAAATCTTCTTCTGCGAGATGCTGCAACTGCATCTCTTCTAGGAGCGGTGCTGGAGGGAGAGTGTCAAAGCGCACGAGTACTCGGTGTATAGACTTGTAGTGAGTAGCTGCTACTGCCATGCTTCGCCATCGCCTTGAATGCGGGCATACGATGTCGAGGATGAGGTCGATATCCTCATCCGAGCATCCATTGTCCACGAGATCTGTGCCGTTGTCAGAGTCATGATCTCCCATAGTAGCATCGCTGAACGGTGTGATGGTGATGGTCGTGATTTCGCCTTCGCCATCTCCATCTACGTCAACCTGTACTCCTCGGTCTTCATCACCTTCAATGTCAACTTGGTACTCTTCCAGAGTAAGGTCAATATCGAGGTTGAGCGGAAGCCCTCCCGAGCGTTCGATAAAAGCTCGGCAGCGGGCAAAGGGACGGTCGTATGGACAAATATTGATTGTTGTCCACAGAGAAGGAGTAGACAAGGCGACTGAACGCCATTTGCTGCAAACATGCGACGCGACCACTTGGAAGGGCAATCGTCTGTCGTCGTCGTCGTCGTCTGAAGAGAACGATGAGGATGAGCCCGAGGAGTCGCTACAGCTTCCCATCTCATCATCATCCTTGTGTTTGGTATCATCAGGCGCAGAGGACGCATCGTCGCTAGGACCTTCGCTCGACGTCTCCCACCTGCGAGCAAGGTCAAATGTGTCCTCATCGTCCGAGTGCTCGTCTTCATCCTCTTCCTCTTCTTCTTCTTCATCGTCATCATACGTGCCAAGGAAGAAAATATGGCCCAAAAGTTCGTTTGGCAGGTCGTTGATAGGACACCGGCGACCAGTTGGTGGTTGGAACGGATTATTAGCAAGCATCATAGCTTCGGCTTGTTTCATCGCCTCGTCCGGGGTGAGGGATGGATTTTGGCTGAGCAGGGCAGTCAAGTTTTCTTTGAGGTCCTCAGAGACCATTCTCGCGTGTGCAGAGGACATCACGGAAGAGCGAAAGTAGTTGATCCACTAGTGATCGAAAAACTTTGATGATCGAAATCGCATAAGATAAGATTATGAATTACTCGCAAGCGCCGGCCCTGCGTTATTCGTTATTCACCATGAACACCACCCGGCACTCCTGGCACAATTTCGAAAATGCCTCGGTGCAATCCAGTACGCCTCTCAGACGACCACCAGTCAAGCCCCAAATCAATTCTGCGCCGAGTCTCTCAGTTTTCGGAGTCCCCTCCGGCAGGGTCGCCGCCACCAGAAACCGTTGACGCACCTCCATCTACCCCCATAGACATTGAATCTCCCGCGTCAGAAAGCCCTAGCGCCGGCCCCCGACTTTCTACAATTGCATCTAACGCACCGTCTGGCTCCTTGCAGTCTGCTTTGAACGAAGCAGACTCTTCAACCACTCTCGGGAAGCGAAGGCAGAGTCGCAAGAAGGGGAAGAAACGAAGTTCAATATCGCTTCTGAGATTGAAGCCAAAGGCAGTGCTGGAGAACTCTGGTAGTGTAGCCAGAGACCACCTAGCATCAGAACGGACCTTTTTAGCATATGTTCGGACGAGCTTGGCCATTGCATCCACCGGAGTCGGTGAGCCTTCATTGAATACACATGTCCTTTAAGCACAATACTCAAGGCCTCGCTACAAGCCCTGATACAACTTTTCAAACTTGCTTTGAATACCGATGGCCCGAGTCTTCCAAGCCCTGTCCCTATCGGAAGGAGCCTCAGGCAATTCGCTGTACCACTCGGAGCCACTATGCTAGTCTTTGGATTCGTCGTCTTGAGCGTTGGTGCGTAAATAATTCCACCTACCACCTGCGTATATCTTACAATCAGCACCTCCGTAAAATTTAGGCACGATACGTTATTTCACTATACAGAAAGCTTTGACCAAAGGCATGTTTCCAATTGCACGTTTTATAATGACGGGGATTGCCATCGCACTGGGGATCGTCATTATTATTGTTTTCAGCTTATTAGTTGCAGAAAGGAATTCATCTTAACCCTCTGGACTCTCTGTTATACATCCAGTCCTCCACAATTCGTAACGACTGAAACATCATAGCCTCGTCTGCTATATCCCCAGCGAGAAACTACGTCAAATATTACAACGAAGGGATCTCCCCTGGCCAGAACGCACTTCCTCCCACATTCTCTCTGTACCATGGCTCGTCATGGGCTAAGATGACTCGAACCCTTGGTATCCTCATCATATGTCGGATTCTCTTTATATGCTCTTCGGCCTGTTTTGGGTCGTCGTGAACGCATCCATGGGGCCAATCGGGGTGCATAGCGACATCAGCATCACCCGTTACGAGGCGCCAGTTGTGTGCGCTGTCTCCCACCATAAGCAACCACCCGCCATCTGCAGACGTCCGAGCCAAGAGGTTCTGGTGCCCCGGAAGGTGCCCCGGCGCATCGATGACATACACGCTTCCGTCGTTGTATAGATCGAGCGCACGGGGGAAGGGTCCTAGCGGTAGCCAATCGCTGGGGTCCAACCAAGTTGTGCGGTCGGAGGGGAGGAGATTGTTATGAAGTAGCGCCTTGGTATCCGCCGGAAAACCTGGGTGAAACAATTCCTTCGCCTTCGCGCCAACGAGGAATTGGCTGCTGGGAAATTGCCTGGGGTCTCCGGCGTGGTCGTGATGGCAGTGGGAGAGGCAGACGATATCAATGTCGTCAGGCGAGAGCCCTCCTTTGGCTAGCGACTCCACCACATTCTGCCTAACCTCCACCATATGTCCATTCTGGATCCAATGCACGACCCTGGGGGGATTGTTTTCCCAATCACGCCGAATACCGAGATCGAACACCAATTTCTCAGGGCGTTTGGAATGCCTGACGAGGAACGACAGCGAGGGGGCTATCGTGACTCTGCCTGGGGTGGCAGGCGTCATGAACATCTCGTCTGGAAGGTGTATTACCCCAGACTCCAGAGCGGAGACCTGGCAGTATGCCTGGTTTGCGGACGGGGGCGGGAGCGTGTCCATGTCTTCGTAACTCAATGTACACAAGTGACGGCCTACACTGTGCCTATATACAAAATATCTCTCCACTGGATCATACTCCTGACACGCCACCACATGTGCAATGTGAGATACAAGGTCCAGGAATATCCGGGCGTGGGCGGTGCATTACGGCAGGGCATCTTCTTTCAATGTTCATCATCGGTCCAGGCGGCGTTCCGATAATTGCAATTATGTCTGTTACTCACGAGAACAAGGATAGATGCAACCGTGTGATTGCTATATTCAATGCCTACAACGGTGGCAGGATTACTGGAACGAAGTTACAAGCTTGGAAGTAAGAAGCGCCACGGCGAGAGCCGAGACAACGAGCGCTAAAATGTTTCATGGGATGAATGACCGTATCGAGTTGCAGCGCTGAGCGCAGCCATCATCTTCCCTTCGTCCAACGTCAGAACACACACAAGTCTCACAATGGCTTCCTCGGGTCTCTCGCGACGTCGCGTGGGCGGCGGGGCATCGTCCTCCATGACCGCAGACGACGATGAGCCCGCGTACTCTAACGGCTCGCCCGCAATGACTAGGAGCACTAGTAGCTCTGGCCCCGGTGCTAATTCGCATGCTGGCTCTGCTTTTCAGGGAGGCAACAAAATCGCCTTTGACCCGCGAGACCTGGAGGGCGCGAACGACGATGAAAGTCGAGTCGGGGGCAAAATGCCGCGGTTGACTATTATGGAAGAGGTGCTGTTGCTTGGTATCAAGGACAAGCAGGTGTGTATCCCAATCTTTTCAGATTACCGCCATCTACCTGGCCACCGCGTGCATGTACACCTACTACTGAGACGCCGTCGGCGTTCGGTACCCCCTACGCGCATGTTGTATCGTGTCGTTCCCATACCCTTGCTACTGGAACACCCGCTCATTCTGGCCGCCAGCTGCCCCGAAGTAGACCGCATTCTCACGAACAGATTCCTTTAAGGGCTACCTATCATTTTGGAACGACAACATCTCATACGCGCTCCGAGGATGCATACTGATCGAGCTGGCGCTGAGGCGGAGGATTGCCCTCGTCAAGGACCCGAATCGACGACGCGTGCCGCTCCCCGATCGCTTGATTGAAATCATCGACGATCGGCAGACGGGCGAGACGATACTGGACGAGACGCTGAAGATGATGAAGGCGACAGAAGAGAAAATGGGGATTAACAGCTGGATTGACCTGCTCAGCGGTGAGTGCTACTCCGCTGCGCCCGTGTGCAATGACCGTATCTCTCATACGTAGGCGAAACATGGAACGTGATGAAGATTGGGTATCAACTCAAACAAGTACGAGAGCGGCTTGCGAAGGGGCTTGTGGATAAGGGTGTTCTTCGTACGGAGAAACGCAACTTCCTCCTCTTCGATATGGCTACGCACCCCGTGGCAGATATTAGGACAAAAGAAGGCATCATTAACCGCACTGTCTCGCTCCTCACTGCAACGACGTCTACTATCCCACCTACCGCGCTAGATAAAGAAGGCGTGCAATGCCGTGCCATGCGCGCTGTTTGCCTTGTCTGTGCTGCATACGCCGCGAGTGTGCTGGACAACGCGTTCGGCCGGCTTACTTACGAGGAGAGGGAAGCTGCTTTCCAACGCTGTGACGATATTCTTGCAGAGTTTGCTTGTTGGCCATTCGGAAGTGGGGGTCCCAACGAAGGCGCTACCGCAGCAGGAAGGCGAAGGCAAGCTACTAGGATTGCTTCGGGTGGGGCTGCGGAGGCGACTGGCAGAGAGTGTATACTTGGTTTGATGCAGGAGGTACGGAAGGAGCACTCTGGGGAGGAAGACGTCGGGTTTGAGTTGATTGCTGGCGTGTTGGAGGTGCTCTCAAAATTAGACTCGTTACTCTGAGCATATTCCTTTTCGTTTCGTATCCCTTTTGCCACGCAGGCCGCTTTCGCCTGCATAATACGTCGTTAATTGTTGCAGTTTTTACTTATTTCGAGGATTTCAATGCTACATATTCCGCTCGGCGTCCATTGCGTTACTTTTTCTCCCACTCCTCTTTGTCCAGCCCAAACCCTTGCTCATCCAACTTGGAAGCCAGGTCGAGGAGTATCGGTTGCGCCCTCTCCCAAAATGCAGTCCACTCTTGCAAGTCAAGTGATTTGCCGTCCTTGGAATTATGACCAGCCAGATACAAGTCATGAAGCGGTGTCAGGGCTCCCAAGAGCGCAAATATTTGCGGATGGTCAACGTGTAAAGGTTGCGTAGAGGGTATTGATGCTATATCTCGAATGACTGCGCGGGCGAGAACAATTGTTGCTTGTCGTGCCCGATAGATGTGGGAGCCTGGCTCCGCTTCTGCTTGCATGAAAGCCTTTCTTGATTATGAGCCATGAAATGCTCGTCAACGTGAAGAGAACATACTATGAGGGGCTGCTCGATCTCATTCTGGGGTCGGTGAAGGTAAAGGATTACCTGCATGAGGAGAGCATACGCCCGCTTTAGTCTGTCAGCCGGATCGGCGGGAAGCACGTCCAGCCACGGCGCAGTTGCCGCCGTCTCGAGTGCTTGAAGCCACTGGTCGGCCACAGCATTGCGTTGGATGCTGTCTTCAGCAGCTCCTTCAACTCTCGGCGTTGACGAATAGAGACGCGCCCCTTGCGAGGTACGATGAGGAGGCGTAACTTCGTGGCGCGCTGTGGTGAGGACCGTCTTGAATCCGCGTCGGCCGTGGGTCCATGTTCTCGAGCCGTGGCGAAGGGCCCAGTTCGCGCGTCGTGCTACGGAGGTAAACATCATATTGAATCGCGTCTGGGTCACCTGGTGGGTCAGCTCCGGGAATTCGCGGGTTGCTCATCAACTGTCACGCGTTACATGTCACAGTATTCACAATGTCTGCGATGAACGTCGACGACGCTCAGCTGGCCTATGTCCACCAACGAGACACGTAAGTCCTTTTTGATGATATACAGCGATAATTTACTGATTGCCGGCTTGTAGACTCGTTGGAGCCATCAACAAATCGCAAACGATCCTCACTGACTTGCAGGAATTGAACAAGTCGGAATGGGTCGTGCGGTATCCCCAGCTCAAAAGAGAGAAGAGGCAGAAACCGCGCCGCTCGATGACCTTTGCGGACGATCCTAGCAAGGAGACCGAGGTTATTGTTGGCAGGCAGGGACTTTCGAGGTCTCTTACCCTCGCTTCTATCGTCGACGCTCCCAAGTCACTAGGAGATTCACAATCCTCGCCCACAGAGGTCGCAGCATCACAGTCGCTTGCTTCGTTGGACACCATCGCTGAAGGACAAGGCGTAGATGGAGATGTGGAGGAGGGTACTATGAGCGGAACTATGGTGGAGACAGACCCGCTCCTCATTCCGCCTACTGAATCAGATTTTCACGTCCTCCGCTTGGACCTGAAACTCAACCATTCATCCCACTTCGCTCCTTCTCACTCGGCACTCTCCTACATGACAGCCGCCTCGACCTCCGCTGATTCCACCTCTCCCTCAAGCCAATCAACCACCACGACAAGCCCCGCCTCCCTCGTCTCCCATCTGGAAAAATCCTCCATCGCTTCTCTCCTTGGCTCCCGCATCTCCGCCGCCAGTGCCCACCTCACCAACCTTGAACAACGCGTAAAAAGCCCCCTATCCAAGGTCTTGGTGACGGGCGATCTGAATGCCGGGAAGAGCACAGTAGTTAACCGCTTGCTCGGGAGAGAGATCGTTCCCGTGGATCAGCAGCCATGTACAGCGGCGTTTTGCGAGGTGAAGGATGCAAAGGAGAATGCAGGTGTAGAAGAGGTGCATGTTTGTCAAGAGGGCAAGACATATGATGTAAAGGATGAGGAAACGTATACGAGGCACACGCTGGAGGAGTTGGATATACTTGCAACTGAGGGCACGGACGCGACGATGATCAAGGTCTACATCAACGATGGCGCTGCTCCCTCCAGCGGCTCTTCGCAAGACTCAGACTCGCAAAACTCCCAGTTGCGCTCGCACTCCCTTCTCTCCAACCCTGTAACCTCTCTCGCCCTCATCGACGCCCCAGGTCTCAATCGCGACTCCCTCAAAACTACTGCTCTCTTCGCTTCACACACCGAGATCGACGTTATCCTATTCGTCGTGTCAGCCGAAAATCACTTCACACTGTCGGCGAAAGAGTTCTTGTGGACGGCGGGGAGGGAGAAGAGGTATGTATTTGTGGTAGTTAATAAGTTTGGAGGGATAAGGGATAAGGAGAGGTGTAGGGGGGTTGTGGGTGGGCAGGTGAAGGGGTTGTCGCCCGGGACGTGGGAGGGCAGAGGAATGCTTGTGCATTTCGTAGAGGCAGGAACCAAGGGTATGGTTAGTGTAAGAGGAAAGGGCGGAAAGGGAGAGGAATGGGACGCGGACGAGGCGTTCGAGAGTATGGAAGCCAAGCTACGCAAATTCGTGCTCGAGAAGAGGGTGACCAGTAAACTCCTTCCCGCGAGGACGTACTTGGAGGGACTTTTGGGCGATGTCGAGCTGCTGCTCGAGGCGAATCGCATCGAGGCAGAGGGCGAGCAATCCAGGGTCCTCGGTCTCCTTAAAGGCTCTGGTAGTGATGGGGCTGTCGGGAAAGAAGCGGAGGTGAAGAAGATGCAGGAGGATGAGGGCGGCATGGAGGATGAACTTGAGGATGTTGAAGAATGTGGAGTTCGACGTGTCGAGGGACGCGTTGGGGATGTTCTCGAGCAGGCCCTCGAGATGGTCGAACAAGGGAAGTTGCCTGGTCGTCTCGCTTTCGGTAACATCGCTGCTACCGAAGCCATCACGCCCAACGCCCATACCAACAATTCATTGACGCTATCGCTTCCCGAATACCCTGGTGTATGGTCTGTATTGCAATACGCCCGGGATGTCAGAAGGGTGATGCTTGAAGCGCTTGACCAAGCGGTCCGGGACGTGGAAGACCAGGCAAGGGGTGTTGTGGAGGAGGGCGTGAATAGGGTTGGGGAAGTAGGAAAGAAGGTATTGCCCGAAGAGGTAGAGAGGGAGAGGAGAAGGAGGGTGTTCAGGAAGGAGGCGATGTTCGCGAGGGAGAAGACCACCGCTGTCAAGAAACATCATAAAACGGGGCACGGAGGAGGAAGTAAGGCGGTGTATAGATATGGAGCGGGCAATGGCGTTGTTGGCGGGCTGGGCCTCGCACTGGCGACTCGGGAGGAGCTCCTTGAGGTGGGCCTCGAGGATCTTTTCGATTATAGGGAGTGGTTCGGTGGCTGTTTCGCGCATCGCTCTTCGCACAAGAACAAGAGTAAGAAGAACAGGAAGATTGCGGAAGAGGAAGATGCAGCTGCCATGACAGCACTGTCTATCCTCGGTGTCTCACTGGGTACACTCCCGCTCGTATCCTCCCATGTTGGTTCTCTCTCCCTCTCTGGCCTCGGTGTGTCTCTCGGTGCTGGTGGACTAGGGTTAGGTGGACTCATGGGCATCCGCTCCCTCTTCGAAGCCTCCGTGAAGGTCGTCGACATGATACGGGACGAGGAGGTGAGGAAGTGGATCGCTCCCGTCGTGGGTGCCGTCGTCTTGGGGAGTGTTGGATGGGTCATTGTAGAGCTTCCGAGGAGCGTGCCGCGGAGTATCGGGAGGCGCGTCGGGAGGGAGGTGCGGAGGGATGCGAGCGCAGCAGGGTATTTAGCAAGAGCGGGGAGTGGGAGCGAGAAGGGCAAGGGCACGGGCGGGGAGGTGGTCATTAACGAGGAGGGCGAGGACGTGTGGATCAAAGCGCACACTTACCGCATCACGCGCGAGACACGCAAGGTTCTCCGCTTGGCCGCGTGGGATGTGCGGGGAAAATGGCGCGGCGTGTATGAGGAGCGGGTGAAGGAGGTGAGGGGAATGGAGGAGGTTGTAAAGAAATGCGAGAAGGCGGTGGGACGGATGGCGGTGATTCTGGGGCGATGCGGGGAGGTCAGACAGGGGATTGTCGGTGTTGGCGAGATGGCAGAGGTTGGCGCGGAGGAGGTTGAGTAGAGGATGATAAGCCCAGTCCAATTAAGAAGTAATTTCTCCTCCCGTTCCCCATCCCTATCTACATAGATTGTTACTCTTCGTGTTCCGTGGAAAGTTCAATTAGTGAATCGTTCATTCGTTTAATCTCTACTCTACATTATGTTTTTGTCTCGCGTCACGTCGCTGTTGAGATGTAGATATAGACGCGAATTATGATTATGAATAAATATGATTATGACTCGCGCAGATAATGAGTGATGGGGAGCGCATAAAGAGTTTTGGTCGTATTATGATGGAGGAATAAAAACATATAGGCAAAGTAATAACACCAGTGTCCGTATATCATTGAATCACCTAGTACAAGCCATAGACACGAGATTTAATACAATTGGAATATATATATTTACAATATACGGACGTAGGAGTCAATGACTTCGCCCAGCAAGCCATTGAAGGACGATATCACTAAGACCCACGTCAGCTATCATATCAACACATCTAGCTCTCTGGTTTAGGCAGACTCACAGGTTGTGCTGACTCTTCATCGAGCACTAGAAGGGGACTTAGCATGTCTGATAAGCGGTCATGAGGATGTGCTTACTGAGTAAACACTACAGGAATTACAGGAGTCGCCGAATGAGCGATGGTTATGGCAGCACGCTGAGAGGAAGAAGGAAATGTTCGTACCGAAACGGGCCTGTCGGTGATTTTGTCTAGTTGCCTGTTCCAGATTCGTTAGGTTGGCTGGAGTACTACGTAGAGAGAATGCTACTGACAGCTGTTTTATCAGATCTTTGACGGGGGCATGTCCTTCCAGGTCGTTCTTGTTTCCGAGCTGGTAGGCACGGCGGGTGTCAGATTAGGTGTCTAAGCAAGATATGGAAAAAATGAGAGTAACATACGACGAGCAGAGGCACTCCACTCAAGGATGGATGCCCTAGGAGTTGATGGAGTTCGAATTTAGCCGTGTTGAATTTCTCCGTCTACGAAAGTGAACGGGTAAATTGGAGTGGTATTGCGGAGGAAATTGACGAACGTCTGCTGAGTCTACAACGAACCTAGACAATCCATAAGTTCGTCATAAACAAGAGATACAGTGAGATAGGCGGAATTACAAGATTGCATCGACTCCGTTGCAGTATCGCTCCCACATAGTACGAAACTTGGGTTGTCCTGTAGATAGCCGTGCTGAGCGCGGAAGAGAAAGGTGACTAGGCCAGGAACGCACCAGCGACATCCCATATCTTCATCGTAACATTCCCTTTCCTTACTTTCCTGAAGTTGAATGCCACCGTCGGTACGACGTCCTCGCTCCACTGGTTCCAAATTTCGCTCCAGGGATCATAATGTACAGAAGGCGGAGAATCTTACCTGGCCTGAGGTTATCACATTGAGGAAGGACGTCTTTGCCAGATGCCTTGTTTCCCCGTCAGCCATGGAGGGTCTCTATGTGTTATCTACCGCTGGAGACAGCATACCTGCAACCCGACTACGGCTATCTCTGCCGCTTTGGAGAAGAAGAGGCTACATATGAGCCGTGAGCGAGCCGCCTGACATGTATATGAGATGCACGCACCCGCTGAACCACAGGAAGAAATTCATGAATAAGTTTGGCATGAGGGATTGCTTGAAGAGGTGGTTAGTCTGAGTGACGACCCTGTGCGTGACCGTCGACGCCGTGTGACCGTCGCGCCTTGTCACGCTCGCGCTCATCTCGAGAATGCACTGCGCCCGCAGAATATGGCCCCCATCGTGCTCAAGGCTTGCTCGCTCAAAGTCTAGTACAGCTAGCTTGCTGAGCTCGTGGGTCGGGCCAGACAGCGGTGCTCAGACAACTTCCTCGTCGGCTCAAACTGCCAACTTGTCCTTCTCTCAATGCCTGCGCAACTCGCACGAAGCCTTGGTGAGCCAGCAAGCGACCTCTAGCAACCTCATCGACTCTCTGAGGGCGACTGTACCGACTGGCATGCTCCCAAGTCCGACACCGGCGAAGAAGAGGAAGAAGAAGGCGAAGAAGGCAAAAGTGCCTGCGACGGACGGGGGAGAATCAACGAAGTACGATCCTACTTCAGAGTTGAAAGCAGAAAGTTGGAAGGAGGACTGGGGTCGTGACAAGCTGGCTCCCCTTCCTATTGCTGCAAGAAAGTCGGAACCGGCGGTCTCTGCTGAAGGACGCGAAGCAGCGCCACACACGAGCAGTCAGACGTTGGTACCGTACTGGCGACGCGTGGAAGGGCTGCTCGCAGACTCAAAGATCGAAAACGCTCTTACAGGTGAGTAGACAGCGCTAATCCATGGAGCAGTCAGTATCATTTCTATAGATCTGGAACCCATTTCCGAACAACAACCTATTGCTCGACTATCGCATGGCTTGGACCGTGTACTATTCAAGTACGATCCCGTTATCTTGTCTACTCTCCGTATAGTCTGACACTGCTCCAGCCCAGGTGTCCATTGGCTTCAAGACCCTCGGTCACACGTCTATAACTTTACCCCGTGGCTCGAAAAGATACCCAAAGTCAATGACTTCGCGTTCGAACGGCTGACAGGGTTCATCAAAAGCTCCAAAGATGATGTGCGTCCACTACTAACCTCCCCCTCCCTCTGTCTCGTGCTCATTGTGCTCACTGTATGTGTGCAGGATCTCTACACCCTCGCCAAGCGCGAGAACCGCACATTCGCTGGCTCAACATCGTCGCTAACCAAGATCCTGAGCCACATATACTTCCTGATATCAGGGGACAAACACGTCGATACGAGCAATCTGAGTGCTGCATTCCAGAGCGAGGTCAGTATGGAGGTATCAGGTCTCGATGTATAGCTAACGGAACCGCGAAGGCGAAATCCTTTACACCAGGCCAACGCATGCCTGCCACCGTGATCCTGAACTATAGGGACGGTGTATACGCGATCGACTCCGATTCTGACTCCCCAGAGGCGACTGATCGGAATGTCTTGACTTGGATGGTACGTAGACTTCGTCCCCGTATGAGTAATCGAATTACCGTTGTTGTGCAATAGGGTACACTCCTCGAAAAATTCCTCACAACGTCGCCACAGGAATTCAAGACTCACCTACGGTCTACCATATCCGACCCCGAAGTCAACTCCAAGCGCGAGGCATACCGTTATGCCAAAGTACGTCTTCAGGTTCTTCGGAATTCATTAAGCGACCCACCTGATCAAAGCCGAATTCTCTCCTTTCTCCGTCCATGATATGTGGTATATGGTATTTGTGATACGTGCAGTCCAACAGCTTCGTCACGCGTTCGCAGCTTGACTGTCAGGATCCTCGATTGCCTGGAACTGGGGTGTTTGATATCAAGACCCGGGCAGCGCTCCCTATACGGATGGACGTGCTGAATTACGAGGTATGTATCTGTAGTTGTGATGTGCTTTGGTGTTGTTGAAGGAATACTAATATTTTCATAGGAGAATTCCGGGTATCTCATCCGGACTTTGCAAGGCCCGCTAGAGAGCTTTGAGAGAGAATACTACGACCTCATACGCTCCGCGTTTCTCAAATACAGGTGCGTCATGTCCCCTCGCGAACCGGCTTCGCATTCCTCCTCAGATCCACAGATAATTAACATCAATATTGTTTGCAGCTTCCAAGCACGCATCGGGAACATGGACGGCGTTCTCGTGGCTTACCACAATACCGCCCGGCTGTTCGGCTTCCAATACGTCCCACTCGAAGAAATGGACGAGCGGCTCTTCGGCTCACCCGAAGTCGGCGAACGCGTCTTCCAAAAGTGCCTCGCGTTGTTGGAGATCGTTGCCGACGAGGTTATCAGGACATACCCCAAACAGGTGAATAATCCACCACATTGACTACCCGTGAGGCGCTGTGAGCTTAAAGTGTTATTGCAGTCTTTGAAATGCACGTTTGAGACCTTGGAGGGGAAAGGCAGGATGGACATATGGGTGCAGCCGCTGGATGCCGATGACTCTGCTGAATCACAGAAGACAGCGCCTATGAAGCAGATACAGGTAACGGCGACGAATTATTTGGACGAGCTGCGCACCCGCGGTCCAAAAGCGGTGGAAGCTCCCAAAGACTCTGACTGTATGTAGAATTGGTCTGTCAGCGTCTGGAGAGGCTAACGACGTGCAGGGTCTATATATTGGACTATCTCGACTCTCGCGGACAACCAGCCAGATATTCTCAAGCGGTACCAGGCCGCGAAGGACAGACAATACAGGGATTTCTTGTTGCCGTCCGGCGCTACCCTGGAGAACATCGAGGAACTTTGGGACAAATTGAATTTTAGGAAAGCCACCGCTCCTTCGACATCGGATTCAACTTCCCCCGTCGCGTCTCCTGATGCAGTCGTTTCTACCACCAGCGATTCCATCCCTGAGCAAGATGGTGGTGGGGTGGCCTCGCCGACGATTAATCCGGACAATTTCAGGAGCCCCGACAAGAGGATTGAGTTCCTGCGGTCGGTTGCGAGGTCTGGGAGGGAGCACACGGAGGCAGTCGCAGATCAGCGGAAGGGCATGCCGAGGCTTGTGTGGGGAGAAGGCGAGCCTTGGGTTGATGAACATGGGGTATTTGATGAACCGGCAGAGCAAACAGAGATTGTGACGTCGGAAGCTATTTCTTCGACAGAAGTCGCGTCCGAGACTTTGGAGGCGCTTCCAGAGGCACTGTCGGATGGGGTTGTTGGTGACGTCGCTCGGATGGCTGATGCTGATGCTGATATCTCCCATGATATTTCCGCTGTCGACAAAGTAGACATGGACATGCCACAGTTCCCGTTAGTCGACCACACCGTACTCGATTCCCGTGGAGGGCAGCAGGATGAAACCGGCAGTGCACCCGCAAAGGACGTCCGAGGCGTTCCAGGAAGCGACACACATGCCACGTCCCTTTAGATCCCTGGACGCCAGAACGACATTCCGCAGTCGTTATGTAGTGTTCATCATTGGCGAATGGTGATTGTTCCTGTGTCACACGACCGACGCACCATCGATATTGAACGCTTGCTTCAGCGTTTCGGTAGCGTCGTGCAGATGCATGGTTGATCTAGATATGTTGATGTGGCATGTATATAGCGGTGGTAGTCGATGCCACACAGTCGACCGACATCGGGTGTCTCTGAATATTACGGCATTCCTGTGTTTTCTGCTTTTTGAGGTGGTGAGGACGACATAATGCGCCAAGAGAATAAACTACTGCTTGGCTTTGTCGGTTACGCCTGTGCTCCGGCCTAGACCCTATAGGAGTCATACAAAGGTTGCTTGACACTTCACCATCACCACCATCGACCGCCATGAGCACGAACGATGCTGCACAGTCGAAACGCCGAAGCTGGATTACTCGAGTGGCGAGACCTGGAAGTAGTAGCGGGCGCTCGGCAGGCAGTGATAGACCAACGAGCAGCAGTGGGCGTTTTGGAGGAGGCGGAGGCTGGTTTCCTGGGTCGAGCACCAGCGACAAAGCCGAGCGCGAGCCCCTGCCCACACCACAGGAGGGCCAGGTGTTGGATCTGGCCAGTCCGGCAGCGTCTGTGCGAAGCATCCCATTGCCCGACGAGCCCCGCAGGCCAGCAACGACAAGCGGAGGCGTTCCTTTCACGCGTTCAGAAACCCTGGATTCCCCCCATTCGTCTCGGCCATCCACCCCGAAGCGATGGTCGCTCAGGTCGTCCGGGCAGCAGCTTGACCAGGACGGTCCTGTTATCAACGGCCTCGAGCGCACCACTTCTACGCCCCTGTCTTCGTCCACCTCGTCTTCCAAGGTTTCTGACGCGAACGCCCGCAACACAGGCTCGCTCAGCAAGATGTCCTTCAGCTCAATGATAGGCGGTCTTTCGTCGCTTTCTCTCTCTCGCACCAGCACAAACAACAGTATCACGAATATTAGCGGCCCCTCCGACGAAAACGATAAGGGCAAGGAAAAGGAGTCGAAGGAACCCAGGGGGCGTACCATGGACAAGGACAAGGACAAGGCGACCCGCTCGTGCTCAGCAGTAGCAACCGAAATGTCGGTCTCGCGAAGCAGGTCCCGTGCTCGTTCGCAATCTCCATTCAGCTTTCGTCGTTTCCGCCGCCGCGAGACCTCGCCTCCTTTGCAACCCGTACCTTTGGCTATCTCTGATCTAGACGTCTCTGACACCTCCTCGATTCGCCCCCGTCATTCGGCGTACGACGTACGCGACGGCGATGGCGACGATGACTCGGGCGATGAAACCATCGGTGAGACGGACGCAGAAACTGAGGAAGAGAGCTGGAGCGAGGCTGATCTGTTTGATACGGTAACCGAACGTAACACTGAGCGAAACTCCATCATTACGCCTATGGCGCATCCCGATAACAATCCAACGCTTGTAGATGACGCGGATGTCGACCCTGACCCCACTGGTGAAGGAGTGAACATAGTTGTTCCTCCCGAACCGTACTTCCCAACCACCCTTAATTCTACACCATCGGTGCGCGGCAAGCGCAATCCCCGCAGACGCAAATCTACGCGACACCACGATCCGCTCCCCTCTACGACCTCACGGCCTGTATTCCAACGCGACCGATGCACGATCACCATCATTCAGGGAGATCCTGAAGCCAAACTGGCTCAAATTGGTCGCAGATGCAAACGTTACGTCGTTGCGAGCGATATGAGTGAAGAGAGTAGGTACGCCGTTGAGTGGGGTATTGGCACAGTGTTGAGAGACGGAGATGAGATGTGGGTCGTTAATGTCGTTGAGACGGATTCAAAGGGTGAGTGCGCACGGTTGTCGGAGCCCTGAGTCTAACCTGGTTTAGTTGACCCTCTCATTCCCAACGCCGCCGACCGAGCCTTGAAGGTCAAGAGCCAGCAGGAGGTAAGACAGTGCCGGTTTTGGATTGAAGTAATTGATTTAACTCTCTCCAGCGTCAAGCATTCGCTTATATTTTGGCTCGACAAGTCAACTCGCTCCTTTCAAGGACTAAACTCAACGTCACCATTCATTGTCAAGCATGGCACGCGAAGAATGCCCGACACATGTTGCTCGACGTTATCGACCACTACGAACCCAGCATGCTGATCGTTGGCTCGAGGGGTATGAGTCATCTGAAGGGGATTCTGTTGGGGTCCACCTCTCACTATCTCATTCAAGTAAGAATTCACATCAGTCTAAGTCTACGAAAACATTTATTTACCCATTGCAGAAATCCGCGGTCCCTGTCATGGTGGCTCGTCGCCGCCTCAAGCGTGCACCCAAGCGCTCCGCCCACCTAGCAAAACACCGCGCTCATGTTTCGCTTGCGGAGGCTGGAATAGACAGGGTTGCCGCTAAAGTCGACCATGATGTTCAAGTCATGCGAGACGAGATGCAGCGCGAGGAGGCTAACCACGATAGAAATGGCCATCGGGTCATTGAGGAAGACCCCGAAGACGCCGAGGGCGAAGAAGACGACATAGAGGGCGATATCATCAGCTCCAAGGTCGCGGGATGACCAGCGCGGTGTTAGAAGAAGTAAAGCAACATTAGAATTCACCACATCTCAGGTATTATTCATTTTGGGTTGTATATCTTATATTGCTACCGTCACCATTGCTCCGTGTATGTCCACTAGTAATACAAACAATATTGATGACCGAGAGCCGACGCCCACACATGGCCTCCACTTCACATTCAACCGCGCACGCAGGTGTTGCCTTCGTCGCTACGAGTAGCGTGAGGCGCGCGACCAGCATCCCTGGCGTCTCAAATCACACGATATAAATTTCCAGCGTCAACCATCGTAATTTGCCTATTTTCCTTCTACCCGACCGACGCGTCTTGCAGGCCAAGGCATGTTGCCATCCGCTATTTCGCGTCAAATCCCCTCTCTTCGGCGTAGAAGCACCTTACAATGGGGAGGAGTTTTCGCTGTGGGACTGGCGGCCATGACTTGTGGGCCTATGTCAGGTGGAAATATCCGAGGCATGCTGGTCACGCTGCATCGAAGGTGCAAAAGCCTGAGCGTCTTCGGACGACCATATGCCAGGCCATCCTCAAATATCAACTGTAGATCAAGCTTGTTCTCAACCATCACCTTCTCAAACTCCTCCCCAATGTCTCTCACACCGCCCCAAGCTGCCCCATCGTGGAACCACACCGCCGAGGACATCATAAGCCTCACCGAGGATGCTATCGCAAAGCACAAGGCTACTGACGACAAGGTTGGCGCACTCGCGCCTGAGGATTGTACATTTGAATCGGTACGTCTTCCCAATGATTCTGAAACTCGCTAGATGTACTGATCTCCGGCATTGCAGGTCATCGTAAGTCGCCGAAGGGATATCAACTACCCGACTGATCGTGGCTGCCTAGGTACCCCTGGCGTATTCTGAGACACACTTGGATGCCGTTGTAGAGCCATTATCGTTCTATCAAAACGTGTCTCCGTCCAAGGAACTTCGTGATGCGTCTAATGAAGCTGAGGTCCTCGTCCGCGACTACGGTGTCGAATCGTCCATGCGTCTGGATGTATTCCAAGCCAAAGCCTCCGCCGAGAAGAATATCAAGGCGTCTGGCCAATGGGATAAGCTATCGGCTGAGGATCAACGTCTCGTTGAGAAGATGGTGCGTCTCTGCCTGTATTTGACCTCCTATAGCCAATTAGCATACTAGATCCTCGATGGTAAACGTGCTGGATTGGCTCTGCCTGAGAAAGAGAGAACGGAGCTTATGGCATTGAAGAAAGAACTGTCACAAGCCTGTCTCGAATTCAGCGTATGTCTCCGTGTACACTACAATGCGTGCTCTATTTGACTGAATCAAACGCAGAAAAACTTCAACGAAGAAAACGTATGTATCACAGATATCGTCGGTGTCCCAAATCATTAACCTCGCTACCAGGGCGTCATCGCTTTCACTGCTGCCGAGCTCAAGGGTGTTCCTCGTGATGTCGTCTCCGGTTACACCAAACGCACCGAGGGCGACTCAGAAGTCTACGACGTAACGTTCAAGACTCCAGATATCTTCCCCGTCGTAAGCCTCCTTCTCCAGACTCGTGTATGGCTTGTCAAATCGTCCCTTGACAGTTCAAATTCGCCGAGAATCCCGAGACTCGCAAACGCGCCCAAGAGGCCCACGAATCTCGTTTGGCTATCAATGTCCCGTTGCTTGACAAGGCTCTCGAACTGCGCCGCAAGATCGCAGCGCTATTGGGATATGATACTTGGTACGGTCAACTATAGCTCAGTATCACGATGTTGCTAACATCCTACAAGGGCTGACTATATCACCGAGGTTAAGATGATTAAAAATGCTAAAGGAGTGTTCGATGTAAGCAGTCCCATCGCAGAATACTTTTGGTCGTGTGACTGATTCCTTCTTAGTTCCTCGACGATCTTGAGAACAAGCTTCGACCTGTAGGCCTTAAGGAGCGTGAAATACTCCTGGAGCTCAAGAAGAAAGAACACGAGGAGAAAGGTTACCCATTCGATGGCCAATTTTACCTCTGGGACTACAGGTACGTTTCCTCTCGCGAACAGGTATACTAGCTGTGCTGACTGTCTGCGTTAGATACTACGATCGCCTTTACATTGAAAAGAGCCTCGATCTCGACGACTCTCTTGTCAAGGAATACTTCCCCGTCTCGGTGGTTGTGCCAACCATTCTTGATATCTACCAGAATTTGCTCGGTGTCCGTTTCGAGGAAATCAAGGGCTCATCAAAATGGCATCCTGGTGAGGCACATGCAGCGCCCAGGCCATGCAATCTCTAACATAACGATATTAGATGTTCAACAGTTTTGCCGTCTGGAAGAAAGATGCAAAAGACGAGTCTGGCTTCGTAGGGTATTGTTACCTCGACTTGTTCCCCCGTGGTATGTCTTTACTTATCTCTATCTCCCTTTTGGATTTTGAAAATTGCGCAACAGAGGCTAAGTACTCCCATGCGGCTGTATGGCCTCTACTCTCCGGACACATACCCTCCGACGGAAAACGTTCCTACCCATTGACCGCTATGGTTGCCAACTTGGCCAAGTCAACGCCCGACAAGCCCGCCTTGATGAGACACGACGATGTCGTGACTTTCTTCCACGAGATGGGTCATGTATTCCACGGCTTGCTCAGTAACACCAAATACGCCCGCTTCCATGGTACCAGGTGAGAGCACAGTGGTGACTTGAATCTGAACGATGTGACACTCAAGATCGTTTGATTAGCGTCGCGAGAGACTTTGTCGAAGCGCCCTCGCAAATGCTCGAAAACTGGTGCTGGGAGCCCAAGGTCCTTGAGCAGATGTCGAGCCATTACGAGTCGAAGAAACCCTTGTCTCCTGAACTGATCGAAAAAATCATCAAGAGGTAATGTGTCTACTCGCTTGTCTTGTTGCACGCTTCCTTATCCTCGTTCACAGTCGCTACGTCAATGTCGGATTGTTCTACCTCCGCCAACTGTTCTTTGCGAAGTTTGATATAAAAGTCCATACTGACAAAGGTACGCACTACCTACGAGACATCGCCCGACACCTCGCCTGAAAGAAACACCTTCCAGAGAGCGCGGACTACTCGGCTCTGTGGAACAGTCTCCGCGAGAAGATTTCTTTGGTGAAGGCGGATAAGCCTGCACCTGGCCAAGGTACTTTCGGGCACATCACTGGTGGATATGATGCTGGCTACTACGGGTACGTCCTTAGAGTTTCCTTGCTAAGTGTTCACCATGTCCAATTTGCCGCTAGGTACACCTATTCTTTGGTGTTCGCGGCTGACATGTATGGTAAATACTTTGCTCCTTTTCTCCTGCTGAGCCTATCCTAAATATCTCTGTTTTCTGTGTATAGCTACGGTATTCAAAGCCGATCCTCTGGACCCCAGCCGAGGGAAGAGGTACGCTGATGAAATCCTGCGACCTGGAGGCAGTCGTGAGGAGCTTGATTCCCTCAAGGTAGGAGCTAACTATCTCCGGAACCTGCCATGGTCTCTAACACATATGCTATCACCATAGGCATTCCTTGGTCGTCCACCAAACAGTGATGCATTTTTGAAAGAGCTCTTCGGTACTGTGCCTTCATCCAACCTTTGATTTTGGGTGGATATAAAGTATCTTAAGTTGTATATTTTGGACTCAGTTCGCTTTGCTATCACACACCCTTGCTCCGCTGATCAGCGAACGTTTCCAAACGACTTTGGGCTTCGCACAGTTACAGTTGCTATAGCTGATACTACAGCCGGAGCTGATCAATCAGGAACGCTGTGACCTTGCCAGCCCAGTGTAATGAGCTGCGAAGACGGTTCAGACATCGCTCAACGACGTGTCTACAACGACGGGACACTTTGAACAAGCAAACGGTCTGCGTGCGTCATCAATGCAGTCTACGGTAATCGAGACCATATTCATGGTTGTTCTCTTTGGCCAAGGCTACCGAATCGCAGTCTCACTGCTCCTGCTCCGTTGTTGAACAGTACTAATGGCACTTGCAGCGATATCAGCGACCGACGGTCGATGCTACCTAACAACGAATGGGGATCTTCACCTAACTCATTACAACACTGTTACTGTTAGTACGGTTCTTGATGATCAGATCAGCTTCATCCCAATAGGTCTGTCCGCTCCCGAATCTTCCCCAGTCGCCAGAAAGGTCATCAAGATTACGGAGAATATATGGAACGAAGAGGTCAAGGGGGTTGGAATATGCTAGCACAATGCGCTGGTCGACTTCACCCGAAGCGATCATCCTTGCCGATGAAAATGAGATAATTCAATGATAGGCCCAGGAGTTCTGTGAACAAAAGGGTGAGGCTTGTCGAGCTAGCCAACGGGGGCAAGAAGGGGTTAAAGGCTCTCCCGCGCGGAGCAGATCGAGATGGGTCAACTGCAGGAAATATTGAGGGAGAGGGTTGCAGAGGGTGAAAGGGAAGTAGGAAAGGCGGCGTAGAGCCTTGTGGTTGGAGAGATTTAACCCTAGGTATTGGTCACGCCTGAACAGAAAGCCGGTTAAATTGAGGCAAAGGGGAAGGATGTCGAGTATGGAACGGTCTGGCCATGAATACCCTATCCGGGGAGAACACAATCGAGCGGTAAAAGTGTGGATAGCACCTGGGGGTTCAGAAATTCACGGCGCAGGGTTGAGTTTCTGGGTGCCTATAGCGTGCAATGAACTTCACCATTCCATAATAAAGTAGGTACCTGTTTGGTGGGAAGGCAAGAACGAATTCGGATATCGCTACTTCGACACGAAGTCGCTCTATGTCTAGCAGAATGTTGGACATGGGGGTCAGAATCAAGATGCACACGCCGACGCCACCTCTGGCTAGTGACTTTCCATAAGCTTTTGGCCTTGCTCACAACAGTCATCAAGCTTCAAGCGAAACTACGAAGTGACCGCAGGATCTACTTACATACCCCAGTTCCACGATCTTGTTCTTGCGCATTGGTCACAAAGACGGAAGCTCGAGGCGACTCCATGAGGGAAAAGTCAACTTGCCAAACGAAATTACGAAAGACGGATACTTTTAACGACCTTGGAGATACCAGACCGTTCACCCTCGTATCTTCCGCCGCTTGCGTCAAGCCCTCCTTTGTAGACCGCTTTCTGAGAGGCGATCTTTTTCTTGGCTTTCTCAAACTTTTGTCGTTTCTTGACGCGAGGATTGCGAACACTTTTCGATCGATGGGGTGTAAGTCCCCTGTTTTTGAGGATGGCTCTAGTGAGTGACCTAGGCCCATCGGCTCCCTCCTCCCCAGCGATTTCAGCACTGAAGAACGAATGTTCAGGTCAGAGGAGCTTATTTGCATTGTAACAATTGCGACGTACCGAGCAGCTGCGACAGACTCGTCATGTTCTGTCTTTTTGCGTTCCTTCTTCGCCTTTGATGTCCGTTTGACCAACTCATAGTACCCGTCCGCATCCTCCATTGCTTCGCCAGCATCTGCATCTCCGGCATCGGGCTCTGCATCATCCAAATCTGCGCCCCCTTGACCCCGGCCGTTCCTTTCAGCAGCTTGCACCATCCGAGCGTCCTTATCTTTGCGCCTCTCTCGATACGGGATATCGTCATCGCCGCCCATGGCACGACTCCTCGCACCCTGGCGTCGCGCGTTGGTGGTCTCGATCTTCGACGTGTGGAATCGAAGTGACTTTTTGCGCGCCGATTTGTCCGTGGCGTCAGCATGGTCAAGCGAGGACAGTTCACCATACATGTTTTGGGCATCGTCGGGCTGGTGGGATGACGAGGCGTGCTTCTTGGACACGGGGAATTCGGGCTCGACTAGGTCGAACGCAGGTGCAACAGGTTGGGATTTCGATTTGGAGGTCTTGCGCTTTTTGGTTGGAGGCTCTTGTGTAGGGGTGCCCCGCTTAGCGGCAGCCAATCTGGATCTGTGCTCACCGAACGTCGTTGCGCTCTCTGCATCCCGTAATAGGTCGTCGAGTTCACCCGCCTCCAGGTTCCTATCCGTCCCACGACCCCAAAGTTCATTGGCGTCTGACCACATATCTACACCATCAAGACCTTCGTTATCGTCGTCTTCAAAGTCGGAAGCGGCGAAGTCGAGGTCCTCTAACGTTGCTAAAGACTGTTTGAGGATCAGGAGGCGGCTTGTTATCGGGTGGTCATCGAGGAGCTTGGGCTGTCGAGTGTATTTATCGCTAGCGCGAAGGTATAAATAGAAGGAGAGGGCGTTGGTGTATGTAAGGAGGGTCTCTGCAGGAGGATCAGCGTGCTGAATGTAGACGACGTGTAAATAAATGGAATCACGTACGATAGTGTAGATGGATCATGCCGAGGCTTAGAGCATCTGGCTGTTCCGCTTGCAGTCTGCGATGTTATTCAAAATCAGTATACCAGCATATGCATTCGTTGGCAAGTGCGCACTTTTCAAGTTTCTCCCGTGTACGGATCAGACTTTGTGCAGTGTCATCCCAGTCCCTTGCCAGTGCGAGGGTAATTGGGTCGGTCTTCTCCAAGTGCCGAAGGAGAGATTTCTTGTCCTGTCCGACATTCGGCAATGGAACCACAGGAGCTTCAATAAAGTCACTGTCCAACTTATGAGTGACTGGATAAAATGGTGCAACTGGGGTCACGTACTCGGCGCCTGCAGTAACATCGTGTACGTCGAGGAGCCCGAAGTCCTCGTCTCGCATTCCATCTCGGGCTTTCGCCTGCAACCGTTTAGCCTCTTGCTCTTCAAGTTCGTTCGCTTCCTCGTCGTCAGAGTCAAGCTCGGCCGCATTTGAAGAGTAATAGGCTGATTTGCCACGCCCCCAGCTCTCTTCCAGGTCTTCGTCCTCACTCTCCTCATCGGATGAGGACTTGCTCGCTTTCTTGCCTTTCTTCTTTTTGCGACGCTTGTCTGGTATGGGTTCGTCCATGGTGTGGTCATCTTCATCGAGGTCCCCTCCATCCCCTTCCATGATGTCGTCGTCGTCTTCATCGTCGTCGTCTGACATCCCCTTCAACCCAAAGACCTCATCCTCATCATCGCCCTCCCCCTGGTCAACATTCCCATCCAGCAGAATCCTATCCCTATTGTGGTGGACTAAACAGAATGTTCATTTTCCACTTAATGCGAACGCGCGCAACCACACGTACACTCATCCTCGCCGTCAAGCGGTATGTCAGCAGGCTTGTCCCATTTCTTGATCTTCCCTTCGTTTCTGTCGAGCGGTCGTGCCTTGGACTTGCCACCCAGCGCGAGATTTTGGGATGCGACGTCTTAC
The DNA here is from genome assembly GCA_029467805.1 of Pleurotus eryngii var. eryngii. Classification (NCBI taxonomy): domain Eukaryota; kingdom Fungi; phylum Basidiomycota; class Agaricomycetes; order Agaricales; family Pleurotaceae; genus Pleurotus; species Pleurotus eryngii. Next base: position 1,790,605 of record SZVJ01000011.1, read on the forward strand.
CATCGCGGAATATTTGAGAAAGCGAAATTTATTGTGATCGACTCTCGGAGTGATCGCATTGTTTGGTCTCCACGGCGTCACACCGCGAATTCAGCAAAACCGTGAATTGACACCAAGCCTGAGTCGTTTCTTCGAACTTTCGCGTTCTTTTCGAGCCTATCCAAGCTCAAATGTTTCTGGTGGCCCGTATGGTTCCCTAGAAGTTCCTGAGGCCTGGACAATATTACAAGCCCCCCTAATCAGCAGCACCGCTAAGCGACTGTTCGTGTCTGTTTTGGCGGTACTTATGGGACCTTTCGACATCATCGCAGTACACCCCCGTCGCTCATGGGCCACAGCTTGTATGCCCGTACCGATCTTTTGGAAGTGCCTTGCTGTTTGCGCAAACGCTAGAAGTCTCCCGAGGATCAACTGCAAGGACCATAGCATCCTAGCATGCAAGCTATTCTATTCGACACAGTGCCTCTGCTGCAATTTTTGTTTGAACCATAATGCACCCTAGCGTCTGGCCGTATCGGCATGCCCGGCTCTCGTCCTCTCTTGCCCATGAATCGCGTTGTCGATTTTTTGCTACCCAGGGGTACGGGGAGGGTTTCGCGAATACCGGACCTTCCTCGACGGTTGAGCCACCGCAATTTCAGTTACGTCCTTTGATAATCGATTCCACAGAGAGACGCTTCCACCCGATCGATTCACTTCAAACGCACTCTAGGCTTTAGATTATGCGGTGCAATAGTGCATCTCTCCTTTTCCGCCGATAGACCCTTCCGGTACCATTTCGGCGTCACATCTCTCGGGTCATCTGCCTTACGCCGCGGCGATATCACTCTACCGAGAAAACCCTCTGTTGATGTTCATCAAGGCCCCCTACCAGGTGAACGCGCTCATCCTCGTTTCGAATTAGTCAGGAGCATTCGTACAGGCACGCACCATCTCTCACTCCTAGCACTCATAATATATAGTATATAATATCTTTTACCTCACTCTATAATTCTACTTCGTCGACCACGTTCGACGATTCACCCAAAACCTCTGGGTGCCCGCCCTCTGTTGGTCGGGTACACCGTCACATCAGTGATTGCCCTCTCCGTCGTCTCCGTTCGCGACGGCATCCTCGAGTACACACTTCACTGGCGGTGGCTATCCATAAGCGGGCTGTTCACGGCTGCTGCTGTAGACATCATCGTGTCGTTCTTCCTGTGTTGGAGTCTTATTAAGCAGAGGAAGTCGCCTTTTCAACGGTCTGTTTACGGAGAAACGTACTTCTTGCGAGGCAGATGTACACACCGAAGTATACCACTGTATGCCAGCAAGGCTAGCTGACGAGGGACGCACCAGTTTCTCTGAACTCAACCCCTACTAACTATGGACATATGGTGTGAGTTACAAGCGAGTTGGCTGGAGGACAGGCTCACTAGGATTGCGGAAGCCGTAGCGACCAGGCTGAAGAAGTCAGGCATAGTATGTTAGCATGCAAAATTGGTCACTGAGTTCGTAGGTCATTATACCTGGTCAATACACCGGTTGCTAGTATCAGGGGTCAGTCCTGGGAGAGGAATACAGACTAGGTTCGCTACTAGTCCTTACTTACGGTCATCAGAATAATCTTGTCAATAAGCCTTGAAGACCTGTCGCCCGCCACACATCAACATCAATCTCCACTGCACTTCCATGAACAGACTGCGACCTCCGCACAAAACAGATTATCTTACTTCAATGTTTTCTATTTTTCTATTTTCTTTAGTTTACGACAATTCGTACTTTGCCTCGTACGCGTCTTGCTCTTACCAGCAGTACTCACGACCCATTAACCTTAGTATGTGTAGGCTAAACGCGAGGAATAGGACTCCATAATTGGTAAACGGGCAGGGGGGGGGGGCGGGAAACTCCACAATGAGCGCGGGACAAATTCCATTCTCGGATGATGTCACCCATTACCGGTCTTTCCCGCCGAACTTCCCTCACTCGCTCCCACTTTCATTCCCACTCTCTTTCAATTCGTCGCGTCCAAAATGCAAGCCGCACTTCGCCTCTCCAGACAGAACCTGGTTTCTAGTGCCCGTGCCAGCCTCTGGTCGCAGACGTCTGTCGCGACGCGCAGATTTGCGGGGAGAAGGTGGAATTCGTCGCATGGTCCCAGCCATGAGCAGGAAAAGTCGAGTGACATGCCGTGGGTTGTGAGTAGGAGGCCCACAATTAGACTTATATACTAAATACGCTAGCATAGATCGGGTCTTTGGTTACTTTTGGTCCCGCTGTAAGCTGCTGATTCCGTTAATTCCGCTCAAGCCAGGTTCGAGGCGACGTTGACCGTTGGACCTTAGTTCCTCTACCTCATCTCTCCGTCAGCGAGAAAGACAGCACCAGGACACGCTGCGCATGCTCATGACAGTCACGCCGAGCCGAAGAAAGTCACAATGAAGGACGATGAGGGACAAGAGGCTGACATTACTGCTTCGGTGCAGACTGCAACTGTAAGTGTTGCCCCGTGTACATCAACATCCGATCGTGTACCCATGGCGCTACCCTAGGCCGATGACGCTCCCAAGGCCGATGGAGCGAAGGTAGATGCTACCGAAGTCGAGCAACCTCAGGTGCGTCATGCCTACTACATACTACCTTCCATAGCGTCGATAGCGTGCTTATCAGAATTCAGGTCAATGAAGCAATCGAGAAGTCTGGGGAGCCCACTACTCCACCTCCCTCTGATGGCGAGGAACCTACTCAAAAGTCCGGTACACTTCAGGATGGGGACAGCAGTGGCCCAGTCGACCTAGGGGACGCCAGGAAAGCCGCGAAGGTGAGTCAAAACTTTGTGTACGAGTTCCCCACCCTCATGGCGCGCTGCAGAACCCAGATGAGGATGCACCGAAGAAGGCTGAGACATCGGACGCGTGACTCTGGGGGAGTAGAGTACCTGACCTTTTACTACCATAAAAGGCAATTTGTATCGTGTGAACATTGTGAAGTGACATCATCCACACGCTTGGTACATCCCTTCGTTGGGCATTTACGTTTCGTTATAAGAGGCAATCAACCAGTTCACTCTCAGTTCCTTTTCTTTCCTTTCCTCACACCATCTTCATTTATGTCTCTCAGCCAGATTGTGGAACTGGCCAGAGAGCATCATCACCGCCAAGATCATACCCATAATCATGAGGACAAGGATTCCGATGTCTCTCTGGACAACTCAGGAGACAATTCCACGCCGCGACTTGGCCAGAATGACCACCCGGGGACGCACTCGAGCAAGAGGAACAGCACCCAATTCAAGAGTCCCCCAACAACACCCTCCATGAGGACGGGCCCTCCCCGCTCTTTATCATTCACTTATAGCCTCCCTAATTCACCTGCGACTTCGCGCAATAATAGCAAGATGGTCGAGCAATCGGAGCCCTGCGATATCCTTTCAAACGGTGTCGAAGAAGAGGGCCAGTATTTCCCGTTTACCCGGAGAGAGGAGTTTCGTGGCGTCCTCGAATACACCGCGAGTTCCGAACAGAGCGACCGCAAAGGCAAGAAGAGGGATAGCCGCATCAATGACGAAAGCTGGAATCCGATAAGGTGGTTCTCGGAGACTCCTAAAGAAGAGAAGCCTGCGTTCATTTCGGACGAGGAGGCTGCTAACGGTCTTGCGAAAGGGGAGGGGCAAGCGAAGGGCAGAGATGTCGAGGACCCTGGCGCTGCCAGTGAAGGGGAAGCAGTGGCAAGTCCGTCCTCCACGAAGTCTGCATCTAAGTTACGTCGCGCCTCGTCCGTTCCACACTCCCCGCAAGACAAACCCAAAGCTAGCCTCGCCAATTGGGGTCGTCTCAAATCTCTCCTACCCAATGTCGTTTCAGACAAGCATCACCCGGCCCGGACTCCTGGACCCTCCGCCGTGACACATCACTCGGTCAACATCACGGACGAGCTGATCACTGGTGGACTCTCAACGCTGATGTTGAGGTTGTGGTTTGAGCGCGACGAGAAAGACCATAGACGTGTTCCCGTATTGTTGCACCGATTGCGAATACGCGTCAGTGATAGCTTACACCCATTGCATGGAAACAAATCTGTCTATAGGATCGAGTGTGAGTACGCAAATGGCGCCGCGCGATGGGTTTGTACACCGTCGGTTGCAAGATTTCATCTCCCTGCATTATCACTATGCGTTTTCAAACGCCTACAATCGCAACGTCGAAAACCTTCCTGAGTTTCCACGCACAAGTACGTGTATTTGGTTCTATGGCTGGACTGTGTTGACTGATGCGTCGAAGGTCTTCCGTACTTCAAGTTTCTGAAGAGGGAGAGCCGTGATGGACAAGTAGGACAAGCAGACTTTGCCCGAATGCAGCGACAAGTTCTGGAGAACTACCTCATTGAATTGATCCGTGCAGTCGTATGCATCTCGACATCTTCCACACAATTCGAGTGTAGTGATCATGCTCTTCGCTAGATGTTCCACCCTTCGGCCAACCGAATATCGGGTTTCTTCGAAATCAGTGCACTCTTCATTTCTCTAGCACAATCGGGTGGTGCTCAATATAAGGGTGGATACCTTCGAATTGAAGAAACTGGAAATAAAGTGGGCGGATTTGGTCGTAAATCGGCTGGTTGGAGAGAGAGAGAGAGCAGCGCGCTGGTGTGTTGTACGCGAGAGCTACCTGGTTATCTTGCATGAACCGGGCGAGGTACGTCTTCAAATGAGGCGTCTCAGTTTATTCACTCATTTATTTCTTTTTGTGAGTTTAGCTCACTGTCTGGGATGTATTTCTCTTCGATCAAGACTTCAAGCTCGAAAGACCGAAGCGGTATTATCGGCATCCTCTGAACTTGCTCCACCAAGATGGCGAAGGGCATCTCAAGCCACCCGATGCGCATCCACGCCCTCACGCTCAGTCGGAGATCGACAATAAATCTGTAGTGGCATCGATTAAAAGTAAGTTTTCGAGGGTGCTCTCCCTTGGGCGCAAGCAGAAGCATCCGCCGATGCCTAATGGGAACGGACATGGTATCCATGAGGCGCACGAAGACTCCGACGACAGATCTATTACTTCGTCGGATGTATCGTCTAACATGCCCGCGCCGATGCTGGATCCGTCAACGAATGTGTACCCACTGGGCCCGCCGGGGGCCGACGAAGAAGGGACGCCGGGGGCGAGAACGCCGGCCGGGCAGAAGAAGAAGAAGGCGACGTCGGCGGATGTGTCGAAACATACGTTTTTTATTGAGAATTCGCAGACGAGATTGAAGTTGTTTGCGAGGAATGAGGTGCGTGATTTTGATGCTATCGGTATGCGTCTCACCCCCTTGCTTCATTCAGCGTCAAATGCTGCAATGGATAGCAGCCTTTGAGAAGGTCAAGGCTACTTCACATTGGACTGGAGGCAATCGGTTTGACAGCTTTGCTCCGATCCGACTCAATGTCGCTGCTCAATGGCTAGTAGATGGGGTATGTTAACCTCTCACTGGTGTCGTTTTCGGGAAGCCAAGGCTATTTTTACACTTGATCTAGCGGGATTACTTCTGGAACCTGTCAAGAGCAATCCTTTTGGCTAAAGAGACTATTTACATCCATGATTGGTGGCTGTCCCCAGGTAAGCTTATCTTAAATGCATGTAACCGCCGATAGCGTTTAAAGTTGGAAATGCGGTGCTCAGAGTTGCAGATGCGGCGGCCGAATAAGGAACGCTACCGACTTGATCGCCTTCTTGAGAGGAAAGCGAAAGAAGGAGTGAAGATTCATATTATTCTCTAGTAAGCAATCGCCCTCTGGTGGATGGTTGCGTCTGACAGTTTCCTATCAGCCTAGAAGTATCGAATCGCACAACACCTACGGATAGCAAGTGAGTTTGATTGTTTAGTCATGCTTAACTGAATGGGCGTTGACTGTAGCTGTACGCAGTTACGCGAAGCAGAGATTGGCTTCTCTTCATCCAAATGTGATGATCCAACGATCTCCGTCGTCGCATTTCCAGACTGGGACGTTCTATTGGGCTCATGTACGTTCGCGCTCTTTTGACTGATTAGTGCTACAACTCACGATCGACATCAGCATGAGAAGCTTTGTGTCATCGATCAGACGATAGCATTTACGGGTGGTGTTGATTTATGCTTTGGCCGGTGAGCGATGATCTGAGATTGTTGTGGGCGTTCAACGGTGCTTATATATGACAAGGTGGGACACTCCCCAACATGTGCTGGTCGACGATATAGACTTGGACTCGGGCGCGTCTGAAATATGGCCAGGCAAAGATTATAGCAACCCGCGCGTGATGGACTTCCATGCGTTGAATAAGCCCGAGGAAGACATGTACGATCGGTCGAAGGTTCCTCGTATGCCTTGGTGTGTTTTCAGCCAGGAGCTCCGACAATAAGTTTGACGAGGCTGTTCGTGTTAGGCATGATGTCGGGATGCAAGTTGTTGGAGAGCCGGCTCGCGATCTGGCCCGTCACTTTGTCCAGAGGTGGGTACTCCGTCAGTTGAAAGGGTCCGTCTAGACTGACAAGTGTTTTATCAGATGGAACTATCTTCTGAGGATCAAGGTGAGATCTCGTGTATTTTGATGGAGTGAACGGTATATCTGAACTTGTTTGTAGAATCATTCTAGGGTCATGCTATTCCTCTTGCCGCCGCCGGAATTTAAACCTGGCGAGCTGGCAGCGCTAGCTTTGACCGAGACTTGCGAGATGCAAATTTGCCGTTCCGCAGGCCCATGGTCCATGGGAACTCCAGGCCGCATTGAACATTCCATAGAACATGCATATTTGAAGGGTAAGCTCAACGAGCTCAATGAAGGGTCCTGATGTTGACCGATGTTCCCCAGCGATACAACTTTCGGAACACTTCGTTTACATTGAGAATCAGTTCTTCATCACTTCGTGCGTGCAATACTCGTGGGCTTATTAAGACCGCTAATCTTGCCTTGTAGTACCGTCGCAAACGATGTGAAGGTAGAAAATAGGATAGGTGACGCTTTAGTCCACCGGATCATCCGTGCCCACCGAGAAGGCACGCCGTGGAAGTGCTGTATCTTGATACCCCTCCTTCCCGGGTTCACATTCCCCGTTGATCACAGCGATGCCAGCGCAGTATGTGCAGATATGTTTCTGCCTCAATTGTGGGTTATGTTAACTCGCCGTGACCTTAGATCCGCATCATTCTGGAATGTCAAAATCGCACTCTTTCGCGGGGACCGAACTCGATTTTCGCCCGTCTTAGGAAGGAAGGGATAAATGTAAGTCGTTCTAGCCGAATCAGTGGCCTGATATTGACTTCGTTGACGACAGCCCGATGATTATATATCCGTATTTTCGTTGAGAAATTGGGCCAAGATGCGAGGCGGTGTGCTTACGACTGAGCAGGTGGGTTCAACTATCCATCAAGGAACCTGACTATTCACCGTCCTGGCACCTTTCTTCAGGTGTACATCCATGGCAAAGTTTGCATTGTTGATGACCGTTGGGTCATCATCGGTAGCGCGAATATCAACGAACGGTCACAGCGAGGTGATCGCGACTCTGAGCTCGCGGCAGTGATCAGAGATACTGATCTATTGGATTGGTAAGATTGGGAATAGTTGGTGACATTGTTATTGACTTCGCAACGTGTAGCACTATGGCCGGGAAGCCCTTCAAAGTCGGCCGCTTTGCTCATTCCCTTCGTGTACGCTTGATGCGAGAGCATCTAGGCGTCGACGTCGACGCGCTGGATGAAGATGACCTTATGGCTAATGGACCCGTCAAACCAGCAAATGAACAAGACGAGTGGGATCCAGACGATGAACAGGAACACGGCGACGACGAAGGTGTAACTCGTGTAACGAAGTCAGAACGAAGGACGGCTTTCGGGAACCTTGCGCAAGTCACCGGGCAAGGAATTGGCCAAGGTAAGCGATGCCCTTGTGTCAAGTGTAATACAAACGTTAATGTGCATGACAGCTATCGGCGCCGCGGTGGATGTCGCCTCAGAACTCCTGCGGAAAGAAAGCGCGGCATCCGATCAAGTAGGCAACACGACAGGCGACCAGACCCTGGACGATGAACGACAGACCTTCAGTAGAAGTGGTCAAGAAGAGCCAGGTTTCACCAGTTCCGTCGTACCGACCATCGAAGAGCGCACCGTAATGGAGAAGAGTCCCGTATTCCAACAAACCGAATCAGTGAGTCATGTACCATGACCGAAACGGCGGAGTACTCATTTGCTATCAAGGACGGTGATTCCCCGCCCCAAGCCAGAACAGAAAACGGCGAATTGTTTGGAGCTCCTGCGGGCGCTTCGAAGGATATTAGGACTGACAATGAAATACCACATGCTCGCTCAGGCGACACTGATGGAGACGCTTCTGAGCAAGCAGCCCCGGCAGCTCGTGAAGCCATCAGAAAGCATTTAGAAAGCAAGCTTGACAACAAAACATGGACGGTACTTACGGCGCGCCCCGAGGTGAAAGTAAACGGCTTCGAAGATCCAATTTCGGACGCATTTTGGAAGGACGTTTGGGTCGCTTCAGCTTCACGGAATGTAAGTTGCACTCAGTAGCGTTGAGACACACATTACCTAACGGTGAAATAGACCGAAATCTTCCGCAAAGTTTTCCATGCCATCCCCGATGACATAGTCACTACTTGGAAACAATACAAAGAGTTCGTGCTGCACCACGAGCGACTGAACAAAGCTGTATGTGCCTCTCGTCCCGTTATCAGTGCCTTTTCTCAACGTATTCTAGCCTGGCGATGACGACCTCTCTCCAGAACCAGTCGGGCGAGTACCGTCAGAAACAGGCGACGAAGGTGCTGCACCAAACCCAGACGCAGTGAACGAACTCGACTCTGGGGATGCACCCCGACAAAATAAGGATAGCGGAGAACAGCCTTCTGAGCCCCGAGCTTCTACCAGTAACTTGGCAAACAACTCGAAAGGCCGGAGACCCGCGCGCGGCGCTGAGCCTTTCGAGAAGTGGGAGAGAGACGAGATGGAGAAGCTGCTAAACGAATTGAACGGCCATCTAGGTGAGTTTGACGCAATGTTAATAGCGTCACGCTAAGATGCGAAAACCTCTTCAGTGGTGTTCCCGACTCGATTCCTGGAAGGCGAAGATATTGCCAACAACTTTTTGTTCAATGCAGATAGGTAAGGAAGCTCATCGTGATATGGGGTGTTTTCACTGATGAACTGCCTAGACTTCTACCGATGCCTATATATAATTGATAGATAATGTCAGCGATTTAGCTAGTTACTCTACACACGCCAGTGCTAAAGTCCTCGACACTCACATCCCATCGCTTATTTAATTATTTGTGCGGTTGCGCGCCTATGATATGCGTCGTGAGTCACTTCGCGAAAGTCTCAATTTCACTCTTCTGCGCTACGACGAATGGTCCGTTACATCGAATGCGATGTACGAGAGCTCTACTTCATTAATAATGGATAACGTTAATATCTACGAATCCACAGGAGCTCGCCGCTCTCATGAGAAGCGATAAAGTCGCCAAGAAAGATTTCATCGTCGTCGATGTCCGTGACGACGATCGGGTAGGCGGGCATATCAAGCATAGCGTGAACATGCCGTCGGGCGAGTTCCCGATGAATGTGGATGAGCTGGTGAAGGAGACGAAGGAGGTTCCGCTGTTGGTATTTCACTGTGCCCTATCGCAAGTCCGGTACGCCATCAACTCGAAACTAGCCTTGTGCGGAATGGGACTAAACGAGTAGTCGACCAGGGGGCCTAAAGCAGCACGGGTGAGTTATAATTCTGGAGCAGACCACTACTTGGCACTTGCTCTTGGGCTGATACGTGCAAGATCTATGAGGAGACAAGAAAGAATATCCTCGAGGGCGACGATATCCCACATGAAGTGGTCATTCTACGCGACGGATTCACTCAATTTCAGACGAAGTTCAAGGTATGTGCCAACCAGCTGTTCTCAATCCTTATAATCCCACACGCAATAATTGCGAGCTGACTGCGGTCTATACTCGAATTCAAAGAATGAAAAGGACCTGGTAGAGGAGTGGGACAAGGATACTTGGGAACCTGAATGGCAATTCAATGAAGGTGCGTGCCCCATACGATTGAGGTTATATACTGAAGGATATGGTTCTATCTAGGGCATGGCTTCGTCAGCGTGAATCGACCGTAGAGCCCCCACACCAGCGCCGCAAGGATATAGAATGCTTGTGCTAGGTCCTATTGCTATTCCGTTGCTTGAGGCGTTGTCGTGCCTTCGTTCTTTAGACTTCGCTTTGGTATAGATTCGATGATTTTCTGGACATTCTGTTGCTCCCGGCGAATTTGTCTCTGACAGACATGCCTAGTGAAATTGAGTTCGAACGTGAGGTGAGCGTAGACATAGCGCGTAGATAAGACGCGTACCATGAGCCCAGGGAAATCACAGTGAACGTCGCCATCGCCCAATGGCCAGCAACAAGGGGTCCTTCCGAAGTAATATCAATATCGGACGTGTATGCTAAACGACGCTGGGAGACAGTACCCGCAGAAAGACCTCTGATCACGCCAATGCCCACTCCGCTGGCAATCCCACTGAGAAGACTATTCCGCGCGCATGGTATTTGACCTATATTTCTGATGCTCTTTCCTTCGCGCAACCAATGTTAGTTGAATCGGGTAATGTGCCACGATGAACGTACATTGTATACGTCCGTAGGGAGGTTCCCGGTAGGTGGTGTGTAGCCTGGAGGCGGTGGAATGGCGGAGGAGGTACTTGGGCGACCGGGGTCTGTGTTCGCCATTGCTGAGACTCACCAAAGCTGCTTCGCCACGCCGCCGAATATGCTCGGAAGAAGGTGGATTACGTAATAAGTAAAGTCAGCCTGGGCCGAGGTTTCTGTGTTGCCCAACTTCCTCTTCAACCTTTCTCGTTCGAATTTTGAACGAGACTACCACACCCAACAGCAGTTCCGTGAGTCGCAGCCTGAAATACACACTCGAATGCGGATTCTTACACATGTCCCAAGAATAAATAGTGCAATACTTGAGACGTTTATAACCAACTCATCTCACGAGCATGTGGCTCGTAATATCTGGGTCTCATGAGCCAGGATGTATCCACACATTAGGGAAGCGAGATGACTGACTACCACTATGATTGCATAATTGTTGGCTCAGGCCACGCAGGTAGCTGCGCTGCCATATCCGCAGTGCAAGCGGGATGTAAACGAGGTAAGTCATAGGTTCAAACTAGCGCGACCGATGGACTAATCATTGGTATCTCTAGTTCTCATGGTTGAAAAGGCCCCAGAAGACTGGGTGGGAGGGAACGGATATTTCACGGTTGGAGCGCATCGCACTGTCCACGGAGGTCTCCATGACCTACTACCACTTGTCCAGAATGTCACCGCTGAACAAGTCAATAACATCGACATGGAACCCTACACCGCCAATGATTTCACGGCCGATATCATGCGTGTCGGTGCCAATAAACCTAACCCATCGTTGGTGAAAGCTGTCGTCGACGGATCGCGTGGAACGATCGAATGGTTGGCCGAGTCGATTGGGATTCCGTTTGTGTTTTCGTTCAATCGACAGGCGTATGTGGTGGATGGGAAGCAGAAGTTCTGGGGAGGGATGGTCCTTGGCGTGGATGATGGTGGGAAAGGGTTGATTGCAGCACACCGACGAGCACTTGCTAAGCATGGCGTTGAAGTGTGGTTTGACTCGCCCGTAACGCAGTTGCTTACAGATGATGGCGTCGTGGTGGGTGTCGTAGTCCAGAGGGATGGGAAGGATATCCAAGTCCATGCCCCTGCGACCATATTGGCTGCCGGGGGTTTCGAGGCAAACAGAGAGATGCGTGTGGAACATCTTGGTGGTAACTGGGAGAGAGCCAAGGTCAACGCGAATGAATACTGCCAAAAGCAATGGTCGTCTAACATCCCGTTCGCCAGGTCCGGGGGACCCCATATAACACCGGCGACGGGTTCACCCTCGTTAAACCTCTACACGCAAAATTGACTGGCGACTGGGCCGGCTGCCACAGTACTTGCTGGGACGCACATGCCCCATCAGACTCTGGAAACAGGATCCTAACAAATCAATACACGAAGTCTGGCTACCCGCTCGGCGTCATGCTGAATTCAAAGGGATTGCGCTTCGTCGATGAGGGGGAGGACTTTCGTAACTACACTTACGCGAAATTCGGGAGGGCGATTCTTGAGCAGCCGGGGGGGGTGGGCGTTCCAGATCTGGGATAGTAAGGGTGCGAGGTACCTGAGGAGAGAGGAGTACGGGGAGGGGATCGTGAAGAGGATCACTGGGGAGACATTGGAGGAGCTAGCTGCGCGCTTGGTGGACGAAGGGCTGGAAGATCCTTCAACCTTTATGCATACGATAACCCAATACAACAATGCCGCGACCCAACCGAATGCCGTCCAGCGATGGAACCCCGCAATCAAAGACGGTGTCTCAACGCAATCCTCACCCTCGACTCGACCCGACCTCCCGAAATCCAACTGGGCATTGCCCATAGACGAACCTCCTTATACCGCCGTCAAAGTTGGATGCGGGATAACGTTTACATTTGGTGGTCTGGCGATTGATGCGGATACCGCTCAAGTACTCTCTGACGGCGTGAGTGAAGCTGACTCGAAGCCAATTCCGATCAAAGGTTTGTTCTGTACGGGGGAGATGGTTGGAGGCCTTTTCTATAATAATTACCCTGGAGGGAGCGGGCTCGCCGCAGGTGCTGTGTTTGGCAGAAAGGCGGGAAGATCTGCAGCGCGGTTGTTGGGCATTGGGCACAGCTAGGATATCAGCTTACGGTCGTTCTAGTTCGGGCGGTGCATATTTGAACCTGTTCCTTGTCCACTTTGCCTTGACGAGTCCGAAATGCAACCTTCCCGCGCATGCAGATAATCATACACAAGGTCCGCCGGAGCGAGGCCACGAGGCCAGGAGGCGAGCAATTTGTGTGGAGTGGGTAGACAGGTAGGCGAGAAATATGATGCAATGTAGACAAGTTGCAGATAAGTAATATGCAGGCAAATGAGTGAGTAGGAACAAACACAGCCGTCGGCAGGCTCTGGCAAAGGATATAAACATAAAAAGAAGAGTCAATAATGATAAGGAATGAAAGTGCGGATGCAAATAGAATAGAACGACGACAATGTAATACGCATAATCCAAGATACGGCAAAAAGCGAGACTAAGCACGCAGATTCCAAAATCAGTATATCAGTGTATCGTCGAGTCTTGCTAGTAACTACATACATCCTTCGCGCGCGCACGCAGGAGAGGTTGCATAACGCACAGGCACAGCAGAACAAAAGAGTCAAATTTAAACGTCTAAAGCGAAATGCAAACGCAAACGCGATCAAATTGAATTCGAACGATGCATTACCATAATCGCATAAACGCATGAACACTTCAACTTCAACAGCCGAAACTCAACGTTCAACTCCTCAACTCAAAGCACAAGCTTCCTCCTCTTCAAATGCGTCTTCACCATCCTCTCCTCAACTCTCCGACCAATCCCTCCCACAACGCCCGACACATTCGCTAGCACATCCCTCCCCAACAAACCGGTCTCCTGCGGCGTATACCCGCCCGCGCGATTATCCAGCGTCCTCGTCGGCTGAACATGGAAGCTGCTCCGCACAGTCGGGCTCCCCTCCTTCTTGTCCCCCACATCCGGGACGCTCGCCTCGTTCGCCGCCCCGCCGAACACCGTCGGCGGCTCGTGCGTCGAGTCATCGTCCTTGCGCGAGGCGTACACCCCGAGCGCGATGCCGCCAGCGATAAGGATAAGCAGCACGATCCCGAGGACGTAGACCCACCGCGAGAGCCGGTTCGTACCCGATTGGGTCTTGCGGAGCCAGAGACTGCGAGTAAAGAAAAGTTAGCATTATATTGGTATTGAAGTAGCGAAAGAAGTAGAGGGAAAAGTAAAAGCAGAGAGTAAGGGGAAGGGTGAAAATGAAGGGGGAATGAGAACGGGAACGCACCTCTGCTTCTCAGTGGTCTGTTTCTCGTTCTCCACTTTGGCGATCATGCTGAAGCGGCGCCAGAAGTCGTCGCCGCGTTCGCCGCGCTTGGGGAGGAGCGAGCCTTCGTGGTCGCTCCTGATGATTGCTTCAGCGTGGAACTTGACGTCGCGGTCCGCCGGGGTCGCTGGGGTTGGGCGCACGAACGCGGGGGTGATGGGCGTCATAGGCGGGAGAAGCGGGTGCGGGGTGTTCGGCACGCGCGGGGACGCAGGCGCAGGTGACACATTACGCGCATTATTAGGGATCTGGATCCCAGGGGGTTGACGGCGCGGACCCGACTCTGCGAATTCGAAGTTGAAGTTGGGTGTGACGGGGGATCTATTGATCGGGTTGTAGTTGTGGGAGTTGGAGTCGTCGAAGGGGTTCTGCATGGGGGGATCGAAAGGGTTCGTCTGAGCGTGGTGCTGGCGGCCTTGGGGAGATGGAGGGGACGCGGCGGGCGGGGGTCTGGCGAGGTTGAGTGCGGCTATGGGGGCGGGATAGCCTGGTCTTGGCGCTGCGATAGGCGGGGGTGACTTGGCATTGATGGACCGTGAATTGTTGTTGTTTTCTGATGTGGCAGCGAGAAGCGCGGCCTGTCTCCCCCCTTGCTGCTGCTGCTTCGCATTCGCGTTCGAGCGCGAGTCACGCTCGTCGTCGGAATCGTCGTCGTCGTCCGACATGTCAGCGGTCATGAGACCGAGACCGAGTGCGCCGACGCCGGAGTTGCGGTCGTTGGGGTTGGGGGAGCTGTTTGGGCTGTTGTTGCCAGCGGCGAGGTAGTTGTTGTATCTGGTAGTGTTTCGCCAATCAGTTGAGCCGCACGCGCTACATCATGGAGAGATAAAGCGTACACATTGTAGGTCGAGGATCTGGCACTGGGATCCTGGGGTTTGGGCTGGCGGAGTCGCCTGGTCTGCGCTTGCGGGCTATCGTACTCTTCGTCCGGGATATCTGTGGCATACGGGGGCCGTGGAGCCATTAGGGTATAGGGATATCTTGATGTTTATTCTGTTATTGTTGTTGGTGTATGTTGGTTGAGTATATGTATAAGTGAAGTTGCAGATGTGGTGAATATGTATATGGGTGAAAAAGAGTGTGGGTGGATGGGTAGCGAGCGTCGGGGAGGCCTTGGAGAAAGGCGGGAGGCGATTCTAGCTAGGCAGGCTAATTAGAAATGGGAGTCGGTGAGCAAGACGGACGTGGGACAAAAAAGCCTTGATGCAAGTTGGTGTCACATGTCACGCGTCACCGTGACTCAGAACCATGCGTGCGTCACGCCTTGACGACCATCAGAGTCGAGTCGTCCTCGCTGTCCAAGGCCGCCAATTGTCGACACTAAACCTTGCCTATCGCATGTCAGACGCGAATATTTGTACGCGTTGCCATATCGTGTCCACAGAAACCCCGTCGAACTTTCAACATATCTTGCGCTGGCAGACGACGACGAGACCAACGCGCTATGGCCTCGTTCACTGAAGTAACGGCGCCTCGGGAAGATAATCAATAAAGGGGAGGGGGAGGAGCGAGGAGAAGGAAAGTGGTCGATGCAATCAACTTGACGTGAACAAGCTGCATGCTACGTTGGTCATGGTCTAATACAGAGCATACTTGTAAGTATATGTCGTGTTATCAACTCCCACCGCTCCCATCTTCTCAACAGTCTTTATTCTAGGAGGGCCGGGGATCTCTCCGTCAGTTCAAGCTTTGACAGCCGCAGGAGAGACTGGTACCTCGAAGCCTTCTTAACTGAGGACTCAATGTCCAAGTGCATCGTCATTGGAACGTCGCTGCCCCGCTCGCCAGCCACAGACGCATTTCAGCCCACCACCCCAGCGATCGGCAGATCCACGGTGGACATCGTATGGAGTTGCCTGGCGTTGGCGTTCTCTTGCACTTGGGTCGCCATCTACCCGAACATCCCCCTCGGCTTCTTCGTGAGCATGGGAGGATGCTCATCATGTCGACGCTCTTCTACGGCCATGCGGTGGAAGGGTGTGGCGGATGGTGGATGTCGATGATTGATCGAGTCACCGCTGGCAGTGATACCTCTGATATGAGCAGCTATTGTGTTGGGAACGGACAGCTGGCTAGAGGTGAAGACCACTCACCACCCATGGTGGAGTGTGTAGAAGCTTCTGTCATCGGCATCTTGTTTTCCACTCTGGCGATGATGGTATATGCATAAGTGGAAATAGAGCAGGATGCTTGGGACCAAGTCGAGGATAGTCGCAGAGCAGTCGTGCATAGTCTATCATCCAAAGCGCCTTCACAGTTGTCATAGCTTTAGAGCCTATATCCTTCATGAGTTGAGATATCGGATTGATGCTGCTGACTCCCGTCCTTTCCATGGACCTTATCCTCGAGGCTTGTAATCCAGGATGGCTGTAGTTGCCCATAATCGTAGTTGACCTTCCACTTTCCAGACGGGGTCGCCAAGAATCGCGTTTACGTTCCAAGTGCAAGTATGATTGAATGCGTGAAGGAAAGAAAGAAGGACGCAAGCACTTCTTTCAATGCCCGTCTGCGCTGATAAGAGAAATCAGCTCTTGCGTTTACTTGGCACCCACCATCTCACTCCGATTTCTCTCGGAGTCTTCTCACAGCGCGAATCGGTTTCGGCTTACCGCGTACCTAATCTGTCGTAACAAGAACCCAAGCCAATCGCGCTTTCGAGCAATTTTCGTTCGCAGGGAGCGCTCTAACTCCTGCTCGGACTTCCTCCGTCCTCAAAAACCCGCGAGGTGCGAGCAAGAGCCGACTCACCCACCCTTACTCTCTTTAAGGCCCTTCTCTCCTTATCTTCCTGCCGCCTCATGTCTGCTCAAATCGAGAAAGTAGAGTCTGGGGGTTATAACCAGAGCGTCACCGTTAGTGCCTTTGCCCAGTCACCGACACCCACATTGAGTACCGTATAGACAAGGACCACCGCTTCTTCAATATGGGACCACCTTAACGGAGAAGTAGATCCTGCGCAGTCCACAGGCCCCCTCGCCGCCTTCTGTTTCATGACAGGGTTCATGTGCGTCCCTGTTCCTTCTATTCTTATCCCAACGCAAACATGTGCGCAGTGACTGCATCTCCTTCTCCGCCATCTTCGTCTGGTGCGGCTTCCAAACCGGCAACTTCGCCCAGCTCGCCCTCGCCATCGCCCGCCTCTTCGAGTTCACCCCCTCCGCCACCCCGGGCAGCCCCTCTCTCCGCGATGCCTCCTTTCACAAAGCCGACCAGCAGGCCCTCACCTCCCTCATCACCTTCAACCTTGGTGCCTTCATCGGCCGCCTCGGCGACAAGATGGGCAACCAAACTCGCAAGTGGCTCGTCCTAGGCACGTTCATCCAGGCGCTCTTCACCATGGCTGCGGCACTCGCGTCGTGGAAGAGCGGGCAGGGCGGTGTGGGTATATTGGGCCTCGGGCCGAATAGTGGTATTGGGGGCAGCATCGCGGATGACAGAGGCGACCCGGCGTGGACGAACACGCTCAGTTTCGTCGCTGTTGGCTTCATGAGCGCGAGTCTCGGCGTGCAGGGCATCATGGGCAAGCGCCTCAACACGCAGTTCACCACTACGAGTGCGTTATGCTTTCCTTTACACATACACATACTCTCTCATACTAACCCTCTTCTTCCTTTCCTTCCAATCCAGTCGTCCTAACCACCGTCTGGGTCGAGCTCATGTCCGACCCCCGCCTCTTCTCTCTGCGCCGCAGCGTCATCACGCGCGACCACAAGCTCATCGCCGCCGCCTCGCTCTTCTTCGGCGCCTTCGTCTCCCGCGCCATCCTCTTCAAGCTCGGCGCCGCCGGCACCCTGGGCGTCGGCGTCGGCGTGCGCCTGCTCATCACCGCCGCGTGGCTGTTCGTGCCGGGGAAGAAGGCGGTGAAGAACGAGAAGTCGTAATGCACATGATGAGTAATTGTGCATATGCTCGACCATGGGTTGTTCGTTCGCGGGCGCGGGAGCGCACACATACGTTGGTTTGATCTGCTTTGACTTTGGCTTTAGCTTAAATACGTTCCACCACTCAGATACGCTTCGTTTACTTACACTTCATTTACTTACATCTTAGAGACATGACGGCATTACGAGTTTGTGTACTAGGACCCGCCGTCGGCGCGGTTGGTCCCGCAGTTCATACACATAGTTCAATGAAAGAAAGAGAGAAAGAAAGAGTAAACCACGCTACATTGCATGCTATGTTGAGTGGAGGACGTGAGATTGATGAGAGGATGTGAGGGGGTTGCATAAACCCCGAGTAATGTTTGTCTCTACGCCTCTACGCATCTAATGCACTACTTCTCTCTCATTCCGGTGCACACCTTGCCTAGACCTGTACCTCCCGGCAGCTCGCACATCCCACCCACCACATGCACTGAACTTACATAACTCAACCCGTAGACTCGCGGCGACGTACGGTACTCGTTCAAGGGATATTGATAGTCGACTGCGCAGTCGTACAACATTCCATCGACACAAATCGGTTGAACGTCGATGTATATGCGATGATTCGCGAAATTTACCCCTATCCCCCTTTCCAGACCCTTTTTTCCTTTCCCCTCTCATTTTTCCCATCGCCCTTCCACGTCGTAGCCTACCGCCGGCTACATCTAAGCGTAGCAATCTAGAATATACCAATTGCTGTGTTATTCGGGATCCTAAGAGCCTGTAACCCGCCTTGATAGTGAGCGGGGTGGGGAGGAGTGGAAGGAGTAATCGGGTACTCGCGAAGTTTGCCGGCGGCTCACCGTGTGGACTCGGATCGATTGCTCGTACGTACGCTTCCTTCTTTATGATTCTCTTGTGCTTTTGCTTGTGCCCGCGCTTCTTTGTGCCTGCGCTTGTCGAATAAAACACCCGTCGAGTACCTTGGCAGGCTCATTACACCCGAGACCTTCTTTGCCCGTCAGACAGAGATAGATTTGAGATAGAAGTTCAGAAATTTCACGTCAATACTACTCCCAAGCGGATCGGAAGAACTCTGCCGTCTGCGTACATCGGTATGTTGCGGATTCCGCGATTCCGCGATTCCATGGTTTCCCGGGGCACCGCTAGCCGTTTACGAGCCTTGACGTCGACTTCCGGAACAGGCTGCAGGATTCCCCCATACTGGCTCTAAATATAATTCATTCCGCCAATTCCGCCACTTGACGAGGTCCTTGTGATTGCGATTGTGAGTATTGTGCAGCGGTCCTGGTTCGAGGCTATATTATGAACTCGATACTTCGACCTCCCGAGCGGCGCGGTGCCCTCGGTGTCAGGTACGATTGTAATATGTAGGATTGGAGCTGCAAGTCTGCTCCCACCCGCTCCCACCACAGTCAGGCACTTAGCTGAGCTTCGTCGAGTCGCGCGCTACAGGCAGTCGTAGTTAGAATGGTTAGCAATGGCTAATGAGTATGTAGCATCTGTGAGCGAAGCGGGGACCAAGACAAGAATTAAGTGGCTAAGCTCCATTAAGACAACCATTGAAGGTGTACATACTGACTCGGGAGTTGTTATGCGAGCCTTGGTATCAATTAAGGCACTTCACTTGCTGGAAGACTACATGTACAGCCGACTTGCCAGCTATCAATATTCAATACTCAAGCGAGCTTGGAATCTTCAAGCCTTCGATCGGGAATAAGATGGCGATAAGTCAGCGATAACTTCAACATTAACCGGAAAGTCAAGCCTTCAGGCCTTCAGGGAGGAAGCGAAGTTATAGATCCACTGCAGATGCCGAGCGACCACTCTGACTCACTGCAGGACCACCGGGGTACTTACTAATTGATCCAGTTATTGATTAGTTGAACGTAGGTTCAATTTTCATTCTCAAAAAAATATTATTTAATACTTTAAGGGCTCTCCAATAACTCAGCAGGAGTGAATTGCTCGACAATGCATTGCTCGTTACTTGGCGAATATGGGGACTCGTGGGGAACGCTGACGAAGGGGAAGTGAAATATATG
Source organism: Pleurotus eryngii var. eryngii (assembly GCA_029467805.1). Classification (NCBI taxonomy): domain Eukaryota; kingdom Fungi; phylum Basidiomycota; class Agaricomycetes; order Agaricales; family Pleurotaceae; genus Pleurotus; species Pleurotus eryngii. The sequence goes on from SZVJ01000011.1 coordinate 1,810,515, forward strand.
TTATCTAGGATGCGCCGTTTAGCATGGATCAACAGGTGACTCGGACGGACATCGACTCATCAACACGAACAACAGAATTACAAGTCTGGAAGAGGGTATACATTTTTGACAGTCGGATGTACTTGGTGCGCTTCTTTCCTTCGGGGCGCAATACTGCCCCACGAAGTCGAGAAGTTTCCCTGAAAAATACGCGCTTGATGAAGCTGGTTCGGGTCCATGTTGGTATTCATGAACATGTTCGTGTATATGGCTTTGAGACGTAGCTTCTCAGTATCGGTGAGACATTCATGAAGCCGTAGTCGGCCCAGACAGTTGAAGCTTCGAATCGTCCGTGCCGATCGCGAATTGTTTAAGATCCCACACAGAATAGTCCATGTGCCATGTGTGGGGATGTTTTCAGGACGTTTACGATGGCCGGCGCAGAGATTGGTACCCCTGCCTTGTGGAAAAGCGACAGCAAGGAGCCGGAATCGTATGCCTGACAGGATTCTTTGGGGGTATGCATTTCTTCAGGACAAGTTGCCACTGACCACCAATATCTGATTCCTCTGGGCAAGTACAAGGGCAGAAGCCAAACGTCGCGTAGTCACGAGCATCGTGCGGCGCGGGGTGGCCCCTGGATAACAACTTGGTGGCAAACCCGAGGCACCGAGACTGAGTTGGCGGCAGCTCCGAGGCAAGGCGCGGGTATTCCTCTATGCTGTCGTTGGGCGAAAGGAGGGGCATGTTTGCGTACTTGAATGCACGATTGATCACGTCAATCATGGGGTTGCCTCGCGGATCTGGTACCGTCTCGTCCAAGAGATATTGATTCTCTAATAACCAAGGATAATAACACCGCCAGTACGGGGAGGGAGCTTCTCGAAAGCTGTTATCTTCTTCGGCGAGATGTTCAGGACATCAATTAATCCGATGTAAACACCCAGCAATTTTGAGCTCGCCTCGGTGATAAAGGCTTCAGCGAAGCCATAGTCGTCGCATGTTTGCGCGAGAAGCGTTGAGGCTGTTAGATCATCGAATACTTGGAGTTCGACGTTCAACGTTCAGCCTCAGTCAGGTAAGTAAGGACCTGGCCCAGGCTGCCGCTCACCGCTCACGCGCCAAGTTCACGAGTATAATGCGTACAGCCAGCCCAGTCTGAAGTATTTGATTTTGTTCTGCAAAGACGCGTTGTGATATTCCCAAAAACCGATCAAATATCCAAGGAGAGTCCCCCAGTCGAAACAGAAACGTTGAACGTCTTCATAGGAATAGGAAATGATTAATAAAGCGGAAGGAACAGAGAAGACGAATATACTGGTCATCATTGATCGATGATCACCGATCAGCACTCAGCGCTCAGCCCCTGTCTCCTTCCCGAACGTGACGCGCAATGTCCGTGCGGAGTGCGCAAACGCGTCTGCACCGCAAATAAGCATTCTTATTCCTTCTTCCATCGTCTACAACAATGGGGTCGCTAGTAAAGGCCATGCAGCCGATCCGCATTATCGCGCTTCCATTAACGAGGGTGTCCAAGGCTCCGGATTCAGCAGCGCTGCAGCAGTCGTTGGTGTACTACCACTTCCAAATAACAAAACCTGCCGACCTTACGCAGCATGGGACGAACAAGAAGGAGGGGGTGGAGAATGGCTCGTTTGTGTGGAGTCCTAAGGGTGGCTGGCCACGATGGGTCACTGCAAAAGCATCCAACGTGTGGGCGAAGCTCGGAAAGGCCAAAGAAGGGTCTTGGAAGGCGGGTTCTTCGTGATATAAGCTTACACCGGTAATTTATTGGTTTTGCTTTTTGTTTTAGGTTAGGGTGTATCAACTTGGTGAACGGTTCTTGGACCGCATAGATTTTGAGGAACTGGCCCTCAAGGGGATCGACCCGTCGTTTGGGCCGTCAATACGGCATCCTGACTTTCGTGGCCACTCGCATGATGATGTTAAGAATAAGCCTCCGGTGAAGGTATGTCCCTTATAAGCTCTCGAATATACTTGGGGAGGTTCTAATTGTTACGAATGATTGTTTCGTGCGGTTGAAACAGATACCATTCCTCTACCCGCCCTCTATCCAGGACGGCCCGACGACTTTATCCCAATTGACGACCTTAGTACAACATCGCGGTCCGAATCACAGAAAGGGCTTTCTAACATGGATGCTCATAGCCCCGCTTACGGCGCCATTTATGATCATACGTACGTGAAACGTGCTGTATATTCTGCCCGCAGAAAGTCACCTTATATCATGGTTCGTATATATAGCGATCATTCCAAACTTTCCGTTTTTCTTCTGTGTCTGGCGGTCGTGGCATCACTACAAAGGTTCGCGTTTCCTATCTCGCTAAACACTGTACTTATTTGTACTCACGAAAATCCAAATTTACAGCCTACAGAGCATCGCAATACGTGCAAGCTCTCTTGAAGAGCGGGAGCATCATACCTGAACCCAGCAAGGAACTGGATGGTTTGTACGAACGATACCGTGACAAGGAGGATGCCCAACCGTCACCTTCACGCCCGAATCCGAGCCACCCGCTTCTCATCTCGCGCGACGCCGTACCACCAATAATAGAAACATTCGGGCTCGAGCCGGACGATAGCGCAGATATATATCGCGCGATACAGCAAGCGGAAGTGAGGACTCGAGGGGAGAAGACGAAAACGAAGACATCATAGTTGATTTTCCCCAAGGATGGGATAGTGAGTGTGTAAGTCGCGTTTTCTATCCGGATAGCGCCTCTGTGGTGATGCTCATATCTTTCGCTCAAACGAAGTCACTCATTCGGAACCATCACGTCCATCCACGTCCAAAGCAGCCGGGAAGTCCGCGTAATATACACTGCAATCATATTATTATTGTACCCCTACTCAGTCATCACATAGACACACGCATAGTGACAAATATCCAACAATTCAGATGCCCATCCGTCGCGATGTCGGTGCTTTTCCGTAGAACATATTATGCAGCTGATGTGTGTGGTTAGCCCACGCGATATTGCTTATTGCAACCGCGATGTACATACACGAACGATGGCAACTCCCGGGCGGTTGTTTACCCCGGTGTCCCTTGACGGACAATTCGTGCTTGTTTTCTTTGTCCATCGCAACGTATGCTTGTGTTCTCGCCGAATCCTGACATTGCAAATTAGCCATCGTATTGCCTCCATCAGTACTCAGCACCAATGCCCTTCGGATGATCCGGTATCTCAGAATATGTACCCCCTTCCATTCTACGGGCCCAATACCAGCTATTAGTATTCCCTGACGGTGTTTTGAGTTAGGGCAAAGCAACGATCCCTTCAAACCTTTGGGACCAACTGGGATTGCCTTGCTAAAGGTTGCTAGCTGAAGCTGGACTCGGATGCAATGGGTACGGGTGCGCCTTAACTACAGCCGCGTACAGGCTTCTAATACAAATCGATCCTTCCAGGTTTGCCGGACGCCAATGGCAGCCAGCATTGTACCTCTTTCGGATCTCGGGCCCAACCACGGGCCGCCGCCTAAATCTTCTACGATGGGCGGTGTACCTACTCCCGGCTCGGAGTCTGTCTGTCGACGAACGCGTACATAGAAAGAAGCCATGATCCCATCCAATGGGTGCGCTAAGGTGTGCGGTGAAACTCTTCTCAGCTCCGATTCAACGGCCTTCTGAGCGGTAACTCGTCCGTCAGAAATATGACTGAATGGGATCACGAAAATCGTTCGGGGTCGGGTGCAATCGTGCACAATACTGGGTGATATCAATGAATACCGGAGCGTACTTTCCGGGCTTTCCTGGGTTACTTTTTCTGCAGTATTGGGAATAGTTAATCGAATTAGCACACCCGTGATGATGCAGGATGATACCAATCGTCAGGCGTCAGGATAAGCAGGTACTTCGGCTCAGTAGCGATCTTTGCTGGATGGTGCAGGAAATGGGACCCCCTAAGTTTCCATCAAAAGATTTGACTTCTTACCCACCCCAGGTTTTCAGGTTGGTTATCCGTTGATCCTCCGATCAATAATACTTCCCCGCATTGGCAGATCCTTCCCTGCCCGAACCGATGAGGTACAAAGTAACAAAGACGATGGAAGGGTCGAAAATAAACCCTTTCCACCACGTTCTGGAAATGGCCCGGGTTTACATCTATGCGTGTAGGTGGCACGCCGAGAAGTTGCGTGGTACAGTTATCTGTTTAGGCTGAAATGTTCATCGACCACAATAGGAATCACTCGGGGTTTGATGATCTTCATTAGTGTGGCTTCAAACGGCTTTAAACCTATTTCCCCGTAGGCGATTTGACCGATGAACACGAGGCTGCTCGGTCGTAAGTGGCGGCGGTATTATTGCTATCCTGTGACACTTTCTAATCGTCGATCGCAATTCAGTTTGAACGCCGTACATACCTCTTCCGTTTCAAAGAAACATTTCTGCCTTCCGATGCAGCCTTCGAAAAATCCATACTTAACCCGAGTATTCAGCAGCCATGATCTACGGCGAATACCGCGGCCCGCCCATGCGCACATGAATTTTGGGTTTATCCTGTGTTTCTCCAAGGAGCCCTTCCCAACTCTTGCTTCCGAACCGAATCAGGAACTCTTCCTTCGATCTGGTTTCTGGAGTGAGAATTATTCGTGGTTTACCCAATCGTTCATTGCTAATCGCATGCTTTGTGGAGCCATCTGTACGTCCCTTTGGTGCAACGGCCGGTAATCTTGCCGACAATACAATTTTCTCCCCCCGCCGGCGCCCTAGATCACTTCGATTTAGTGCGACGAAGAAGCGGTTCCTATCCTGGGCGCAAGACCGGCTACATCCCATCTTGCCCCATCATCCATAGACAGAGGCCGAGTTAACCACCGAGCCATTCTTTCTGCCTAAGCTCTCGGTCTTCACAGAGTCGACACTTAGATGTTAATGCCCATTTTCAGGGTGGTCGATCTCCTCTCTGAGGCATTTAGGCGAAGACGAACGGAAGAAGTCGAAGAGGTGTGCAGCGGGACCAATGCTCGCTACGAGACGCCACACGTGCGCAGGCTGGTTTCTAAATGGTGTTGCTTAACTACCACTGCTATACTTGACACCCCTTGGAGTCCTCATCTACGCACCACTAGACTTCACGCCAACTGGTAAACTCCACTCGACCTTCCTTAGTCACCGATTCACATCAATCGCAGTGGGATATCTTAGTTTGCTACATCTACCCAGACTATTGATCTTCCATTGTCTACATTAACGGTTGCGAGTTTAGTAATAGTGATACTGATCGTTACTCTAATTAGTGTATGGTACAAGATGTGCATGATACAGTGCGTAGTGTTGTTGGGTAACTGAAAGGAAATATCAAATTGGTATTGGTGAAGTTCAACCACGTAGCCTTGAAGCCTGCGAGCGGCCTTTAGTTCTAGGTGTCCCCTTAGCTTTACCTCCTGCATGAACTCGGCTCATTCCGACGATCTCAATGTCCTCATCTGAACCTTCGCTATCAGGTACTACATCTATTTCGGGGCTGGTTTTGCTAGAAGATGCTCGAGTGGATGGGTCAGCTTGCGCCTCCTGGACATCGGGGTTCTTCACTCCCTTGTCGCGCTTCCATATAACGGACAGTTCCTTGATGCGAGCAGCAAGCTTTTCACGATAGTCGCCTACGGAAGTATCGTCCCAATCGATCTGTCGTTGGCGTAGGTCGTAACCTGCTCCCCGCCGACGCTATTTCGAAACATGTTGATTGAATATTGAAATGGCTCTCCGACAACGTGAATTTGTACCTTGATGGTATTGCAATAGGTACCAGGGTCCTTCATAAACGTTTGCGCGAAGTGGAGAAGATAAACGCCGCAATCGCAATGGTTGGGTTGATAAGGTACCTAAAGAGACGTCGTTATGAAACTACGCAACGTTCAACGATACTGTTCGACAAACCAGTGCTTGCATGCCTACGCCTTCGCTTGTCAAGTCGTAATCTTTCTTGTCCTTCGCTTCTAGCTTGAGGTAGGTATTCAGGGTCTTATACACTGCAGTATGGCGAGTCCCTAGGGAATCCAATGTGAAGATATACGTTCTGCAATGGAGAGGATCAGCCATTGTTGGTGATACAAGAAGACCTGAGTACCTAGGCGGCAGAGGATCTCCCATTTGGACCTCAGGCGTAGCCTCTGCATTGGCCTGGCCATTGACGCCATGGAACATTGGCGGCGTAGTAAAGTCCGGCGCCGGTGCCTTCGAAGATTTACCATAAAATCGTTTGACATTGACATTGTTGAACAACAGTGGTGAAGGGTCGGGGGAAGGCGTTTTGTCAATGATGATATCGTTGGATTCACTCTCGACCGATGGCTGAGGTTCGATGGGAGGTTCATCCTCCGACATATTGGTGTCGTCATTTAGATTTAGTAGTATGGATCGAGATCCAGATTCAGACGCGCTTAGTGACCTAGCCCTTCCGCCCGTTGCGTGCACGGATTCGAGGGCCTCCATGTCGGTCAACGGGCTATCTGTGGGACCTCCGCCTATCAGCTCATCTTCTGACTCGAGCTCTAATTGATCCACAACTTCTTGCACGTCGCTAGGTGTCTTTGATCGATCGCGAGGGGATATCAACATTTCGTTGGTGAGCTCAGCTAAGTCTTCTTCCGGCGTTTGAGGTATTTTCGAAAGAGCCACATTATTCACGGGCGCGTCGGTAGCCTTGCGCCAGCCCATTTTACGTGTTAATCGAGGGGGTGCAGTAACAGGTGGAAGCAATATATGCTCTGGTTCATAGATTATGGCAAGGTACCAGTGCAGACTGTCTAAATGAATAAGATGATGGGAAAAGAGGAAGACCGTGCTCACTTTTCGTTTATCGGAACAATAATGTACTTCTTCTGGAAGATGTCGAATTTGGATGTCCATTTACGGACACTCTGATAACCGTCCTCAACACTGAAACGATACGGTCAAGCGAGGGGGTAAATTCTACTGATGCTGGACGTGCTTACTTGCGTACTTTCAGCTTCTTGTAAAAGAAAGAACTGAAGACATATACGTCTTTGGCCAGTTCTGGATGCGATTCCTCAAGGTCCTTCAGCCATAATCTACGGAAGTGAGTAACTGAAGGAGAGGTTATAACCATCACGTACTTCAGCCCGAACTCTATTAGGGTATCATTGAGGAATTCCCCAGGTCGCAATCGTTCAAGGTCCGAGTTCTTGATTGTCACGGCGCCTGTGGTGTTCGGCGGGTATACTAAGATTCTATGGACCGGAAAATTAGGCGCAAGGTCGTAGTTAACCTAAGTGTTATTACTCACATCTCATCGGGATCAAGTCGAGGTTGGCGCGGTTGGCGCAGTGCATCGTCCGCTATCAGTATCTGTCGAGCAGATCGTCTGCGGGGACCCACAGCTTCCGCACTTGATTTGTGACTGTGGTCGTTGCAAGGAGTCAGGATTCGATGGACAACGAGGAGAAAGCTACTGACTCCATAATTGAGACATCCTGGCTTGGATTGGTAGAACGTTTACGGGGAGTCACTTGATCTTCTTCATCTGGAATTTTCCGCTTGACGCCTGATATGGGTTTAGTGGTAGGTACCGTCCGTCGCGTCTTGGAACCCTCCGAGCCATCCGAAGATCGTTGCCGCTTCAAATCCTCCAAAAGCCTCATTTCTCTCTCAAACATGCCTCGGGCACCAGCGCCACTGACAATTTACCTCGTTAGAGGCTGCGAAGATACGACTAGCTTGCGACTTACTCAAGGTACTCAGTGCCATCTAATGATCCGGTGACTTCTGCTAGGCCGGCGATTTTGTCTTTTAATCCCGGTTGGTCATCCTCGAAAAGTAGAAGAACACGCTCTGAGTCGATGCTACCTAGTCGTTGTTAGTATTGTGTCATCATGATTGAATAATGTGAATCACCTTCCTCAGATTGGTCGAGTTGCGGATGGCTGCTCCTCAAATAGCCAAAACGTGTTGCGCTAAACGCAAGAAAGGGTTCATCGGCCTGGCGATTTGACATCTTCCCGTGAAGAGGGCGTTCATACAGGTAAAATGTCAAGAGAACGGAGTGGCTTACAGATAGGCGGAAGACTTCTCGGTCCAGTGCAAAGGTCAGAGATTTTGGAGGTTTGCAATGAATCGTTAATATCAGTTGTTTGGACGAATATTGGAAGGATGTCTGCTTCTCCCCGAATTCATCGAGTCCAATGAAAGCCCTCTTTACTTGAAGGCGCGGATTTTGAACGTGCGGAGCAGCTTCGACTACGAGAATCTGCCCCGAAAGTCAGTGTTCGCTCAAATACAATACGGGTCATTTAGCACACCTTGCCACGTTTAGGTTTCATTCTATCCTTCGTCTTTGCTCTTTCCTGTTTCGCAAGGTCGACATGGGGCGCACCTAGTCCAATCGACTGATTATGGGCATTAATCTCTGAAACCATTTCTCGAACTCTACCCAACGTAGGGGTAGGCCGTGCCGGAGGTAGAGACGGCTGGTATTCTTCGATCGGGTCTGAAGATGATTGGGTATGGTGACGGAAGATATGCGATGCTTTGCTAGATGATGGAGCATTCGCATCGTCCCCTTGTTCAAATGGATGAATAGGTGGCAGCCGAACTTGCGTTTCGAGTTCTGTCAGCCTGGGGGAATGGATTCGATCTCGAATGCAGTCAAGTTGATCTGGAGAGGAATGTGCGCGAGTCGCCGATAACGGTAGCGGTTGGCCGAGATCTTCGTCGTCGTCCACATTCACTACATCATACGGAGGAGCAAGAACTGCTTTCTGCTTCCCTTTGGACTTGCCTGTATCGATTTTCATAGGGTGAAATGCTATATAGGGTGAAGCGACTGACCTCTGATAACAGACAGTTCTGTCTCACGGAGATTGATACGACTTGGGGGCCGTTTGGGTCTCTTGGTAAGTGTCTGCGAGGCTGTTCGATTGGCGGTGAACGTAGTAGGAGTGTAAGGGTCTGTCAGTCGTCTGCGACTTTGCCCTGGAACAGGAATTGCTGTGGCAGTTTGATTTTTCCAACTGTGTTTTTTGTGAACTCTTGTGCGCAAGCTGAGAATGCAGACTTACATGGCTCGACTGAAGCATCTCGATTGTTTTTTGGAGGTCTTCTGTCAGTGCCATTAGCGGCGCTGCTGAGCTCGTTTATGGAGTTTCGATCCTTTTGCGGTAGAACATTAGATGCCATTGATTCTGCGCGACATTAATCAGGACGACTAACGAAAGCGGAAGTACTAACCATGGACTGGTAATGCTCATGCCCGTTCTCGACAGGCGTTCCAGGTTGCAATCAAGCCAGGTTCCAGAATGAATGTGCAGAGCGCGAGTTTCAGTTGCTTGGTACGAGAAAGAGAACACTAGGATGTCGCGGGGAATGCAGAGGAGTGCTTCGCCGTTTCGGTACCAATACTTACTCAAGGGGTGCCAAACCCATGAGCGCTTGAGCGCTAATCCGGATAACTTCCCTTTCAATTCAAAAACTTCTCTAAGTAAGTCTTGTGAGACAAGACCGTACTGTCGACACTGTGTTGAGCTGATAGCCTGCATTATGAGCTACTAGAATCTCTACTGGGTGCACATTCATGTGGTTAGCTAGTCGGGGATGCGTTTGTCGTCTTCCACATGGATAAAAAAAGCCTGTATCTCATGGGTACGTGACGATACATACATGATTCTCCTCAGCGTTGATCCTCTACTCACAAGTTCAGATTACTTCCAGATAACCTATAGAAATCTGCCACTAGGTACAAGCTTCCAGAGATAACCACCAGAGATTCGCTCTGGTCATCGTAGCGAGTTGATGCCCACAATAGAGCATCATCCAGCGAATGTGTACTATCATCCGAGGGTGCCCATACTGTTGCGTTAGGGACTAGCCCGCTGACCACCTCTAGTATCTCAGAGGGTGGTACGGATTTCACCCAAGGCATTCCATCCGGGGGCGTGAAATCCACGGCGGCCACACTCAAATTGAGGGTGAGCTCCGAACCGAGTGCAGGCAAAGGAAACAGGGGTGACAGCGTTTGGAGAGGGGTTTTAGGGGGAGAATGTGAGAGGGAAAGGATAAACGTTAGATTGATACTCCGGGTCTTCGACGAGTTTGGACCGTCTGACGTTGACAGCAGATGCGCGATATACTCGGAGAGCGCGGCGGCCGAAGCAGAGTTGTGTGCCCCGTCAACCAGAACTACAATAGGTTTGATCTCCTCCGTTGAATAGATATGGAAGGATAACCTCCCAGGCCATACGACCTCCCTGATGCCCTTGGCTATTGAATCGGCGGTGATGTGCTCATTGAAACCCAGGGGAGCGCATGCTGGATGAACGAGCAAAGTAGACACAATTTCTGACGCGATCGCCAGATTGTCCAGCTGATGTGCCCCTTGCAAAGGAAGTTGGGTGTGGATGGGGGCCGGAAAGTATGGCATGTCCAACGAGATAGGTTGTCCAGGGGGTGCTTTGAAGTGTTTCCCGTCAAAAATTGTCTCGAAACGTTCCCCATCGACATGGACATTCCACTCTCGACCAGTGACTTGATGAACTTGGATCAAGTCTCCCCCTACGCCTCGCACGATTGTTCCCACCACATCGTACACTTCACGGTATTGTTGTTTACCAAGTATAAATGGCTTGTTCTTTCTCGCTATACCGGCCTTCTCCGCGCAAATAGCAGAAGGAGTATTGCCCAAGAAGGCCTGGTGGTCAATGCCAACCGTGGTCATTGCCGAGACGAGGATGCAATCATCGGGAATGACATTTGTGGCGTCCAGACGTCCTCCGAGGCCGACTTCGATCACCGCAACATCCACCTTCGCTGTTTCGAAGATTACGAGTGCCGTCACGGCGAGCAGCTCAAAGTTGGTTAAACTTGTCTCATGCTCCTTATCCGCGTTGACAACGGTACTTCTGGCGGCATCGTATGCTCTTGGCGACACCTCTTTACCGTTTATGGCTATAGAGTCGTAGGTGGAAACTAGGTGAGGGCTATTGAATCGTCCTACAGAAAGCGGCGGGTTGGATGCCAAAAGGATAGATGATAGCATCGAGGTGACGCTTCCTTTACCATTGGTGCCCCCGACGTGAATGGTTGGGCGGGTATATGGTGGCAGATATTGCAGCAGTTGCTGAATGCGACCCAAACCTAAATCGATGGACATGGATGCGGCGTCTTCGCAACCAGGCCTGGTGCTAGCATCTTCATCAAACTTGATAACAAGAACCGAGTAAATACGTAGCTACCTGGACTTGCAGTAAACACTTAAAACAGAGAAATGAGGAGTGACTTCACGTGAGATGAAGATTTTAAGCCCAGCAAGTGGAGCCATGCGATGAATCCATTGACACAAAGCAGCGTTGAACTGGATGCGAATCCGAACTTCTATGTACAACGGAGGACAAGAGTACATCGCATGCAGACATCAAGTAGGTATGGATTACAAACGAAAGATTACATCGTTTTGTTCAATGAGATGAAGCCTAGCATAGAGGAGATAGATAATAATGTCTGTTGGCCATCAAGGGTCATAATGTGTGATGATATAAATGTTGGTGCGTTAATCGTGATGTGTCGTGTAATAGAACGTCGGATCGGTTGATGCAGTTTAACACCCGTCGTAGAGTGAGTTCCGAGGGAAGGTGTAACCCGTCCCCTCCATGTCGTAAGATTCGGGTTCGAGAACGCGTTGATGTGACTGGGCGAGTTTGTCAGGCGCACTTCTACCCAACGAAACATATTTCACTCACTTGTCGATGTAGTCTGCTGTTGGACGAGATGGCGGGTTGCAGGTGACACCGTTCTTGACGTCGTCCCGCTGATATACCCGAACGTAGTCTACGTACATCTTGGAAGGGAATTGTAGATTCTTGAAATCCTGCTTCTGGAAATTAGGAGCAAGTCCCAAGTTCAAGATGATATACTAAACGAGCAGTGAGTTTACACAATAGGGGAAATCACAGTTTGTCATACCATGGGCTCTTCAGGTATGATTCGAGCGCTGACTTGGGAAATGGGATCAGGACCCGTGGCAGCCGCTGTAGCCGTCCATGTCTGTTCGCCATTGCTATACCATGTAATATAGCCCTCGTCGCGTCTGTTCGGATTCGACCAATATTCGAAAGCATAAGGAGCGTACGCCGTGTTGTTATAGAATTGATCATCAATATAGGTGAGGGCGGACACAGCCTGCTGAAATTCCCCGCCGGCGTAACTATTATAATGCGTGTCGCTCCCGTGTATGACAGATGCGGGCTCTGTGTTGTCAAACACGGACTTGTAATTGAATGGGGCGACCTGGAACGTCTGCGAAACCTCCCCACGCCAGAGATTGGTGTCGATCTGAGTTTCGATAATATCAATCTCCGGCGCGGCTCGTCCAACATCTGTCCTTGGACCAGGATGGTCTGAGCCAGTGCATGTGCAAGCGGACAAACGCTGTCCGGGGAGGAAGGAAAGTTCAGTGTTGCCTTGCGACCCAGTAGCGGCAGCTTCTGGTGTACCATCCCTGGCGGTTTGGTTGGGGAAAGTTCCAACATCACAGGCAGCATAGCTGTACGGCCATGTACCTTCAGTAGTTGCGCCATATCCAGCACGCCCCTACGTGAGAGGAACTTAGTTGTGATCCATATGATAGAATTAGATAGGTATCGTACTAGGTTGCCTAGCGTCCAAGCAGCTAAACATTGTTCCGTCACCCACGCGCATAAACTACGAGAACGATAGGACCCACCTGGCCATAAACCTGGTGCTTTAGGCGAACCCGGCATGCTCATGGACACTTCTATATAACCAGTAGTGAAACAGAACTTGTTCCAAGATTGGAGCATACCTGTAGGAGCAGCCTGGTCAACGACAAAACCACTATGATCAATGTTCAGAGCAATGTACTCACCGCTCTCGAAGTTGAGATCGTGTGACGGCTTCTGCGACATGGTGATGACAAGCTTGCCATCTTCCGTTGTAATCGCCTGTTCATATCTCAGTATCTGCCTGATTGAATAACGAGGATGCTTACACTAGGATCATACCATTCAAGATCGCCGGTGGGCCTACACATGATAATTGTGAGTAAATATGTCGAAATCCGTGTCGACGAAGTAGTCGCACCAATAATGCAAATCCACTGCTTCCCAAAATGGGTCATCCCCAGGGTAGAACGTCCGTCCGTCTGTGTTGAACTCGTCGCTGAAGACTAAGTTGTACCTTTTACCATCGGAGCCCGTACGACTGCGGACATTCTGTGGAGTATCGTCGTCGATGAGTTTCGGGAGACCGGGGAGAACAGGTATTTGTCCTGTTCCGTTGATGCCACCAATGTTGAATCCACCAGGTGCGAAGGTGGACTTGTTTCACGTAGGAGATTATTGGATAACCAGCGAAGAGGACAATGAGCCCGGTGACGAGCACGAATATCGCTATTGCGTTCAACCACCCTCTTCCCGAGAATATTGTGAATGATCTATTCTCACGCGCATCTCGAACCGGGTCAGGATTATGTAGATCGTCGTCCACGTCGGGGTCTCTGTCCCAGAGATACTGTGGTACAGTTGTTGTTGTCGGTAGTATAGTTTGTTTTTCTCCGGCATTATGTGCAATCGTTGCGTCTGAGGGTGGCGCACTAAATCTTGAGGCGGTGTACACTCCGCTATTTGCGCTTGGTGCAGGTGTGTACTGGGCGCAGCAGGTCAGAACGTTAGGGAAAACCAGCCAGACTAGGACGCACTGAGTATGGGCCATAACCGCCTCCAATTTGCCCACTAGCCACCCCGTGTGCTATGGCGCCTCTGCCTGACCGCACTTTTCTGCTTCCAGATGATGGCGTCCTGGAAGGTGTCCGTGAAGGTGTTTGTGAAGGTAGTTGTTGAGCATAGTTCGCATTTGCATAGTAGTTGTTGTTCGAAGAGTTGTTGTTCATGACTGATCTTGGGCTAGTGGGCACGGCAGCATAATCTTGAGGCCCAGGGTGGGGCACGGGGACACGACGTGAGGAATTTGCCATGAGGTGAGGATACAGAACCACCAGCGCCCCAAAACAGAACTTCTGGCTCATATTTCCAAATTAGGCAATAGGCGTCACGGGATCCAAGAATTGAAGCTAGAGGTAAGTTGTAATTCAATGTCGCTCGCTTGGACGGCGCTGTACTACTTGTGAGCGTGCCTATACAATAACATATATCATCCTTAAGAGCACAAGATATCATCGGAATCCCGGTCATCGACTTCGGTCATGGAGGGAAGAGAACTGTGCACTGTGAATTAGTTAGTACGGGTAGGCTCCGCAGTGTCGAGCTCGGGAGGGCTATGGAATGGAGAGTGTGGGGACGCCCTTAGACAAAAAATGCCAGAAAAAGTATTCATTTAGTCCGCAGCGAGACTGAGGCATTGTCAGCGATGTATGATGTGTAACCACTACCGCCTCGACATTCATCTTCAGGGCATATTCATGCGACACACGGTCCCTCCGCCAGTATCCCCATCGAAGGTAAAGAAGTTTGCTATCGGCGTTTCCCGTGCCGCGAGGGCTTTCAGAATATCCTGCGCCAGCATGCCGCCTACCACCGCGCAAACGGGGGAAAATTCATGTTGAGCGGTCGTTGACAGTGTTCTAGAAGTGAGGCAAAGTCAATCAAAGGGCTGAGCATACAACCCTTGAGAAGGCAACGTACTCAATGAGCGTACGAGGGACAGCGGTAGCTACTTGTTTGTTGACATCGGCAGCTGACAAAAGTTTGTTTGCTATTGCCTCCAGTTCGTCTGCGTGCTCAGAACTATCTGGAAGACTGCCTCCGTGGAGTGACTGGAACTCCCATACGGCTTTTGTGACGGAAAAGTAAGTGATCTTATGCTTTATGAACGCAGGGGTCACAAGAAGTGTGCGTACCGAGGATTCCATATACGACGGCGGGGTTTAGCTCTTTGGTCTGCCTTTTCGTTAACCCCGACCATTTGTGTTGGAGGGCCATATGCAGCGTTGAATACGCCGTGGTCATCCTGACATTTTTGGGACCATCTTTGGTTGCGGACCGGTCTCTATAAATCGCGAAGCAGGCCCAATTGGGACCGAAGTCAGCGGACCATGAGAGATCGCAAATTAAAGCTGCTCACGGGGCAATATATTCGTGGTTCAGCAAGTCACAGAAGATGTAGCCAAAGAGGCCAAATGTGCCGCCAGCATAGATGGGTTTACCAAGCCGATGGCAAACTTCGTTGAGCTGTATCTGTAGAAGGGTCGCGCAATCAAGATTTCGTACAACAGGGATGCGCATTTGTGAACGCAAGGTATTCCTACCAGGTCATCCCGCCGCCAATCCGTGACGCATACTAGATCCGCGTTCTGTAACGTCGTGTCCGCGACCTCCCGTTCTAAAACCGAGAAGGTTGGGATCGTCTCCACTTTCACAAGGGGATTAAGACTCTCTACTCTGGCCTTGGCGGCATCGACTCTCTATCAGACATCCCACGCCGAGGTAAAGCCAGTAAATTGCCGCCACGAGACATGATGAGCGCTTCGAAAGAATATCTGTCGACAAATCATGCTCACTTTCTTGCCTACATCCTCGTCTCTGAAGAAAAACCCTGAGCCCAGGTCCGCGTCTGTGACGTCTTCGCCGTCAATAATGATTAATTTTCCAATGCCAGCAAGCACGATATTTTTGATTGTTTCCGTGGCAGTCCCTCTTAGGCATACCACGATTATGGTCGCATTTCGCATCCTAGGAAGGATATCGCATTAGCCCCGCGGAGCATGGAGTGCGGTCATTCGTAACGTAGACGAAACTTGTGGGGCGAGGCTAATTTGAAGACATGTACCTCTGCTGTGCTTCAAGCCCCCACAAACGGATTTGCCGATCATACACAGCGGCCTCATCTAGAATTTCGTAGAAGATGGCATGTGCTGTAAGCCAAGAAGGACAGTGGCAGGTGGCAGGTGGATACAGCTACCTTCTGTAATCTGTACCGGTATACTCTTGTTCCCAAGGACCTGGTCAGTCATGTTGAACTTCGAGGGCCAACACGCGGCGTCTTCTTGTATAAGATGATTCAGGCCTGAATCTTGACGGAATCGAGAAAACAACGACACATTACGTGATTTATGGCTTGTACAATGTGAAGGTGGCGTAGAACCCTCTAAAACTACACGAGCTTCACAAGATGATATGAATCCGTGGGAACATCCCAAGTTACGTGGATAATACATTGGAGGCGTAAGTAGAGTAGGTACATACACTCGACGTTAGCTAAAAACACAGTGAATGCATAAATTGATACTTTGATATAGATCGGCTACTGGGGTATATGTTAATATTTTAAACATGCAATCTTTTGGGGCCACGGTTCGATGAAAAGAAAACCGTTCAAGGTCGGCGAGGCACGCTCGCCGTGGGCAGTGGGCAATGAGGATCCATATACAAGTAGAATGTCATCCAAGAATAAATTATCCCAGTAACATGCCTTCTCCGCTGGAAGAGGCATCTCGGTCGTCGTCCAATCTACAATGGACGTTAGGAACGGCACAAGAGGAATACGTTTAGGTCCACTCACAAATAGTTCCGCTCGATTTCTGATAATATACTTAAAAAGTCCCCTGTAAATGGAGGTCAGGAACAGAATAAGGGAAAAGGATAGGCGGCCTACATAAGTAAGCGTGGGCCCGAGCAGCCGACGCCGGCGCCGTCTCTGCTCGTCGTACCGCATCCAAAAGCGTAGAGGCAACGAAACGGACTTTATGGACCTAGATGCTTGGGGTGAGAGACGTGCTCAACGCTACCGGCGACTTATACATACAAGTGATGGACCGTTCGTTGCTATTGATTGGATAGGAATGCTACGAGACTGAATTAGTATCTGTAGTGCTATCGCGGGACGATGGTCCTCACCTGTGAAGAATGTTGAGAAGGTCACTTGCTACAGCTTCCCTGTCTTCTGCCACCTGCTGCTCGTCAACTGCACCTCGCAATGAGATAATTAAATCGTCCCGATATTGCTCGATGACGAATCGGACTAATTGCTATAGTGAACGTCAATAACCCCATTGTATTTCAGCGCATTATGCACAACGAACCTGAGTGACAAATAGATTGGCCTGCATGACCAGGAAGGGGTTGAGAGCATTGGCCCGAGAAGCATTAGGGTTGTCGAAGAAGTCCTTGACCTCAGCGAAGGTGGCCTGCCGGAAACCCGCACCACTATATTCATGAGGAACATGTGTTGATTTTTGTATCGGCTTCAACCGCAGGGGCTCCGGCGCAAGACTAAGCGCCGCTGATATTCTCTGATGAAGGGACTGAACTTCTTCCAGCCTGGCCGTGGCGAATTGCCCTTGAGGGGGGCGACCGTTTGTCTACACGAATTCGGACCAATATTTCACCCAAGAGAGCAAAGATCCTCGAGATATAGTTTAAGCCGGAAACAAGGGCAGTTTTCCCGTGAGGCTGAGGGAGGTATGCGCTGGGGGTGATGCTAGGAAAGGAAAACAGGTCAGGAAAATTGGTCGGGGATAGCGTGGCAAAACCTCGGTCCTGTTTAGTACCGGTACTTACTACTCGTCATCCAACTCTTTTGGAAAGTGCACAGAACAATCTTCATCTCGAAGACATATTGGTCTACCCAAAAGGATCGACATCGATTTATCCGCTATGGCATTAAGTCAGATAGAATCGAATAAGGTAATGGGAAGCGTGGACATGCCTCCAAAAAGTAGCCAGAATGTCCTTCTTCGGACCTCACATTCGATGGGATCAAGTCCATCATATGAGGCTTCTTCGTGCATCCGCAAACTAACAGCAATATGGGCTGCTTCGCCGAATGCGGCATGCTGTGTGGCATCATGCCCTTCACAGAAATGATACGTGCAATCACTATATGATACATTAGCTTGATGAGCTGTGTGAGGCGAAGGCAAACCGATGGTACTCACAAATAACGAATGACGACATGCATAGAGGTGGGTGGGTCATACGATGCGACGGTAATATGCCGACTCGCCTCATGGCACGTCTGCGGCGTTGCGATAAGGTTTGACGGACGGGCAGTGGGTAAAACAACAAATCACGTACCTGGGCAAGCTTTCTCACAACGGGGCGCTCCATTGGAAGATATGATCGAGGCACCTGCACAAGCGTCGAGGCTACGGTCGACATGACGAGTGCGAAAAACAAAGGGTCACGCTCCTCCCTTCGCGAATGCAGATCTGCCATGAACGACGGCTTGTGCACACAAGGTGTCAATGGATAAACAAAATCGAAGAAGAGGGCAATTATGTGTGAGATAGTATCCCGAGGGGCGACATCCTCGAGTCGGTGTGGGCGATATTGATAGGATAGTGGTGGGATAGCAGATGGGGGCGGAACTTGGCTCATTTGATGCTTGTACGACCAATTATATAAGGGATAAGTGTTAAATTGTTCTGAAGGAGACGAAAAGCGTTGCGGTTCTTCATGTTTAGGGGACGCGAGCATGCCGTTGCCGTTAGAGTGGACGGACGACTCTCTTGCCACGCCGTTATAGGGCGGAGAAGGATAGTGTGGATGGTACGTATCAGCAGCGATCGGATAGCGTGATGGGGGAATTGCCGCCGACGGGATACAGGCCATGGGACTGAGCGAAGGTTCTAAGAAGGCCGGGGGGCTCTTCCGCTGACCATTCGACGGAGATAGAATGCTCTGAGGGGGACTGGCCACTGTGGTCGACACTGGCGAAAGTGAAGCCTCAGGCTCGCTATGACCATCCGGGTTCGTGGAAGCGGCCGCGGCCGCAGCTTCTTGTAGACGTCGTAGGTAGCTTTGGGCAGGGTCATAATAAGGCCTGGAAGTCTACGTGGCCGGGCAAGAAATGCTCACAGGTTAGGCGGGCCGCGCTTTTTTGGCTGGTAGTCGTAGGTGCAGGGGATGCCCAGCGTTATGCAGTGCTTGCATGATTGCTTCGGATCGTCCGGGTTCTCCCTTGCGCACCTCACCTTGCGTGCTCTGCAAGCGTCGCAGCCTGTCAAGGGGGGTGGTATGCTAAATGACGGCTCTGAACGGGAATCAAAGAAGCAGCGTACTCTGAGATTGGCGCCTAGGGAGAACGAGGAGAAGGTCAGCACATGCAGCACATATAACGAACAAGAAAGAAAGCACATAGCGGACAGAAATTGGTGATGGTGGTGAAGGTAAGAGAAAGGTGAAAGAAAAGGGTGCGAAGAGGGGGGCGGAGAAAAGTCGGGCAATCTGGGACATACTTTCGTTTACTCTTGCTGCTTTCGGTGATGCTGCAGTCGTCGGAAGGGGGCGTGGCGGAATGGGACTCTTTCTTTGGACGAGCAGCAGGCATTTGTGGGAGAGGGACAGCGTTCTGACAGAGAGTCAGTCTTTGGTTTTTATCGATTGCGTGTCAGTGTTTACCGTTCGGGCGCTTTTCTCCTCTCCCCGAATACAAAGGACGACTTTCGATTTTCTAAATCTCTACGACACGCTCACAGATCACGAGTCCTTGATCCAGGAAAATCCCCAACCGGTCAAATCCCGGTCTTACCCCACAGCCCTTCCAATAACTTGGTTATCCAGGACCGGATGCATCTTGATCAGATCAATCTCCTCTTCCCGAACCCTTCTTTTTGCGGCACCTTTAGCATTTCGGGTTTCGGAGGCATCTTAAATCCACGTGAACATATTCCCCTCCTACTCAAGAGTTACAGCAACACCTGACTACCATGCTTCCGTCGCGTACCGCCTCAACAGCACCCCCGCTACACACCGACGCCGTACGGACAGCCCAAAAGCTACCGTCCTCGTCGAACCCTCCTTTTCTCACGTAGATGGGAAAGCATCATTCGACTCTGCGCATCTCCAATTCTTTCGTGCTGTCGATGACTACGGATAGCCCTGGCTAATCGTTCCCGCAAAAACCGCTGCTCCTGGTCCGTCCACTGAGTCTTGCGCCTTAGCAACAAGTCCCAGAACTTGAAGGCAATCCCAGGCTCGTTCGCGTCCAGGGCTATGCGCATGCAGTATTTACCTACTGCAGGCGCAAGGGTGAATCCCGAATCGTTGAGCGCCTTGAGAATGTTCAGTACTAGGGTCAAACTGCTGCGGCGTTCGCCAACGTCCATTTCCCTTCGCAGGCTTGCGCGGATAAGTGTTTGTGACCGATTTGAGGGTGATTTTTCCGCCGTTGACGTCCCGGGCACGGTGTATCAGTTCGGTCGCAAGGACCACATCGTTATGGGCCAGCGCGTGGTGGAGGACAGTCCCAAAGGATACTGGATCAGGACGGATCCCTTTCTCTAGCATCCGTTCCATCATGCTGGCCGCCGCCCGTGGTTTGCGCACAGCGAGAGCAGCAGATAATGCAACATTGATGTCATGGGAGTCGGGGACTTCCTTCCGGTCCCAGATGTTCTTCAACGTTTCGAAGCCCTCGGAGAATCGTCCCAGGATGAAGAAGGCCCTAGCCAGAGAAGTTAGCGTGTAATGATGCGCCGTCGCAAGAGGTTCGTGGGCCCGGATAAAGCTCGAGAGTACTCGGTCCGTAAAAGCAGTCAAGCTTGCGCTTGATCGGTCATAATAGGCATTACCCTCGTCTATCCGAGGTTCAACATCCGACGGACGTGGAACGGGTTCATCTTCGTTGAGCTGCCCATCCTTACGGGTGGATAGATGATAAAACAGATCCACCATGCGCAACATAAGCCCAGAATGCGCCAGTATAGCATCCTTATCTTTGCCAACTGCGTATCTTTCCCACAGGTTGCGCGCATGGGTGGCAGATCCATTCATAGCCACGAACGAAATAAACCTGGCGCGGAATTGGAGAGGGATCGGCTCGTAATCATCGACTACCTGCGCAACTAATTGACGTGCCAAGTGTTCGTTCTTGCTGACATGAGTCAGATAGCCCATGAGCCATGGTAGAGCAGATCCTTGTGGGGGTGGATAAGTGTGTGTGTTGGCAATGCTATGAGAGCGCGAGAGCGCGTACACCGATTCCGCAGAGCGGGGCATATTGTGTTCGCATGCGTGCGTGTAAAACTGCCGAATGAGACCGTCGGGAACGACTGCGTTGGGTACTCCATGGTGGAACGCTGCCAATATCGACCGGCATGCGGAAACATCATCGCGAGAGGGAGTGTCCATCAGACTGTATAACGCATCCACCGTCAAGATGGTGATATGTTCGGGTATCGACACCGATGCTGCAGGAGTTCCTTCAGTATATTTCGAGCCAAGGCCCTTCCAACCCCAGTGGAGCGATGCCCTGAGAAGAGCAGCGGCTACAATGTAGTGGATGTCGTTCGTGTGGTTATCGTTTGCCTGAATAGCCTCTGGTGGGATATTCCTCGACTGTGCCAATGTCCGAAAGAGCTTGATGATCCTCTTGTCGAAATTTTTGCTCGTCATAAACCTACGTATGAGACGGAAGGCAGCGTACACGATGGAAGGAGGTCGATAGCCAATCATCCGCGCCCCCGTAGGAGCCTTAACGTCACCGAGGCGAGAGAGGAGGAGCGAATGAATAATGTCTGAGAGAAGGGCATAGTGGAGAGTTGAATTGGGTACGCCCACCAACCAGAGCGTGAGTTTCTCAACCACTTGGAGAGGGATGTCGCGTATAACTGATGGATTATTCGAGAGGGCCATGTAAGAGCAGATAGACTTCGTTGGCACCTAACATCTGCGAGTCTACTCTGGCCAAATACGCGTATAAAACGCGGTCGTGGTTTCGGTGCATCTCCATTGAACCACTGACCAAGTCTGCGACGAGGCGAGTTATAGCAGTCAAATTACCGCTCGCGATGGCTTCGTTGAGTAGTACCACCCATGGAATACACACTCTATCCAGTTGAGCAATACCCTGACATCGCAGAGCTTCGTATTCAAGCAAGTTGTCTATGAGTGGGCGAGCTTCCATCTGGCCCTCCGGCGAGGGGGCCTCCAGACGTCCTCGTTCGTCCTCAACGATGACATGATCCGTTTGTCGGCAACGCGTCGGGCTGGGCGCTCCTTGCCGACTGGGAAGAAAGCCTGACGAGCAGCGGCGTGTATTGGCGGTAGCAATTGATGGCAAGGTTGCATTCGAAGGGATGTTGCGGGACAACGGGTAACGACCAATCGAATTGAGAAAGTGGACTTGAAAAAGTAGCCGGCGACAACAGGACATAAGTCAGCTGCAGGTTCAGAAACGAACGAAGCGTTGCTGTCGGATGAGTAAATGGGAAGAATTGGGTTTGATAATAAACGCACAGCATAGCGCGTAGACCGACCTGCGCTAATCTATTGTGGTACGCGCGCCCAGTGTTGGAGAGCGTGTCGTCGTCGGGGCCTACTCGAAAATGTGAACTTGACGGAAAATTGTGGACGACACCAATGGATCCCGGAATTGTCACACCGAAGGTCACGCATCACGATGGACGCTTATCACAACGAGCGCCGAGCCTTCCGGTCAATTGCGTAGCGCCGCGCGAACAAGAACAAACAATTTTTTTTCGCGCTTTGGAGGCCAATTCGATTTTCTTTCTGAACGAACTGGTCCCTTTTCCGAAATTCTGAGTCATGGGAAGAATAGATTCTGCTTACCGTAGTTGGTTTGCTATGGCGTTCGTTCTGCACTTTTAATCTCCGCGCAACATTTGTGACTTAGCGCACAAATAGTCCCAAATTCGTTGGTGCGCAACAATTTTTCGCAGCGCAATCTTTCTACATTTCTTGCTAGAGTCTCCGGAAATGACTCGGTAAACTATAACAAAATCAAATAATCCTTTAAACACTGAAAGATGAGGAGGTACACTGGTGGGATCAGTTTTGATTTACTCTCACGGTTAGATCGTTCATACATTCCTTCCGCTGGGGTGGCGGGGCTGTATCCCGGGTCTTCCAACGGCCTAGTAGTTCAATTTAACGAGGAATAAATGTGAGTGTATGTCAGTTATGTACTGACACTCAGTACAGGATACCTTTCACTTGTAGTTGATCAAGTTAATTACAAGTTTCTAGACAATCTACAGGATTTATTGAATGTATTAAGAGTTCTCCACAGTCTCTACAATGATAGAGAATGCTGTAGCTACCTCAGGACGAGGCTCCAGCCCGGAATACCATCTGGTATAAGTGATCAGTATCAATTTTATGACCGTGAGAATACTCCTTTCAAGGAGTGGGCATTTCGGTGATACTCCACAGTGTGCGTATCAGCGTACTTCCTTGTTCTAGAGTGCACATTTCAATGAAAAACTATGTCCTGATTTATTTACCTAATCCTAGACCCTCTACAGGTTGTTTTAGAGGAGTTGCGCTGTAAAAAAAGTTGCGCTCATGCGAGGTTTTGTGACCATTTGCGCGCTAAGTCACAAAATGTTGCGCGGAGATTAAAAGTGCACAATGAACGCCATAGTTTTGCCCCCAGAAAACGGCACTTTTGGTGGAGATTTGATGTTTTACGACCGTAATTTGGTGAAGGTCGTTCAACTTCCATCAACTCGAGGCTTGCTGACGTGGCGCGCGCCTAATTCTTTGAGCTTATGGTGTACGCACTGGATATCGATGACAACTCATATGTGCGCTCCTAGCGTTCATAGATGCTGCGCAAATAATAGCTAGCATCCATCTACCTAGTCTAGGAATATACACTGAATCCTTGCTCTAGCACTTCGAAGCGAGCTACCGCCGGAGCGGCCCGCGGATCCATATTACTTTTATGTGACTTTCTGGAAAGCGCGAAGCACCAAGGCCCCTTCACTACGGCCCCTTGCCTTTCTTCAGGATGAATGCAGATATCCGATGGCGCATAACAAACGCAACAAATACCGAACCACCCAGCAGCATTCGAATTCATTGGCGAGGCCTGCTTCCCGGAAAGCCACGGATTGAATCCTGATTCAGTGGTGGGGAATTCTAGGTAAGGATTAGCGAGCCTCACTGTTCCCTCAATCCTGTTGCAGATGATTAAGATCCAGCAGCTATCACTCATTTCGGCAAAGGAAGCTTGAAAGCACTCAGGTATGGATGCTTATAGACCCTGTAGCGGCGCATCACGCAAGATCATACATGGTGACAGGTACGGCCGCATTCAATGCGTCCCAAGGGCACCGGATTCAAATGCCACTCGTCAATGAAATCAGGTCACGACTGGGGTCTCCCCCCTCAGTGAAGTCCGCAAATCTCTCATTTAGGAATTTCGTACGGCGATGCTGCTGCGTGCATTCCAAAAGTTACGGTCCTATCCGGGCTTAATAGAGGCAAAGCAGAGTTACGCTCGAGTTAGCACTTCCTGAAATACACATCCCTCCATATGGGCATGTCAGTGTTTGAAGGGTATGTCTCATCGTTCTTCTGCGGGGCCCCTACGTGCACCGACGGTTGTTCTTCGGTAGTATCCTGGAAGCTCAACGGAATTCGAACTATGTTATTACTCGATTTGATAGCCAGGCTCTGACTGTCCTTCCCAGCAGGATATCAATAGAAGACGTCAGACCTTCGCTTCGCTAGGCCGCATCGCTTGGCTTTCTCTAACAATTGCCATAATTTACTGTGAAGCAATGGTTCAGAAGGGCTTCTTCCACGCGGCTCCTTCAATTCAAATGTATCTCCTTGTATTGGCCATCTGGATAAACAGACCCTTGAGCTTACGTCGTTCGCCATTTCAGGCTTCGAAAAGATTTCGCCCTTGAATCGATTCTAATTATCCACGCCGTTGATTTACGGCGACTGTTTGCCATCATGGCGGGGCCATCACCTAGAGCCACCCGTTCACTCCGTGTATCGGCGTGTAAATGACGGTTCAAACGGAAAATTTACCCAGTGGTGGAATGTGGGCATCTAAACATTCTTACCCCATACCCACTATGGTGTGATAGCGATGCGCCGGGACCCCGAAGGCTCAAAATCTCCCTTTTCTAACAGGCCTTGACCACACTTTTGCATTGTGCTTCATGGCGTAATGCTGCCGCCATCTATGGCCCAAAAGCCAATCAAGCTGCTTCACTACTGAGTTCTCACCACACGGAAGCAATCCTCCGTCAGTAACTACGCACGCGAAATTGGAAAGTGATTCTCAGTAATTAACATGAATTGACATGGGAGTGATGCACATCCGACGCTCGCCAAGCGATACATTGGCACATTACGGTACTTCAGGACGAATGTGCTGCTTGATTTTTATCTCGGTTGAGACCCACCATGACTCGTCGGAGTGGCATATGGCGAGTCCAGAACTTGCCCCACCGCAATACTGCCTA
Organism: Pleurotus eryngii var. eryngii; assembly: GCA_029467805.1. Lineage (NCBI taxonomy): Eukaryota > Fungi > Basidiomycota > Agaricomycetes > Agaricales > Pleurotaceae > Pleurotus > Pleurotus eryngii. The sequence goes on from SZVJ01000011.1 coordinate 1,835,675, forward strand.
CATTGATTTCGCGCGCACCCGCCTGCCCGTCGGCCTCGATGCAAACTTTGATTGTATTCACGCGCGTTACAGGCACCGCGGCCCCCAGTGATAGTGGCCGACGTCGCTTGAGCGTACCTTTCGGTCGAAACTTGGTCGGCGTCGTGCAAATCCTTATCCTTTGAGAAAAATCGGAATCTCTCGGATGGGATACAATTTATTTCTCGTGAAAGATTCGGATTCATGTAAACAACCTAACTCTCAAGCACGATCTGCTAGACTCGGATGTATTGACTCGAAGGTGAGATTGCGGGTGATTTCTGAGCCTAAGGACATTGCTATGACCCTAAAAAGGTCATCTGAGTACTTACTTGGTGGGAAGTAAATGGGCGCTCGGCAGTACTAGTAGGCGCTGGTCGCGTGGTCGTCGCAGTGACCGCGACTTCAAGTGCACTTGCCACATCTCGGTCGATGCCATGGGGGCCTCACAATCATCGTCTCAAGCCCAGCCACCATCCAAAGCGCTGCATGTTCTCCGTGTAACGCCTTCGTCTCCGGCCTCAAAAACCCACGATCGAGCCCTTCTTTGATTTCATCGTAGGGTTCGAAGGGACGAACTGTCTTTACACCATAACATAGACGTGTCGCAGCTTGAGAAGATAGTCGAAGACCATGAAGAAAGGACTCTCAATCTTCTCGTTTGGAACAGCAAAAGCCAGGACACAAGAGGTCCGTCAAGCTCTCTATGAGCTAATATCCTCTGAACTCATCGTGCAGAGCAGTGGTTCCTATAATGCCTTCGCGCCAGTGGGCACTCACACATACGAACTCACCCGGAGGCAACGAAGCATCATTACAACCGTCATTGCTTGGCCTCAGCATGCGGATGTGCCAGCCCGACCTTGCGATGGACAACGTGTGGCATGTCCTAGATGTCTTGGAAGGAAGTCCTGCGGAAAGCGCGGGTCTCGTACCGTTCGGTTGACTGGATCATTGGGTGGTCAGGTGGCGCCCTGAGTGCGGAAGGAGACTTCTATGACCTTGTAGAAGCTGTACGCATGATTATTTGACAGCTAAGTAATGGCTGACATGCTGTTCTAGCATGCCGACAAACCACTTAGGGTTTACGTGTATTCCCATGACTTTGACAACCTTCGCGAGGTTGTCCTTGTTCCGAACCGGCATTGGGGGGGAGAGGGCTTATTGGGTTGTGTCTTTGGGTTTGTTGCTCAATTGCTGGCGTGCCTCTCATGCTCATACTATTCATAGTTTCGGCCTATTGCACCGCATTCCCCCTCAGCCGACTGATCGCCTCCCCGGTTCAACTCCGCCAGAGCTGAGAGACGCTTCGGACGAATACGAACAGCAAGCTCTCTTCGTCCCTGCTGATTCTGGTGTGCATGAAGTATACGACGACCAAAATTCAGGGCCGTGGCAACACCGAGACGACCATCCCCGCGTGCACCATACCAACTCCCACCATGCAATACCAACGGGGAATCTTGATCATACATAGACCACTATGACCATCAAACGACGAGCCCTTATCATACATCGTTCCGTCTCGTCTGCCTCCATCTCGCCGATGCCAAAGCCCTGCACCACGCCACTTTTTCGAAGCAAGATGCCCCCCTCTTCTGCCGCTGGAGGAGTGTAAATATAATCCATTGTAGACCGGTCCCTAGCTCGAAACTTCGAACAAGGTAGACAAATATTTCAACTCCGGAAACAGTGTTGTTCTTTTGCTTCCACGGCGGCCCCGCATTTGTGTGTCGTGACCACAGTATGGGAAACTAATGCTGATCGGACGCAGTGGCCTTCGGGCCGCTGCCCTACTACAACGGAAGATTTACGGGTATGATTGCTCTTCTGAGTCTGAGAATTGACCACGATTTGTAGGAAGAAGCTAACCACCTGTTGATCACGCTAGAGTGACAACCAATCATATCAGTATGGATGCATTTCCTTCTCAAGCTCGGTGACCGCCCGTCATTCAGAAGAAAGACAGCTGAATTGGATTTGAAAACGCGCTCCAACATGGGGCCCGCTTCCCGCTGCATTTTTTGCCGGTGAAAGATGTATAAAGAGAATTCGTACCACACCACATCGTGACCTAAACCAGCATTGCAAAAATGAGGTTTGCCTTCTTCGCGATAATATCCTCGCTACTCCCTGTAGCACTCGCAGCATTTGGAATCACTACCTCGGGATCAAATGTCGTAGTGGATTCTGGAGCCGGTCTTGTCACGACAGGTAAACCGATCAATGTACTCAGAGGATTTAGACGGAATAACTTGCGGCTAGTTGACTCAAACAATGGGGACATTACCTCCCTCGTATTCAACGGCAAACAGTTACAGGACTCGAGCAAATTCACACAACTCAGTTCTGGACTGGGTAACGGATGTCATGGTTTGCATTGGCAGACTAATTAATGATATTTATCATAGGCTCTGCAACCGTAACCCATTCAGTCACTAACAATATTGCTGTTGTCACCATCAAGACAAGCACTATAGTAAGAAAACATCTTTCGCTCTCGGTTTCTTTAATGTCTTATTTTTTCAAAGACGCATTATTATATCGTTCGGTCTGGCTCCAATACTATTTACATTGGTACGCCCACTTCATGTTGCTTCAGTAACGCAGCACTAATGCTGGTCCACATTTGGTAGGTACATTCGCATCTCAAGAACCGGATGTCGGGAATTACGGTTTATTGCCGATTGTCGAAGTCCGCTCTGCCTAATGGCATTCCCGAGGCCGAGGTAGGTCGTGTGCTCTGACATGTCACCGCTGAATTCAAATCATGCCTGCTAGATGAACGGCGGCGCTGTCGTCGAAGGGTCCGATGTCTTCAGTATCAATGGCCAGACTCGATCCAAGTTTTATTCTAGCGTACGTCAACTACCTATGACGCGGCCTTGTTGCCAGATTAACGGCATTTTGTCTCACAGATCCCATTCATCCGGGACCAGGTGGACAGACTCTTACTTTGGTTCTCTCATCCACACATTGACGTCAATTAGGTCCATGGTGTAACGGGATCGGGCGTTGGCGTGTTCATGATCATCCCCAGCGTCAGCTACGAGACTTCATCAGGCGGGCCCTTTTTCAGAGGTAGCTTTTTCCTCGACGCCATACCCACTTCCCTGACCGACTTCCCGAAGACATCAATAACCAAGGAAGCGCACAGCAGGAGTTATACTGGTATATGAACAGCAACCACGAGCAAAGTAGGCTTACTTGAGAACATCGCAGCCACCTTTACTTACCAGTCTGCGGCTAATTAGCGGAGTCGTACCGCACAGGTTTCTTCGGTCCCTATGCTATGGCAGTTACCACTGGCGGCGCTCCGTCAGCCGATTTAGATACTTCCTTCATGGATTCTCTCGGCCTTCAGGGCTACACAGCTGCCTCCGGCCGCGGCACAGTCTCTGGCACTTACTCTGGTACACTCTCGGGCCCTGCAGTGACTATCGGGTTCAAGGTCGGCCCACTGCAGCATCAAAATATCGTACGAATGGTGTTAACGAACCATTTAGAATTCTGCAAATCAATACTGGGTATCAGGCTCCGGGTGCGTGCCGTCAAATTGAATTGAATGCATCTACTCCGCTAACGAATGTGCTTATAGCGGTTCATTCACGAGAACCTTAATGAAGCCTGGTACATATACCGTTACTTTATTCCAAGGAGAACTTGAAGCGGGCACAGGCAGTGTAAGTGCTGAAGTCACCTGTGGCGCCTTCGTGTTTTAACCCAAGCCACAGGTTTCCGTCTCCGCTGGACGCACTTCCTCAGTAACTTTGACATCTTCATTAAGTCGGCCATCTACGATCTGGAGCATCGGTAAGCGCGCGTCCACCCTTATCATCTTTTTCATAGGCTCAGCAAGAGTGTTACAGGCACTGTGGACGGTACTCCTGCGGGCTTTAAGAACGCAGATAAGATCGAACACATGCATCCGTATGTTTCTGAGCTCGTGCTCTATGCCTCTCAAGGTGCCAAATTATTTTCCATTAGCTCGGATTCGCGAATGTCATCATGGGGTCCAACGACATTCACTATTGGAAGTAGCTCCATTCCCGACTTCCCCATGGCCCAATTCAAGGCCGTACGTCGTTATGACTTTCGATGCCACAGGTGCTGAGCACCTTATCATCTAGGTTAACAACCCTACGACAATCAAATGGACCGCTTCGTCTTCTCAGATAGGTGTGTTTCGGGATAATCACCTCATGAGAGCTAGCATATAGAGTAACATGAACGCTAACCTTTGTGAAGGTGCTAGAACCTTGCGAATCCGCACCACAGAAGCCTTTGCCGGCGGTAGACCACAGATAACCGTGAACTCTTTCACATCCGATGCACCCGCTGGTTAGTAATTCTCGTTCTCGCGAGATACACCTTTGATACCTAAATAATGCAGCACCAACGGCCGTTGATTCCAGAGGGTCAGTAACGGCACAATCTTACCCTCCTACTACGGCCTAACACATATATCCACTCTCGTAGTGTTACTCGCGGTACATGGAGGGGTCTCAACCAGGTCTACGACTTCGCAATTCCCAGCGGAGCACTTAGTAATGCCGCGTGCATTGATTACAAGCGCGCTACTAACTCTTTTCTCTAGTTTCTGGCAGCAACACTATTACCATCAACGTTATCAGTGGTTCTTCTGGCGACGGGTTCCTTAGCCCCAACTTCGTGTATGATTCTGTCGAATTGTTCTAAATATCGTTTTGTATGGAGACGGCGCATAATAGTAACGCTGATTTCGACATCACACACTAAATTGGATGTACTCATACTCAGTCAGGACCGGGTACATTGCGCCTGTGTCATAGCTCGTCGTCGTCCCAAAACAGTACTTTAATGCATCGCTGGCATCCTCCACTCAATCGCATCCTCCACTAAATTCATTCCTTTTTCTGGAAGTACGGGTTCAACTCTTGGGCGTCCACTTCCATGCCTCGGCGTCTGTTGTATGTCCTCCGACGTTCGTTGCAGACGACAGCATGCGCTTCCAGATTAGGTCGAGAAAATCATGATGTCGTGAGTTTGTCCATGTGCTATTTCATTCCCTCCCGCGGCATTCAAGTCAATTGGTTTCCGAGGTAAAGAGTGTGGACACGGTCGCACCATAAAAGTGCTGTATTTGCAAAGGCGTCCCTGAGGCAGAGAGTCAAGTTACCACTCGGAAAGTTCGAAGCGATTTCAAATGCCAATGTAGTCAGACGAGAAGCGCCCGCCTGGGAAAATAGTCCCATATATGATTGCGTGACGCGTGGACGGACGTTGCAAAGTTTCCACCACGGCGCAAGGGCAGTTTCGTCTAAACCTTCGATTTTTGTAAGTTCACGACTCGACATACGACTTCAACATGGGTGGAGCTGGTGTGTCCTATTTCTACTCGCTGGATTACCGCCGTCGCTGACCTTCACGTCGACCCCCTTGCTGCGACGATAAGGCTGGTTATTCTTATTCGCGGTCTTGATGGCGGCCGCTCTGCTTTTCACCAGTGTTTTCTTCGTACGCCCCCTCTTATTGCAACCACCAGAAAGCACTGACCACGGTTAATAGATCATCATGTTCTCCGACTTGGAATGCGACTACATAAATCCATAGACCTCTGCAACAAACTAAACCAAGTCAGTGCGCTCCCTCTTCTGACGCTCCCTGCTTCTGATCCTTTCCTTTTCGCGTATAGTTCGTGCTGCCAGAGAACGGAGCTCATGCTTTCCTCACTGTACTCTTCTGCTTAGTGGTCAATGGATAGCCTTCGGCTTGAACCTGCCCCTTGTCGTATTCAACGCCCTGAAGTATGCCTATCGTTCGCTCTTCCTCGGTTATCCAACTTACCTCACGCGACACAGAATACAAAAGAATAACCACATGTTCGACGCTACAGAGATCTTCCGCAACATTCCGGACCACAAAAGGGAGAGCTTCATAAAGCTAGGCTTCTTACCTGTTGTCATTCTTCTACTATCTCTACCGGTGAGTCTTGCGCAGCACTTTCCGTTCCGCACGCCTTACGTGTCCCCCTAATAGAATGATTGTCGCCCTCATTGCGGAGAGCGAGTAATATCCCGTGTTGGCTTAGAACTTGTCGGGGCCAAGGAAGGATGCTTGCCGCCGTAGTCGTCCAGGAAGTTCGTACGATCTATGTTTCACGTTCATTGCTTAATGGCCCGCATTGCACATCATAATATGACATTCGCCAGTCGATATAAATGATTCTGAGTGATATGCGTAATATATGATGGTACGGAGAGTACGTCGATCACATCAAAGAAGTATATGTACGAACCACCAACCCAACATCGCCCCTTGCAAGAAAGAGAGCAATGTCAATGGGTGCTAAGACGTCCGAATTGCTCAGAACACGGCCTGACACTCCAACAACCGCGTACATTGCCAAAATAATGACAAGGCAGTTGTGAGCAACATGGGGAAGATTATGGCCGTGCTGCCGCACGAAGGAAATTTTCATTCTCTGATCAGATTGATATATGGTCAATCGTGTGAAAGCTTGGTCAGCATAGGGGTCATACAGATGCAAGTTGTGGTAAGTAACAGGTGTTCATGAACTTGGCGGAATGAATTCGAGGTTCTGCACAATAACGGGCCAGACTTCGAAGGAAACACGCTGAGTCGGGGTTGTTTTTATGGACAAATTGCGTACCTTCTTCGAAACCTGGATGGTGACCAATACGAATCTGATGCCAAACATCTCTCATAGCCTTGGAGTCACGGATAGTCGCCCAATTCTTGAGGAAAAAGTCCACCTCAACTACAGAGACGGTTAGCGTCAGCAAGGTAAGGGAAAGGATGGGGATATGTAACTGACTCGACGTATATCATCGAAGGCTGCGGCGAACGGCGAGAAGAATACCTCGTACGCGATGTTATCGGCGGTCAACGATTTGTATATATGCTACGGCGGTCATGTCTTGGGAATTCACCTAAAGGTAAGTGGGAATCGCATACCTGCGAAGCCCGTTCCTTCAATTCGACGAGGTTTAACCCTGGTTCACACAGTCACGCGTTGGTTAATAGCTATAGTCAAAGCGCTCGAGAGACGCACGATCGGCGATACGGTAAACAGCCTTCGCTGAACAAGGCCTCAGCTTTCCTGGGTTTGATTCCATCCACTGCGCAATCCACTGCCTTCTTGACGTTGCCAAGACTGAATGAGCGTTTCCAGTGGTTGGCGTGTTCCCTTGAACTGTGGTCTGGTGCGCATTGTTGGTGGGAGTAACGGGAGAAGCTGCATCTTCGTGTGGCCAACGAGAAGGAGGAAGAGAGGGGCGCGAAGACAATCCAGTCCGTGTAAAGCTATAACGCAGCACAGATGAGTGACTTTCTCAGCCAAGAAAGCAGGTACTTGCCCAATACAAGACTGCATGGTAAGTAGTGTAGGCAACATCCTTGACGATTACACGTCGCTTCTTTGGGCCAATGTCGCCACTTTGCTCTACTGAAAGGAGGCGATTCGTGGTGCCCAAAGACACTTCTGGAGCTTCCGTCGAGGTACTCAGCTCACTGTTGGGATTCGTCTTTGGTCAGGGAGGAGACATCATCAGCATGGGCCGAACGGCCTTCCATATACTCGTCATTTCCAGCTGCCACATCGTTAGATTCCTTCCTCAGTATGACTGGGCCGTCAGCATCTTCGGGGATTGCCCGTGTAGTCGTTGTGGCCGGTTCCTCGGTGTCATCATCCTCGTCATCTGAATCACTGTGCATGTTCCCGACTGTATCGTGTTCTTCACACAGGCTCGCACCTTCTTCGAAAGCCACGAGGCCACTATTATCTACGTTGGTTTCAGCGAAGCCAGAGTTAAACACTGACCAAAATTCAGCGCCGTCGGTGAGATACATGGACCTAACACTCACTAGCATCAAAGTACTCTGCCCTGCTAAGAATGCGTTTGGATGCCCATATCTTCCTTGCAGATTGTATGGGTTGCCCGCGCCGCGGTAAGATAAACTCCACATCGGAGTACGTAGGGTCATCGAGTAGAGCACCGACCGTGTGTAGGAGGTCCATCGGTACAGATTTCCTCCGCATTGGAGGAGGAGGAGCTGGCGGGCCGGGGGTTCGTGTGATGGTGCATATGATAACAAACGCATCGCGATTCTGTGTAGGCCATCAGTCATACGTGAATGCGTAGAAGGAACGAAGAATACCCGATTAGTATTGTTATTATAGTATACCGCGTCTCGTTTGGCGAACTGCGCCCTGTAGGAACATAAGTGAGTGCGCTTGGTAACCTGAGTCTGGTCATGTTGATTTACCATCCCCAGTTAGCTGTCTAGCGTCAACCATGAGTCTCAAATTTGTAAAAAGCCTAGAGGGCTTGCCTCTTGCGTGAATGTATGGTTCTGCGCCTCTTTCACGTTGTACACCGACGTTTTTATTGACGCTGAGTGGTGTTTTTGCCTTGTGCCAGGTATTCTGAAGTGATCAAACGTCACTCACTTAGTAAGTTCAAATGAGAACTTATAATTGCCTTCTCGAACCCATCTAGAAATGTGATGTGAGGCCACACGTTGCGTACGTGATAAAAAGTAAGAACGCTTACTTTCCGTCGTTCAATGCCTTCTCCTTCTCCTCGACAGTTGGCTATGTAGTCTCCTGTTGAGGATCTCGTTATTGAACGCAAGTAAGGCACTCTTACCTCACAACATAGGTAAGACTGATATAAGTTCCAGAGGCAGCTTCTGCACCTTCCTTGTCTTTCGAAGGCCCTGCGTTCGGGTAAAAGAGAATCTAAATCCACGGCTGAATATGAGACTTGGTTCGGGCCATCGAGGCTACTGTTACCTGCCAACGACCACCGGCAAACTTCATTGACTTGGTCACCTTTGACCTTCGCCTCGCCCTTGCTATCCTATATTGCAGCTAAACGTTCCATCTGCCGTAAGAACACTTGGCGTACGTAGAATCAAACAAGTTCTTCAATCCTTTGACTGTCCACTCAAAGGTGGTTGATGTACTTTCAAGATATTCATTGGTTTGAGTGTCCACAGTAGGCATACTATGCTTCTGTCGTATTAGTATAGCCTAGTGTAGCAGTGGAGGGCCGATGTCGGTGGGAACAAATAGTAGGTGGTGACCTTGAAATAGGAGCTGTGGCTCTGAACGTTTTAGCGGTGGGGCAGATTCAGGGGCTAGACAGAGATCCATGCGAAAAACGTTTTATATATATGATGTCGATGTCTTCGAATATATGTGTGTAGGCGATGTACAGTACATCTAGAATATACTATGTGCATCTAAAGAGAGCTCCGAGGTATCATTCGTAGTGCTATATATGGGGGCTGGGTAATAGTAAGCAAATGTGATGGGTGTGCCAAGTGTGCATTCTCAGCATTAAAATCAATCATCATTTCATGCCAATTTGTAGTGAGCTTCAAGGGCCTGCTATGTCTCTCATAGCCTCCCTTGGCTTCTACGTCCGTGTAGGATTGATTATTGCCTGTCAGCCCGTCAGGCATGAAGATGACCGTCTGCCTCTTCGCGTCATCATCGAAGTTGTCTTTGTTACCCTCCTCGGCGCGGGTGAAGGTCTCCATCTAGTAAAGTTCGTGGCGTCAGATCGGGATAGGTGCAGTAGACAATTTTACAAACCTGAACATGAACACCTGATTTAGTTTGGTTCCGTGGCACAGTGACCTGGGGTCCTCCGGGACCACTGCGAAAAGCAACGTTGGACCCTGTCTGTCCTGTCGAGGCGCCACTGCCAGAATGTCAGAATCCGGAGGCGAAGGAAATTTTTGGAAAGCATACTATATCTCAGCGCCGGGGTTGTTAAAGTTCGTGAGACGGCGAACAGCGCGGCATGAGACAATCTATAAAAGGTCAGCAACAAGATCTATCACTGGAAATGCGAAGGACCCACCGTCGAAGCTACGGCTGCTGGAACGTTGAAGATGACGCTCATGATTGGATTCAGGTTCAGGATCATAAAGACGCTGGCAAGGGTGTTGGCGATGAAGGCGATGAAGAAGAAAATAAGACCATCGGCGAAGATCATTTTGCCGAGTCGGTTCGCGGTAGACATCGATGTCTTGACGCGGTGGTTTTCGCTGTTGACCCTTCCGCTCATGCCGCCCAGCTTGTAAGCAGTCAGTAACATGACGATCAAGTCGAATGCCATGGAGTATATGAACGTAGCCGCGAGGATAGTGTTGTCGGTTGAGGTTATGATGCAAGTTTTCGCCTCGTCTGACCATTCGGCGTCGAGAAGAACACCTTCGCAATGTAGCTGGTAAGTTTTTAGCCCTCAGTTTCTAGTATTGTAGTTCACCTTGCAAAATCAGAGCCCAGTGACCAAGTATTATCACCACCAAGAGGCATATGACCCACTTCGCCCGTGACCAAATCGCAATTCTTTACGACGCGTCCGTTCAGAATGGACACACGACAGAGTCTGGGGAAATAAACAAACGTTCGAAGGGACAAGTTGATCGATGCGAGTCCGACGGCAGCATCGCCTGCCAGTTGGTTAAACGTGTAAAGCGCCTGGCAATCTACTGGACTGTTTTAAGAGTTAGAGAACGCGTTCTGGGGGTGAGGTACTGGTGAACGCACGTTGTGGTGTCGAGGGCAATGAGACTAATCATGCACGATGATCAGATAGAATCAGAGTTTATGAGACCAGTGCTACTTACATCCCAATCAGCGCAAAAGAAGAGGAGGTATCGGTCTGCAAAGTAGAAGATCTACGAGCCACGTGAGCTGTTGATAATGGGTGCCCAAGATGTAACTCACCAAAGGCCATCGGAACTTCCGCTTCCCAGACAGATACTGCCAGTCGAAGTCCAGTGACAAGAACCACTCCCACCTTTACGATCTTACGATTCAGTATACGGATTATAGATGGTACAAAGATACGAACACGTAGACCCCGAAGAGTGCATGCATAAACTGGGTGAAAGCAGCCGCATTCTGGGCCACGACCTGAGGGGACATCCAATCCGTCATTATGTGTAAGAAGCCGTCGCGGAAAGGGGAGGCGGGTAGCGGGTGTGAATTCCAGAAGTCTGAGTGATCTTATATCAATGGGACCCAAAGCCGTTGAAAGTTTTGAAGCAAAGAAGGGCCGGTATGCTGCTATCGGCCAGTCGAGAGTTTATGGACTTCCCATAGGCGCAGACGGAAACAAGGTAGCCCCTGTTTGTGTCCAACCCTGCAAGAACCCTGGATCAATAGTAATTTCCATAGTTGGTCAAAAGTAGAACATGCAAAAGGTTCCGAGAACAACAGAACTGTACCTTGCTTGACGACAGACGACAGACCCTGATGTTGATCGTATGGATTTGTCCAAGATAAGATTGATTTTGGTACCAGTAGCGCTTTTTTGTTGACTTACGGGAGCTTCTACTGCGAGCAAGCAAGGGAGTCAAATCAGGTCAAATCATGTCATTCACATATCTCCACGCACGATACTTACAAGTCATTCATAATAACGTCTTATCTTCCAACAGGTCGGGATGGTATTGCACGGTACGATTGCCCCACAACGGTTTAGGTAGGGCTTCTCTCGATCTTCCCAACTTCGAGAGATCTTTTTTTTGCTCAGATCAGATTCGTTAGTAGAGGATTTGGCCGCGCGCTTTCCTATCTTGTCAAGGTACAAGTTCATTGCTGGGGGCTGCTCCAATACTGACATAAGGAGGAGTAAAGCGGGGAATACTAATCAACCAAGCATCTTGCGGAAGTCGTCTTGCCCTTTTCCTTGCGAAGGCTGGGAGCTCGAGGCAGAGGCTACAGTTTCCAACATTGTTTGGAGGTTTTTTTGGACCACGGGAATGTCCTAAACCTGCTCGCGGCCGTGAAGCAGCTGAGCGAGGAACAAACAGACCCCCTGCCCTAGCCGAAGGCACAGTAGACCTTACCGCTTGCTCCGATATCTCCTCGGAGAGTTGCAATACGTGTCCCTCGTACTCAACAGCTTCGGTTCGTAGCAGTAATTTACCTACGTCCTATACAACTGGATTATGAGTTGCCCCACTCAACTAGATAGTGGAATGAAGACATACAGCGGCGCTTTGGAGTTCAACGACAGCTTCTCCCTTTGCTTGGAAGACTTCCACGCGTTTGATGGGAGCAAGCTTTTCGAATGTCTGGTGTAGTAGCCCTTCCTGTGTCGCAGGTGGGAGACCACGTACACGCACAGACCGGTTACGTTCGTCGGCACGTTTACTGAACCCAGACTCAAGACCACCCCTAGCCGGACACATTTAGTCTGGAAGTGAGTCGAGATGTGGGGAAAACTTGCCTTTCTTTTACGCGGACTTTTTGGTTGGCCATCGTCACAGCAATGCGACGCTTCTTCAGCTCATAGTTATTCGCAGCAAGTGCTGCTTGTGCATGCCCCTACGTGCGAGGGCCACCGTTAGGATGGTTGCTTAGGCGCAATATAGTCACCGTACCTCGTCCTCGAACTCAATAAACGCAAAGCCCTTGCAATGACCATCGTCGAAAGTAGCCATCCTCACATCCTTGACTGGGCCATACTAGGGCAATCAAAATCAGGATAGTGTTTTCCATGGTCGCAATTAGGTGTTCTGACCGTTTTGAAGATTTTCACTAAGTCGTCTTTGGCCGTGAACTTGCTCAGGCCGGCCACATAAACCTCCTTTTCGTTCGCATCTTGGTCGGTCCTTTCTTTTCTCCGTCCAGGATTTGATGTGTAGACGTTCAGTGCTAACCCGGGTTCTAACTCGAGGCCGTGCAGAAGGAGAGCTTCTTGCGCAGCCCCCTAAGAATACGTGAGCATAAGGTGATAGTCCATGAACGTACGAACTGACTGGTGATGTATATTGGACATAACAGAACCGACGAGTATTCTTAAATTTCTTACTGGGCCAACGAACGTCGAAGAGAGTTCCGTACTACATACGAGGGAAATGAGTTGCTTGCATATAATATAGGATAATCAATAATCTCGTACCTTTCCAAACAATTCCCTGATAGATGCATCGTCCGACTTCTCTGGGAAGTTGGTGACATACAGTGTTGACTTCCATGCCAGGTGAACGGAAATCTCCTGCTCAACTACACGCTTCTTATCCTTCGTCAGGGCGGCCGGGACACTATCCTAAACACTACTGTCAGTAAAAACTATGGTTGCGGGTAAGAAACGCATTCAAAAGTTAAATCACCCGTTCATTGAATTCTACAGTTGCCACTAGGGCGCTTGGTAGTTTCGTTATCTTGACCTCCCGGATTTTGCCGCACTGGTCGAGATATCGAGATGAGTGGTCGGGCTCTGAGGGAAACACAGTCGAACTTACATCTTTGAACAGAGCCGTGAGATCATCCTCCGTTACACTGTCGGGGAGATCCGAGACGAAGACCGTACAGTTCTCCCGATCCCTACGGCTCTCCAGTCAGCACCTTATTGGACAATCACATGTGCCTTGTACCTCTTTAATGGTGGCGATGGGACTGCTAATTAGTGTTAGCTCCTGATGCTTTAGCACGATAAAATAGCAACCCTACTAGTTTTGGCTTTCTTATGTGATTCTGCAGGAGGGGTCGGCTCGCTTTCGGCTTTCCGTTTCTTACTCAAGTCCAACTCTAGGAGAGGGGCATCCACATCCATTGCGACAGCCTGTTGCTGGTCGGGGGAGCCAGAATGGGTCTGAATAGCCTCGGCAAACGTGAGCACTCGCTGCTTGTTGCTCGACCGCTGTCTGCGCCGCTTGATACGAGGCCTTTTCGGCTTCCTAGCTCGACTATTGAGTGATTATCCACGATCGAAGAGAAATGTAATACTACCTTAGCACGACGCATATTGACTTGGTACTGTGCCTTCTCAATCCGATCCAAGCAATATTCAATATCTTGAACAGTGCCATACAGATGTTCGAAGGTTAGCCAAGCATCCCAAATAACCTCTGGCCAATCGAGATTCTTCGTGTGTATGTCCTTATATACCGCTCTTGCCGCGTCGTGTTTATCCTGTTTGCTACATCATTCACTTTGAATTCATAAACAAGGGAGCCATCGAGTCGGGGGCTTACGTTAAAATATCGATGTACGATGTCCATGCAAGATAGCTGGACTTGAGGTGCCTAGCTGTTTGATGCCATACTTCTGCACCCTGGTCTGGGAGGTCTGCGAGCCGCAGGTACTGCATACTAGAGGTCGACATACTGACAGGCTGTCGGTGTGTTGACTGTTGACTCACGATGTCTGCCAAGTTCTTTTCCAAACGAAACCTCGGGTCTCCGGTAGGTGATGCTGCTCGTGGTATGAACAAAGACAGAGTCAGAATGCTGGTGGATTATGTACCTTTTCGAACAAGGCTGATGCCTTGCTGGAGGGCATTAATGAGGGTGGCAAAAGCTTCTTCATCTGCGTAAGCACGCTTGTGAGATAAAGAATCCCTGCGTGATGACCAGCATACGGACCTGCGACGCCAGCCTCGATTCGCCGTCGTTCATGACCTGCCCAAGCCAATGTCAAAGGGACAATTTGCTCTGAATCGAGGTGTATCAAATTCGTTGACATGGCTTTGTCGTAAACGTCTAGAAAAATTGCGGTGGAGCAAAATTACCATCTTAAATGAGATGTAGTTACCTGAAGCCGAGCCACGATCGGCTGGAGCATCCTGAGAGTTCACGACACGTTCCTATTATATGAGAGTCATGTTTGCATTCCGAGTGTATTAAGAGGCGAAAACGCGCACCAGATAGCGAATATATCTTGCCCAGACCTCCCCAGAACCAGGAACACTCTTCGTAGCTCGCTTAAGGACTTGAAGCTCCATTTCTTCGTCGGCTGCTTCATGAAGGCGCTTCATATACGACGTCAACACTTTCTAAGCAACAACATAATCCACGCAAAGCTTTACCAGTGTATCGCAGTAGCCTATCCAGAATGCGCGCAATGCCGCTTCAGCGCCTGCATCGCTTTCGAAAAACTGTTTAGATGCTTCTGCTATAGCCCGTTCATAGACTCCTTTTAGGACAAATAAATCTGGATATCTTGCGCGTCGTTCTGCAGCGATGTATCGCGCGAAGGTGTCAAGAGAGTTGTTGCCTTGAACGAGACTCGTCTCGAAGCTTTCGCGGCGCTCGTAGGCTTTGGTGCCCTGTGAACGTATCTTCGACGCCGATACAAGCAAAGATTCGTATTCTGCTGGTGGTTTGTAGTTTGTAGTAAAGGTCGAATACGACTGAGCAGTGTCCTCAAGTGCTATTATTGGCGTATGAATGGAAGTCAAGATACGATTTTAGAGAGTCACGCACTTGAATGTGGTTGACGTAGGCGAGTCAAATGTAGGAGCTGAACACGCTCAACTAACGGTGCCCGGTCCTCGGTAGCCGAAGCTTCCAGCTGCGACATTTCCCAGTCTCGCTGGATATCCCACAGTAGATGACTCTAATTTGAAATAAGGAAGGGACGTGGGATATGTGCATTCATACTGACCTGGGTGAGGTGTTTCTATCCCCTTGCCCACAATATTAGATATCTCCTCACGCGTCCAGTCCGTTGTAAGAATATCTCCAAGCCCCTCAGGTCGTTCGGCTGCTCCAGAACTATATTGGGCGTGCTTTTCGACAATAAACTCGAGGTGTTGGAGTAGTAAAGGTATAGCTATTGATGCCGTTTAGAGAGCTTAGTGACATAGCAGAAGGTATTCTACATACAAAGGTAGTCCAATTCGGCACGAACGTATAAGTCGAGTACCTGGAATATTCCCTTTGCTGTATTCAGGTCTGCAGTGGCACGTTTTGTTTCCACGACAGGGATCCAGACCCGTTCACAACAAAGCAGGAAATTGGACATCATCTCCCGAGCGGACAATGCTTCAGCTTCCATGCCTTCTGTTGTATCCGCGAGCCGGATGTATTGAGCGTGTAAGGATACATTGTAGGGGAGATTGAGAGATCTCTTCGAGGAGACGAGCGAGCTCGTCAAGGGATTGTGCCTCGTCCATTGTTGCAATTATTGTCGGAATATGGGCGCGGCGTCGTTGACGGTGAACCTTTTGAGTTTTAGCGCGTGGCGTTCTGGTGGCGTGTGAATCTAGCTGTCCCAGAACAGCCATAAGGGCTTTGATGGAACTCTGCTGCGTCCGAATTGATGTCTGTGCTAGACTGTGCTGAGATGCTCTCATATACGTCAAGGAAGGGAATGAATTCCGGCAGAGGACGCTCGCTTGGTTCTTCTTCGCCTTCTTTCTATAATGTCGCATGTCCCCTCTGTGGCAACTGGCTTCAAGAACAAGACAAATACCTCCATTTCTCATCTCTCTGCACCCTGCTCGCCTGATTCAGCCGTAATCTATTACAGCCCCTAATCGGTTCTGGTTATATACAACGCAATGAACCTCCGGAGGACCTTGAACGAATGCCCACCCTCAGAGGACAATCACAGCGAAGGAGGGACAGGACGATGTCACGCTCGTTCTTCGACGCCGTGAGGAAGGGAATGTTTCCACGAAGGTGAGGACATATTACTTCAATCAATCGAGCTGAGTGGCGACGTCTCATGTCGTTCAAGACTCAACCACTCCGAGTCTCAATATGCCGCACCGTACAACAGAGCGCACTTCATACACTTCCTCCCGACGGAGCTACTCGCCCTATCTTTATCGTCGGTGCTGAAGTAGACGATATGTTTGCAATGAACATATCTCAAGTTTGCCATGCTTGGCGAAGTATTGCTCTGCATACGCCCAAGCTGTGGCGTAGGATTTGCCTTTCGCCGTACGAGACCTTATGGCGAACTTGGATCCATCGCGCCAGGTCATGCTCGTTAGACGTCCAACTCTTGCCGTATTACACATCAAGACCCGGGCACCGACTTCTCCAGCGATCGGATTACAACCTTATTCAATGGTACATGCGTTCGATCTCCCGACTGATTCCCAGATGGAGGTCACTCGAAATCGTCTTCACAACATACTCACCATTCCTCTGGAATGCTGCCCTATCGGAATGCTGCGCGTATACGTCCCGAGTTCATGCACTCTTGCTCGAAGAAATGCACCTAATCTACCCTGCTAACGACGACTCGAAGGAGTACTGGCTATTCAACGGCGTTGCTCCCAATTTGCGACGCGTTTACTGTTGACGGAATCAGATTGTCGTGGGCCCCATCCCTCTACGCAAACCTTACATATCTTGACTACACTCATCATCATCGGTTCTCCATGGGTTGGTCTGCCGTAGATGAAGTCTTGTCAATTTTGCACGTCTCTCATCACCTCACCTCACTCAAGATTATGTTCCATTGGAACAGAGCTGACCCCCGCGTCTGCCGCCCTCCCAAACCTATCCCGCGGTTGTCACTCGCGCAACTCGAGACTCTTCAGATCAATAATGACGGCCCGAATATCCCTTCCGAGCTCCTTGCGCTCATGCGTTTCATAACATTCCCATCCCTGAAATCCCTTTATCTCGCCGATCTCTCCGAGAGCCCAAACAGATTCCCTAATCTCTCGCAGTTCTTCGCTGCTTTTCGCTTGCCGAGAAAGCTGCATAGCGTACGTCTGGAGCACGGGTGGTATGATCAGGATCTGGCCGCACACATCATACGGTCAATGCCCTGGTTGTCCAGACACCTGTGTACTCATCGACGGCGTCGCCAGGATAGCAAGCGACGTCACCACTAGAACATGATCGCCATATTCTAGAGTTGCGTCGCGTCTGATACACATCAGTAGCTCGCTTTCCTATTGTAGAAGGGAAAGCACCCTCCATAACGACCGTGGTGGGGATTGCCGTCGAGCCTGCTCAATTCCATCATCGCAGAAGGAATTGTCCACTTCAAGCACATTGCATCTGAACTGGTAAGGTGCCTATTCGTCGTATTTTCACCCAGTATGAATGTTTACTGCAGGTGGCTTAGGCTTGATCGCCCGCAACGTCGCATCTCCCCGCCCCGTATAGTCCTTGTCTGATTAAGGCTGGGAACTCTTTGTAAGCTTGGGGAATGCGGAGGAGGTTACCCATTGCGTATATGGTTCAGAAAGGAGCCTGTCCTTTTTTGGCTAGGTATGACGCGTCGAAACATTGTTTACCTCAACCGGGAAATATTAGATACGGAAAACAGGGTGGCCCGATTTGTCCCGGACATATGTCCCAGCATTCTGACAGCGTGAACGGTTCTCATTATCCGGAGTCGACCATAGGTGCAATCACACTACGGTTGGTAAATGCTCAGTTGTCATTATCGATTCCCCACTCGGTCATCAGATCTAAATTTGGCAAGTCCATGTCATTGGCACTATGCTACCGACACCTAGCATTGCTCCGTAACAGCTTGATTGTAAACCATGGGTGTATTAGTCAATGACTTGTACAGCGCTACATCAACACATACCAGGATGTAGCCAAGTTGGGACTCGTATGTCAATGTGTACCGGACTGAGAGGGTGACGGTCGAGTACCCATATAGGCAGGCAATGCAACACCGACGTACGATCCCCACTAGGTCGTCTCTTTCCTGGGCGTTCTCTGATCCCTCAAATAACCGCGATTCACCTTGGGTACACTCACCTGACATACGGTACCACATTCATTAATTTTTCTCTTCAGGGTGCACAGCGTGCAAGATAACATATTGTTGCTAACACTATGTATTCAATATACAGGGTAATTGTGCAATAATCCTCTCGTATTGGACGTAATATGCGATAAATACTTAAGCACATGGAGAGCTTTATGTCAGTTGAGGATATCCATCGCATATTTGTCACAATCCAGATAACTCAGTATGAAAATGCTTAATTGCGAGCGTAGCTCGCATATCCTTCTCTAAAGGGGGTCCCAGGCCCGGACAAACAATGGCAAACAGAGACGCGCGGCGTCTGCCCTCCGTCATGTCCATCATTTCGCCACTTTCTCATTATTTCTTGTGTTTATGTGGCGGTCACACGCGTCTTTTGGACGCGCCTTCGCTGTAGCTTCCGATTCATGTCGAAATCAAGGCGTTTCTACCGGAATTGGTGGGAGGAGGACTCCGTTTCGTTGGATGGAGGATCTCTTACTAGTTACTACTCCGTTGGTATGTGTTGTGTCGGTATTACTGCTCATGTTTTATGTAGCATTTTGCACCTATAAGTCATTCCTTTCTCTCCACCATGACTAGGCACATCTCATCCCGCGCATTCCTCGTTACTACTGGGATTCGGCATCAGAATGTACTGCAGAACGCGCGCGGCATCAGTGGATTACCATTTCCCCTCCTCAAGCCCTGCTTGCTTCGTCTCCCTTGTTCGCACTTTATACGGTAGGACGGCAATGGCACAATCCAGAGCGTTGCGCTTCCTGCTGTAAGAGGTAGCATTGCTCTCACACCCTCCTGTTGACATGCAGATGCAGAGCGTGTACTGCACCGTCTCGATACGGATTGCGTCGGTCAGTCTTGATCCCAGTTTTTGTCCTTGATTCTGCGCTATTAGCAAATATGCGCTGCCACATGATCAGGTTATCCTACAGCGACAACGGTATTATCAATGAAAGTTGTCTCGCCCACCGTCACCTGCATGCTCGTGGACTTCGTGAACGTGATCTCGCGCCGCGCGCGATCAAGAAGGAGAGGTAGGCTAGTCAATACTACTACCGGAATCATCAAAGATATTGTCAGGGCACCAGGTTCTTCTCACTCTGGCCTCCCGCTCAGTGCAGCACAAGTTGTTTCTTGCTGGTCCGACTCTCTGGCATGCTGGACCCCGTCCTGGTTTTCCAAATGGTGTACCCATTGTGTCGGTAACTCCACTGAAAACCGACTTCGAGAGACAAGGTAATAAATGTTCATGCACCCAGTTACCCCTTCGGGCGCGATTATTTGGCAGTTACTGCCTGTTACTGCGCACAAGTCGCAAAGCCTCATACTTCCGCAAATCCGGCTCCGTCTCGGAAGGAAAGATTCTTTCGTGGACCTACTTTTGTTGCATTACCACGTGCATGAGTAAGGCACTTGATTAGCCTGGTAAACCCTGCGTTATAATATAACGCGCTTGATGCTATCATGCTTACAGCAAACACTTACAGTCTCGCTTGGACAATAATGGATACCTTAGTAGTAATCCTACTACTTACGACTACTACATCCCTCAATGATAAATTAATAACATCTAATACATGTACTAGCACTTCGAAGCGAGCTACCGCCGGCGTGCCCCGCGGATCCATATTATCTTATCCTGCACCCAGCAGTGGCTCAACTAGGTCTCCCAGGGCCCTCAAGCTCGAGGCGAAGCTCAACGCCGAAGCTTCTCTTCAGTTAACCAACAAGCTGCAATATGAGTTCATCACGGTCGGTGCTGTGTCATCTTATTGACCATATGCTTCTCCACTTACCCAATACGATCTAGCTACCATTACGATGCCGTCTAAGGAAAAAGGAGGGTTAAGACCATACTTCAATGCTACGGGTAATCTGTTCACTGATGTACCGTAGATTGATTCTAACCATGTATACAGAGGTCGGGGATAGGTTTGCTGGAAGCGCGATGACCACCGGAGGGGGGCTAAGGCCGATTCGTGGTTTGGAGTGGAGGTAAAACTGACAGCAGAGGCTGAAGCGAGCAAGACAATTTTTGAGAGTGCTGCGGCTCCAGGTCCTCCCAGCAGCGCAGAGCTTGGATACATCGTCAAGATTGCCGTCGACCCCCAATGTTGGAGTTGAGGCTAGGATCGATTGGACCTGGCTGAAAAGCTGGACCGGCTGGACGCCAGGCATGGAAGTAAAGCACAGCCTATGGAAGAAGGAATGGCCGCCCCTCGCCTGTGTACGCAGCCTACCTCTCAGTATTGGTAGCTAACTTACATTCATATTGTAGGGAGGTTCGCTCTGTCCATCGAAGAAAGCGCTCCGTCGGTGATCATGGCGAAGTAGCTATGCGCTCCATTGATTATACTCCCTTCAATAGCGACCTATCTAAACGTGCCGGTGACAAGATTAGCGTCCCAGCCAAGAGCACGCCATTCACCTGCCCACCCAAAGAGTGGTGCGGTAAAGTAAAGGAGTTTGTTGGTGCTATAGTTGACATGAGCAGTACGTGTCTGCAGGATCCTTGCTTCACGATGTGAATCATGATGCTCACCCCGTCTCTGAATTTAGAACTGGCCAAAGGTCTCGGCGCTGGTATGTAGAGGAGCCTGAAAGCGGCAGAGCGCTATGTGTAGCGTGAATTCTTCTCCTTATCATTAATAAGGCTTGGTACGAGAGAATGGTATGACACCATGTGTGTGAGCGGTCCGACCTTTAAGATACGGGCCGTCCTCTCGCTTTAGTCCATCCACGACTTTTTTCACGGATGCATACGGTGTCTCATCCTACCTTTCATAACCCATGTCCCTCTCTGCAAAAGCAATTTACGACCTCGCAGGTCTCGTAGCAGTAGTGACAGGTGGAGGCACAGGGATAGGCCTCATGATATCTTATGGACTTGCTGCGAACGGCGCTAAAGTGTACATCACTGGACGTCGTCTGGAAGTCTTACAGAAGGCTGCTGATGTATGGGGTCAAGGAGCTGGGGCCATTACACCGTACGTCCTCTTCCAGCACTCAAATATCCGCCCAAAATGGGTGTCTGATCCAGAAGGGGGATGCAGGCTACAGATGGATGCTACTAATAAAGCGAGCATTCGCGCTGCTAGGGATCATATAGAACAGAAAGAAGGCCGATTGCATATTTTGGTGAACAAGTCCGTCCTTGATTTCTTCGCATGCATCGATATCATATATGATCATTTTGTTTGAAGTGCTGGTCAGGTTGGACCTACATCTCCATTTCTAAACGATCTCTCTGCACCCGAGCACCAAAGTGCTGAAACACTGGGAAAGGCCCTGTTCGACAATGAATCTTTTGAAGGATGGGCAGATCTGTATACCATTAACACTTTTTCCATATTTTTCGTTAGCACGGCATTTGTTGGGTTACTTGCGAAGGGAACGAAGGAGAAGGAAGCGAGTGGGTATACTTCCTCCATCATCAATACAACAAGTATAAGTGGCGTTATCAAAGTCGCTCAGAACCATGTAAGCATGAATAGTGACGCTTCCTTTGACAACCTCCCTCAATGTGACTTCGTCCAGTTCTGCTACAATAGCGCCAAGGGCGCTGCCTCGCATCTCACGAAGCTCTTGTCAACAGAGTTCGCACTGAAAGGCATCCCGGTCCGCGTGAATGCCATCGCTCCAGGGGTTTATGCCTCAGAGATGACGTTTGATACGATAACTCCAGAGCAAGTTGATAAGATTGGGATGGGAGTTCATCCCGTACCCGCAAAGAGGGCCGGGACGTAAGTAACCACGCAGCCTTTGAATCAATTTCGCACCGCTAATTTTATATCCCAATCAGCGCGCAAGAGATGGCTGGGACAGCGGTGTACCTTGCGTCGCGCGCTGGCTGCTATACGAATGGCCAAGAGATAGTCATTGATGGCGGATACGTAGCAGTGAACCCCTCCATCGGGTAACTGTATGATAGTTAGAAGCGGTGTTGTTGCTTTAGTTATGCACCCCACCATGAACCATCGACGCCAAATGACTAGTTGCGGGCTAATTCCTGAGGCCTGACCCATCATGCTGGGTCCAATAAGCCTTGGCGCTCCAAACGGCCACTAGGTATGCCGCTGCGCTGTAGGACAGAAAGATACCCGGTATGCGCGCCATGCATCGAGGGCCTGGAAGAATCCGGCCGCCAAAACCGGGAAAACTGGCGCATCCCCGAAAGACGGGTGCAACATCCCCAAAGGTAAAACACGAAAAAGACACGATATGAAGGATGTGGATTAGATCATATAACTAGGGGTGAGGATGAGATCGACTTTTCATTCTAAGAGGAGTACCAAGTATCCTAGCAGAAACGTGTCAAGGCAAAATTTTAGGAATCGAAAGAAAGGACCAATGTGGGGCCGTGGTACTTATCTTCCTTCGAATTGCATGGCATTTGAAACCCGCTGTCAAACGAAGCAAGCAAAATTACATACCCAATCAGATCCTTGAATGAGTGGCGATAGCGGAAAAGTACTTTATTCTCATGGCGCCTGTAAGCCCGCATGCAATACGATCATCGCCCATTGAAAACTAGTACCAAACTTTCACAACGAACTTCTGACCAGATCGGGAAGATGGTCAGAATGCACCCCAGTTGGTTAAGAACCCACTTCTTCGGTGTTCTCTAAGGTATGGCAAACTGAGAAGGTAGTAATACTTAGTTGGGCATCCATCGATTGCTTCGAGTTCGTTACGAGAAGAAGCTGAGCATAAGAGCGAAAGCCTTCGCCCATACCTATGGAGTGCTTTGGAAGCATAGTACTAGTCGGACCCAGTCTAGACTTAATGGTTGAGCATTGTAGAGATCCAAACCTCGCGGGATACCTGGTCGCCGCGACGATCCTCTCCTTCTGTATCGTATGTGCCACCCGCAGTCACGGCGCAAAGGGAAACACACTTGACGTAGTCATAACGAGGCATATGAAGGTCTCTGGAGGATACTGGGAGGCCTCAATGTCTATGTTTGGACAAGTTGGTAGCACCACGTTTATCTGTTACTGCAGGTCCAGCACTATCTTGAAAGATGCAATCCCTTTTCCATAAAATTTGGAGGCTAATACTTTGCTCATCTTATCTGAGGCCACAAATATCAGCGGTCGCCACCTTGTACAAACATCTAGTACTTGCTACGTCAACTTCAAAGCCACATCCATCCCACCACTAACAAGCGGAAGCGGGATGGGGAGCAGACCCTCTATGTCAAGAAGGTTCTCTTCGACTTCCATTGGTTTATAGAGGCCAATCAAGTCTCTCACACAGGCCCTTGAGTAGTCGCTGATCACTCCCCCAATTATTGAATATAGACGGTTCGTGGATTCTGCGGATCCCTTCAATGCAGACAAGAGTTGTAAACTACCATATGAGCGGAGTACCGAAGATGCTCATGTTTTCTCGCCACAGAAGTCCGGCAAATCCTTGCTGTGTTACCAAATAGAACGCATCCTCGATGTAGGTCTTGAAGCCTGAAAATGAGGTATAAATTAGCCCACACGCAAGGCTACCTTCATTTTGCTCTTCCGCTCAACGCAACGTGATGTGCTACACCCTTCACCTAACGACACTGTATGCTTGTGGTCATCTCATTACTAGTCGTCGTCAAAAGGTTTGCCGCATCGGATACTTACCTTGGCTTCATATGCTCACCACGACATTCTACCTACAGATGGACTGTCACAGCAGAAACTGTGCTCTCAGCCAGGTACACATACTTGACGACCATCCATGCCGGACCACCTGCGCACAAAGGTATGTCGGAAACCTCGCGTCGCGGCATTTTTCCTCACGGCAGCAGGCTTCTCGACAATCAGTCATTCACGACCAGTGCAGTCGCATACCCTTGTGATGTGTGCCGAGCTGCCAGACGCGTAGGGAACCAACAAACCTAAAAAGTTATCGGAGAGTAGTAGAATTCCCCTGTCTACATGACTTCACCTTTAGTACGTACGAGTTGCAACAAAATGATAATATCGCATGTACCGCATTTCTAGAGTCTCCCACCATCGAGAGTGCTCCATTGCAAGGGCAGTGGTAATGCACGGTTCTTTCACCGCAGCGAAACATCCAAGTCGAGAAGACCCATTATTTGGCGCTAAGGAAACATGTACGAGGATATCTAATATCAATATCTATACCTATATCAGGTGGCAACTGTATTTTCTCCCACGGGATAAAGACCGGAGACAGCAATGACGTTATTCGGTGATCTCGGTGAGGTTTATCTCACGCTTGATGCCGGGAGTCAGGCCTTTCTAGCTTCAGGACATCTACAGTGTTCCATCACTCCTTGCCACACCGTCAATCCTTGAATCACTTGCATTTTGTCAGACCACTACCTAAATTCATGCTCTCAGAAAATTCTATCTCCTGTATATACATTGTATCTACCCTGGAAAATATTTACACGGCATGGAAGGTTATTGGGAAGGAGAAATAAATGAAAAGGCTATCAAAAGGGGCCATGGAAAGCGAGCTATGAATGTGGGAGTGGAATGTGATGTTGCAAACATTGAGCAAGATCATACCTGTAGTGTCCTCCTTAATCCATGAAAATATTTGAGGCTATTACCAATTCACTTTACTACTTATCTACATATCTAAAAGGAGGATCACACCTATAGATTGAAGTCGGGATGCTTATCTATTTTGGTGTGTCAAGAAGTGATGAAATACTGTACCCCACGTAGTCTGTTGCTCTTGTGCATTGTGTAGTATCATCAACAATGGGAAACACCTACAATCAAGGTAATGATTAGCAACTGTAAATATTCTGCTTTCTGTGTAAATAAATAAAATTCAAGATTCTGCAATACTGTTCAGTATCTTACTACAGCAAACAATCATCTGGCTTCCAGTATACCAGGTGCTTAGTGTCAGCTGCTGACACCACCTACCTGTAAGGGAACACTCCTATTCCCCTGTCTTTATCCCTTCCTCCTCATTTCTTTCACCTTCCCTTCATTCACAGACTCTTATTTACGTTTCCTTTGTTTCCTTTTCATCCCACCTCTTGTCTGACCATTCCCTGCACACCCAAACTACATCTAATGCATCTGATGTACTTCCATGCTACAGACTTGCTTGAATGTGCTCAGATGTGCTCAGGCACATGTATATGCTTCAGGGCTTATTTGGGTGGCCCATACCCTCTTCCCCCACTTCATTACTTCCTGTTCTCACTTCCCCAGGCATGACTTCTGCATATTGCCTCCACTTCATTATCACATGCATCTCCTTGTACCTTGTGATATTCTCTGGACTTGTGGCTGGTGGACTATACAGTTATCCCACCTTTCTTCTATGCTGCTACAGTATATACTTCACTTTCTAACAAGGAGAATCCTTATCCTGTTTTCTTTGGATTCTCCCTCTGCCAGGCTTGTACTGTTGGCCATCTTGAGGTTGTCCTCACAGCAGAACAGGATGGAAGATCCTGGCACTATAGCTCTACAGAAAATGACCCATCCCACTCCAGACTTGCACCTGACATCTCTCTGGTTTTTGTGGACATTCAAGATGCTCTCCTGCTGCTCCCACCCACCTCTGAAGACACAAGCAAAGCACCCCACACCCCTCTGCCAACTCCAATATGACAGGTGCATCTGTGCAGATCCTACCATCTGAGCAGCCAGTAATGGACTCCAAGATGTTGCAGACCTTGTGGGCTCAGATGTACAAACATCAAACTCAATTAACACTATTTATGACATGCTTGCCTGAATCAAGCAACTCCTCATTACACCCCTGTAAGGGGAGTCCCTAAACTCACACTCACCCACTCACAAGTACACCAGACCAACCTTTAAATTGGTATGTACAATAGCATAGTGGTAAATGTGGTTAACAATAAGTGCTGGATCACTCCAGCTGACTATATCCTTTGTGTGTAAACATATGTAAATACAATAATAGGGGAATCAAGTGATTGCCCTATCTGTTACACTTGCCCCTGCTAGATTGCATCCAAAGGACCAATCTGCATGCAAGATTACTGATTCCTCTTCTTGCCTGGTTGTGGTAATGTGGTACAATCACCACTGTGGAAGACACCCAAAGGTGACAACACTCAAGGCAGGACTAGGGTGAAAGGATCAAACACGGGGGTGTATTAGAGAGGTGATGGAAGTAACAGTACAAGCAGAAGTAAGTAGAATAAGTACACAACATCCATATATAAGGAAATACACTAATCATGTGACCGTACCTAGTCAGGGGACAGGAGGAAAGGTGTAGTAAGGGATTGGGATACCTTACACTCGCCCACCCTTAAAAAAAGAAAGTGGAGGGTGACGTGAAGAGCAACAAATAAAGATCAAGAATTTCAGAAAAATAATGGGGCAATGGAAAGAAGGAAGTTCACAAAAGAACAAGGAATAGGGAGCAACGGAAGCCACAAGGACAGAGGATGGAGGATAGCTTGGCGC
Organism: Pleurotus eryngii var. eryngii; assembly: GCA_029467805.1. Lineage (NCBI taxonomy): Eukaryota > Fungi > Basidiomycota > Agaricomycetes > Agaricales > Pleurotaceae > Pleurotus > Pleurotus eryngii. The sequence continues at coordinate 1,862,618 of SZVJ01000011.1, forward strand.
ACAAGGTGTACTGTATTCAAAAAGATGGAATGAGGGTAGGGGAAAGAGAATTGTGGGGCACGAGTGGGGACAACATTGGTGTGAGTTAGTGGTAAGGTTGATGATGAGAAGGCCGAGCCTTGACGCAGAGTGCTTGCACGCTGAAGACATGGAGGAGAGGGAGAGGGAGGCAAGTGAGGGGATGTAGAACTGTTTGGGCATGGGGCTTATCCAAGTGGGGGCTGCACTGGGTCGGAACGGGGGAAAACAGTATGAAGGTGGTGGGTGACTAGATTGTGAAGAGCTGGTAGGGAACAGGCTGGTGACGTGGAATGAGAGGCACCTGGGATCGATGAAGAAGCTTAACCTGGCAGCGCCGAGGATGCTGCACCAGTTGAGCAGGATGATCCAAGCGAACCACTGGACGGCCATGGCGATACAGGCGTTGTAGATGGGGCGCGGGGTCGGCAGTTGGGTGTGAGGGAGACACTGCGGGCATTGCCCGAAATCATCGATGCTGATACGCGGATGATACACAGATAATATTTAAATTTTAAACACCGTACTTCCGACGGCAATATTAAATAGTAAATTCTGATTTTCAACCAAAATAAAATCAGCATATCTCAGGCCGTAAAATTGTAAATACAGTCACCATACATCTGAAGGCAGAAATGGTGAGTAAATGAAGAGGAAAATAAAAATTTCCTCTCAGAGGATATCCTGGAAGTATCCTAGATGAAAATCAGACTGACCTTCGGTGATTAAAATCAAAATATCTCTAAGCTTTTGTCCCGGAGGATATGCTGATGATATTCAACATATCTTCTCTGGTATCTCCTTCATATAATCACACCTGTTATATTCTGAATATGAATTAACATATATTCAGAATATCATCGCCGGTCGTTCCGATCGATCGATCAACAGTAGACTTAGTGGTAGATTGTAGACATATGTTCCATTGTCTCCTTTTCTCTGTTTTTCGCGTGGTGCTTGGCGAATGCGTACGATGTCTGGATGCGCCTCCATTGGCTCGTCGCTCAATGGCCAGTCGTGCACTGTGCCCATTTTCTTATCCAGCATCCGCCTGATTCCACTTTCCCCTCTCCAGATTGCAGCGGCGCCGCCGCTACTCAACTCGATCTGACACGCAAACTTGATGTGTATAAGATCCAAGAGCGATGGTGTTGCGGCGACAAACCATTCCTGTTCAGGGAGCGGTGGTAGAAGATTTTTGAAGACTTCTGCGACGTTGAACAGAAAAGTTTGATCCATCACAAGTATGTTTTTCTCTCCGTTATCGTATACACCAACGCCGTTTACATAGCATGATGCTTTCCAGGTCTCTGAACTCTACGACACCATCAAATACTGTGCCCTGCACCACCGTCAGTTCCTCTTTGCCATCTTCGAATACAGGGCAACGACAACAACGGGACATCTCTGGGCGTGTCCAAGTCATATCCACGGTCTTCTGCGTTGCGTCAAAGCTATGCCGTTTGGGATGAAGGAGGGAAGGAATGGGGTCGGGATGAGGTTTGGCCTCGCGACTCCATGGGCGCATTCGACGCTGACATGTTCTTTTCTATAATTCGGCTGGTGGTAATTTTCGCGTAGGGTCCCACTACGCTCATGCGCTCATCCAAGACGTTGGTCATTTTGGATAACTCTGCGCGAAAACGAGTCTTAAGTGGGGTGACCGCAAATGGTGGACAACGGCGGAGACGGTGTGAACAGGGGTGTCGATCAAGTGGCCTATCAAATACAGCGGTGAGTCGATTGTCGCTCTCCTCGTGCTAGTACTTACTCATCAATGGTTGATATGCTGCCGACTTGTCTGTAGCTCGTCTCTCGACTATTGCTGCTTGACGAGACACCGATCATGAGCTGTCGTTTTCCATAAGCAAGCGCAGGGCAGACTCACATGGCGTCCCTTTGGACTGTCTAGTGCCCGACATGCGATGCTCAGAAGTCATCGAACACGCTTGTCACATGGCCCCTTCAATTCAGAAATACTAGCCCCTGCTGCCCGCTTCCCCCACGTGCTCCGATGCCCACTCAATCATAGCCCACTATCTGCACTGTCGAAAGGCGCATTGGCCGTCGGCCACATCGTACGCACCAGCCCTAGGTTAGGACATATATTTCAGTTCAATCGAATGAAGGCAATGTCCCGACTCACCAATCACCTTTGATTTTAGTGGGTCGACATCCTTCGCGCTTGCAAAACCTCGCGTAGAGTCTAACGAACCACTGAACCCGAGGCTCTAACCTAATTTCGTTCTCTCACTGTTACCTAACTTTCAGCTGAAGCTGTGGGTCTCACTCAAGCTTATTCATGACGCGGTGACCGCAAAATCGTGCTGAAGATGGGGGTTCGATAGTAGTTGCAGGATGGTAGCTTAAGTTACCTATGTTAAACATGAGTGTGACTTCCACGCTGACAGTGAGGAGAAAAAACTTACTGAGCATTTCATGATCATCAAGCAGGCGGAACCCCGGCACCAACTTCAACTTCAAGATAGATCTAGGTTCATCAAGCGGTGTGTATCCAAAAGGCGAGCTCATCCAAGGACAGCCCGGGTCAGCGGGTGGTGACCAATTATTGTGCGAGGCCGAACTGCGATCTAGTATCATTTCTTACTGGTACGTTACATGCATGTACAGGAGCGTGAAAGTTGAGAGTTGACCATCCAAGAGCAATGAACTAGTGACGAAGCCGGTCCCATCCAAGTCTCAAATACAGCGTTGAACACTGTACTTCTCGAGACTCGGAATGAACGTTGTGTAAGTGAAGTGAGAAGACGCCCGCGCAACGGCCAGTCAACAATGTTCACATGACTTTTGAGCCCATTTAAAGAAATCTAAATATTGTAGCTTAGCGAAAATAGCTCCCCTATATAAGTAACTATTTATTGAAGGGGAAAAACGTGTTGTCTGCGTTGCAAGTCAAGCATGACTCAGTACTTCCAGCCCATACCATCCTCTAGACCTTGGTTATTCACCGACGTTCTCGCGTCCAAAAACTCTCCGTCCAGCTCATATGGTCCGACGTCTGTATTAAAACGTCATATTTGCGGGAGTTCATGACGCTAACTGTCACAGATAGTCCGTGGTCCCCCCAAAAGACGTATGCGAGGTCAAAATTGAAGCTAATATTGGAAACACGATGTGGGATAAATGTCATGCACAGACAATCTCTACGTACACCGAAATTCTTTGGCCTGGTGTTGTTGAAGTCACCGAAGGGCTTCGTAGATCGAAGAATAGGTCGGTAAGTAATTTCTGTAAACCTGACCACTGGGACGAAAATGTCTAATGCCGTTTTAGCGTCAGGCGGATTCATAATAACCCATAGAGACACGGAAGTCATAGTACAGGTTATCCACATCTTTGAACGATCAACATATGCATTATTCCCCGAATGACTGCCTGAGCTAGTATGATCTATTAGACTGACTAGTAGGTCAGGAGTGATAATAGCAAGGCTCTTACCCGGTCAAGCGGTAATATATGACGAGTTTCATTCCCGGTGCAGCATCCATGAAAGTTAACGCGCAATGTGATACCAGATTTGAAAGTGGTATAAGATGATGCTGTCGATCTTCTCTGTCGCATAAAAAACCCCGCCACGAATCCATGCAGAGAATAGGATCCACCGTTGAGTCAATTGGCGTGAAGGCTTGTATAGAGAGATACACAGCGCCAGTTGGCGTTTTGATAGTCGGATTGAAGGATGTTTTCAATGGTGCCTGCTAGGAGACTGGGACCTCCATTCCCAGAGCGTGCTGATGACCTGAACATGACAGAGCTGTTTCGATATTTGGCGGAATTTGCATGCCCGTACGGAACGCCTCGCCACAAAACTTCTTCAAGGCTAACACATTTCGTGACACTTCCGGTGTTGGGGTTATTGAGCGGAGCTTGTGGTAGCATTGATCGTCCAATTTTCAACGGTTCAGATTTTGACCCTAACTTGAGCTTTGGGATGTCAAATTCGTGTAGGCGGTTAGAACGCTCGTGGGTCTTCGCTGCTTATCTTGGATAAACTTTCAACAATCCTGGGAACGTGAGTTCGTAGGGTCTCATCATCGGACAACAACGCAGCGAGGTTGGCACTACGGGCAGATGCAACCATCATGGAAGTCTCGCTCTGGCCTACGGATGATGAGAATCCGACATGTCGACCAAGTAGATAGATAATCGGCTCACCTAGTTTCCTATTCGTGTTGACCCAATGAAGGAAATTGATATATCGTTCGTAATAGGGGGAGCTGTGAGCATGAACAGGACCGAAATCATTCAGCATTGTTCCTAGGTGAAGGGCGGCGTGATCAACGGGCTTGAGGGCGACGTCGGGGTATAACAAACAAGAATCTGTCATATATTTGACGATGTATCAATTGTATTCCGATATGTGCTCTTGGGAAGTGGTCCTCATATTTGCGATAACGACAGCGCGAATGAGATCTAGGAAATTCGAGAGTAGGTCGTGCATGCGCTCATCCGCCGTATGCCACAGCCGAATGAGAGTGATGGGTAGGTGGACTGTGCATAATATCCGCGTCTGATCCGCCGATAAATCCGTGACCGACGACCAGTTTCTTGGAACACGGGTGGTCCAACTTGGCAGCATCGTGCGTTCCATGTCCTCCCAAACATGCCTCAGAACATCGATCCCCAAGACGGGGGCTCGCTTGTTAGAGCCAGGAAGTTGCTGAATGCATACATTGAGGGTTTGAAGGGTATGATCATCAGAGCTCGCCTACGGTATGGGTACATCGAAAAATGAATTATAACTGATGTATAACAATCTACTTTGGATAAGATTGCATCAACGAAGGGCATTTTTCTTTTTTGTCGCCCATCTTTTGGAATGTCACTAGGGTCGATATCAATGATGCGACAAATCTGCTCGAGATGGCTGACACTTATTTTCGAGATCTTGTGTTTCAGGGTTTCCCGCCTTAAGGTCTCATCAAGATGCTGGTCTTCACGTAAGAACATTACAAGGATGCGGATGGCGGTCACGACAAGTTTCGACTGGCGGTTGCGATCAGGTTCAAGAAGCTCGATGTCGCTGGCATCGGATTGTCCTGGGCCTGCGGGCTCGTTGGCATCGATTGCTGAGTCGCGATTGCTGGCATTGTCCTCATCCGATCCGTAGTAAGAATCGGAACCAGAATCTCGGAGGTAAAGGGCTCTCAGTCTCGGTTGACTAGGCGCAGGTTCGCCTCCTGCCGCACGACCACGCCTTTGCCTTCCATCCCCACCGCCTTCATTAGAATTCTTCGTTATGAATTGACGGACGGACAGATTCGATTCATCAGATCTCTAAAAGGGCTCAGAAGTCGGTACTCGTAGAGTCAGATGCACTTAATTACCCAGCGGTGAATGATTTGCGCTAAAACCCATCGTGTTCCAAGCACTTCGCCGTTCGCGTCAACAATACCCATTTCCGTACAGAACACATAAAGGACCCTCCTATGCAACTCTAATAGCTTGAACAATAAGTTTTGGTGGTTTACTTGCGACCAGCTTTTTGCAGTTTGTAAGGAGCTTTGCAAGATTTTTGTTGAGCGCCATTTTGTCGCGCACACTCGCGGCAATCGGAGTGGCATCTCCTCCCGGATGGGATGTGTCAATCTGAAACATATAACGGAGGTGATTCTTGAGCAGATTGATGTCCAGCGCGTGCATGCTGTCGATGACGATGAATCTGACTGGATCCCAGTAGGGCAGGTCGAAGAGAGGAGACCAGCGCTGCCCAAAAGCTTCAAAGAGCATCTGTTTGTGACGCTCTGAAGGTGCGTCTCGCCATGCTTTAGCTGCGTCTCGTAGATGCTGAGCCGACTTCGATGGCCATTTTAGTGGATCCAAAACATCGATATCATCAATATCGATATCACAAACAGTGCATGTGTTATGAGAGCCGGGTGCCGGTTTTACCAGCGACTTGACGAGCTCCGAGCATGTCACATACTAGTGGAATTAGCGCTGTGAAGTAGGTTCGCCCACTCGCGGAACCATGAGTGCGCGAGAAGAACACTCCAGGCTTCCAAAATTGCAGGAAGTCATCAACAATCAACTGGATATATGGGTTTATCTCATCGATTGAGGGCTTCTTAGGGCCAGGAATGACACCCGCGAGGTAAATATTGCTGGGGAGGTATCTCAGGTGGGGGGGGAAATTGTAACAGACGATCCAAATCCCAGTTGAGGACTGGGGTGTGTGGCCAGGTCGCGAGGCGTTTGGTTCAAAGCTATCTACAGACAAGCCGAAAACGAGGCGACCGGGGGCCACTGAACGGGTTTCCGTCGTGGCCTTTCAATTGCGAGAAAATATTTGCTAACCAAATATCCGATATCGGTTGATGTTCAGAGCGAAGCTCGGATGGGGTAGGAGTCCAACAGGTCGTCGATACCTTTGCAAGCCAAAATCCTTGCTAACCAGTGTTTAAAGTCTTGGTGCTGGTATAGCATACACGGTACAAGGCGCTGTCGACCTCCAACAATCGTCTCCTTCCATAACTGCGCAGCACATGGGGCGGACTCGGCGCACGTCTTCCTACGCATCGAGGAGGGTTCGAAGGTTCGTTGGGATTGTACGGATAGATTGAATGGCAAGAAGTGCAGCATATGAATGTCCGCAGTACGGGGTCAATGTGCAAATGTGAGGTCGCCGTCCGTGGGTCCCCCGAAATAAGTTCTGCGATCTCAGTTGGGATCGTTGCAGTGCCACCCATCAGGTCGCGGAGCCCAGATAGCTGCAAACGCAGCGCCAGCCTCGACACAAAATAGAAGTGCTGCATTACCGCCGTCGTGACATAGGCGACCTGGGTAGCTACAGGCTTGCGGCTCAAGAGAGAGCGGAAGTATATATCTACGGATGGCATCAGTCACGAAAAGTAACTTAAAACGAGTTTGAGTGCAGGTACCTGTGTTGACATAAGATTTGTCCTCCATCTTCCGTTGATTTGACCAGTGGAGTTCTTTATCACGGTTCAAGCGGTCCCATTGAGAAACGCAGCTGGGGTAGTATCTGCACGTCGTGAGGATATGCGAGTTGAGCCGCCTTTGTAAGCAAATACGCAAGGCGTAGCTCAGTGGTGAGAAATGCTGCATTGGCGCGACTTTTAGTGTCAAGTGAATGAACTCCAGCGTTGACGTTGCGGGGGTCCATCGACTCCCAGCTGTATTCACCGGAAGTCAAAGGATTATTGATGAATCTCAATGGATGGAGGGGAGAAGACGAGGGAGGAGATCGAAGAGGGCCAGTTCTTGCTCAACCAATTGTAACCATCCGAAATCAGGGCCTTGGTCAGTGGTGGGCGCAGTCGTCGTGGCGGCAGGCTGCAAGGTAGCTTGGCCAATTGAAAGTCTATCATCTTTCCGGTGATTGTCCATTGTCCAGCGCGTTACAAGTTTTCCATCACCGACGAAAGACTGAGATACGTGATCCCATTGCCGACAATGACTATGGCATCGACAAATAGCGTACGTGTTCCTAAGGACAGGTGATCTTATTATCGTCGGAATCCGATCGTAGAAAAGAAGGACAGACCTTTCGCGTCTCTCTGATTCCATAGTTAGACGGTAAGGCCTAGTAAGAGTACTCCGAAGCGTTGACACACTTTCGGAGGGTATCAATCACGGTAAGGCCTAGTAAGAGCACTCCGAAGCGTTGGCACACTTTCGGAGGATATCAATCACGGTAAGGCCTAGTAAGAGCACTCCGAAGTGTTGACACACTTTCGGAGGATATCTCGAGACAATGTTTGGCAACGTTAACGAGAAAACCAGGTTTAAAGTTTATTGTCCGGCGAAGCCTTGAAACTCAGAAAGTATAGATTTGAAACTCAGAGAGCTATACCTAGTTCTAACACAGATGCAACAGATGCAACTGCATCCTGCTTAGTTGTACAACGGACACAGAGGGTTGGCGGGGTGCTTACTTAGAGCGTGACACGGTGGCTGAGGGCGACCCGGGGAGCGCTGTGGCGAGCGGTGAGGACGACGACCGACGCTCCTCAGCGCGAATTAGGGGGAAATGATGGCGGGAAGCTGTAGATACGGTAACCGAGCCCTCTATGTAATATTCCGGACAATCTAAGCAAGCGGTTAGCAGATTAGATGAGAAACATTGGCGAGATAGAGCGTGTCCCATGAGTTACTAAGTGCTCGATGCTTTTCTGGGACACAAGCTAAGTATTTCCCCTCTGTGTGCGCATTTCTGACCTTGTTTTCTACTTCCTGCTCCGTATACTTACTCCGACCACTCGAGCTCTGGCACAAGTTGGTTCATACTATATACTGTATGTACAAATTTTCTGGTGGCTCTCTGTGCCCATCTACGCTCTCCAGACCTCTCATGTGTTTGCCTTTCCCGATATGGTATCCGGGGACTCGGCCCGGTATCTTCCACTGCGTGTCGCAACCCGCTCTAAGTGTTGCTTTGTATGTACGCTGCTGCCAGGCCCTCCATTTTAGAGATAAGCTTCTTTGCCGCCGGAGTGTGGCGTAAGGCACTTCTCCAAGAGGGACCATTCATAAGGTCCGCAGCTTCGAAGTTGCCCGAACTGAGTTTTTCATGACGGCGTTGGTACCAAGACTCAGCATCGTTCGTCCACTGAGCAAGGCCAACTGTTGCTTAATCCATAGGTGATGGGGAGGCCACCAGGATTTACGTGTCACCTGTTTCTCCCCCTTTGATGAAACTTGGCCTGTGGTGGTCTGTCAGTATCAATTATCTCTTCACCTCGCACGGATGCGTACCGGTTTCCTGGCAGTATACGCCACAGATCAAGTCTAACTCTGTCGAAGTCAAAGGGTTGACGAAGGCAGGGTCAATGTCCTCGCTACATAGTAATGCTGAGAAGAAATCGGGAGGGATGAGGGCACGAGCCATGCGACCAACTAGTCCTCCGGTCATGAGTGCAGGGCATCCCCGAGGAGACTTGAGGAGAGCATCGCGTCGAGTAACGTATGCACAATAGTCCCCATTTTGTTAGGAGTGTAGTCCGGAGGACGATATCCTAGGGCGTTTTTATCCCCTGATATAGACATCGGGACTGAGCCTGCACCAGTGGGCAAGCGAAGGGAGAACGCATAGCCTATTCCTGCGAGATTTGTTGCAATGGTAGATACAGAGGGCGAATCCCAATCGCGATGGCATCGCGCGACGTATAATACGTGCGAGAGGGTTGTGACGACGACCTGTAGCCTAGCCGAATCTCCAAAAACGTAACTGATGGCGCCGTTCGATTCGAGGTGGAAGGGAATATCAGCCATCCAAAATGACGAGATAATGCTATCAACTTGGCGGATGTCCAGAAGGTCCCGCGGCATGTCCAACCAAGACGACGCCATCATTAGACAAGAGAAGAATTTGCAAAGCTGAGATGCGGTTTTTGCGTTGACATCGCCTCCGACATCCTTCCATGACACCCCCATACACTTCTTGGCGAGAGCCCAATCTACCTGTGATGTCGACGCTGATGATTGGCATTGGTCCTCTTCGGAGTCAGTGAAACCGAAGATTTCATATGCGACTTGCAAGGTGGAGAACTCAGGCATTTCCGAAGGCGAATCAGAGTCGAGAGGGGCAGATTCTTGTCGAGAGAATAGAGATGCCGCATTTCCGGATTGGGCCCCCGTCGCGTCATCGACGACAATAACGGATCATCGTCGAGATGGATTGTGAATGCACTCTGAATCATAGAAGCATCGTCACTACGTCGTGCATCGCTATTGTCAGTCGTGGGGTCGGCATGTACATGGGGGAAATCGTCGTAATCGCAGTCGTCGTCCTCGCCAAGCTCAGATGCGCCTTCCTCAGGGGCAAATTCGGAACATAGATCCCACTCATCGAAAGCTGAATTGTACCGCCTCTGATTACGTGAGTAACGCAACCAAAGAGACGGATCGCGAGTGCCGAAACGACGAATGCGAATACCGTCGACATCTTCCAGTAGAAAACGAGAGCTCCCCTCCTTCCAGGTACTGTTGGTGCGCTGCAGCCTCCTCACGGGCGAGTCGAGCTTGTCTTTGGGTCGGTGTCTCTTTCAGGACATAGCACTCAAAATGCTTCTCTCTCCGAGCAAAGAAATCGGACATCAACTCGCCGGGCCTTTGGGAAGTACCTTGGTCGACAGCAAAAGCAGCAACGGCACTAGAGCCCCGAGAGGTGGCGAGGGGGTGGTGGTCCCCAATTGGCGGACGAAGCGACTGGACCCCCGGAAACGGCAGTAGATGTTGATGTTGCAAGCGGCGCGCGCTGCGCTGCGCCGATTGCCCATGGGAAATCTTTGCGAATTGGGTTATAAATTTCTTTCGGAATGAGGTAGGCTCCCCAACCACGTATAGCAGGAGGGGGATAGGGGGGGTTGAGCTCAGGCCCCCAATATAAGTATAGTGGCATATTGTAAGGGAAAAGAGACGGGATGACATCCAGGAAGTCGCATTGTTGATGTCGATGAATCCGCCTTGTCGTGATGCATGGATAGAACCGATAACTGAAGCCTCGAGGTCGGCAATGAATGGGGGATGAAGGCTTGCTGCGGATGACACGAAGTCCCTCCAACGAAAAGTAGGAAGCGCCCTTTCGTGATGTTCGGCCAGTATGATGCAGAATGTGGCCAGCGCGATGAGTGGGAGAAACGCGTCACGAGACTGCATGCAGCAATCCCTGGCCTCCTCCGGCATGGGGTGCTTAAAAGAGTAGCCATATTGACTTGGAAAGGAGTAGAATGAGAAGGAGCTACTGACTCCACGGACTTCGTTCAAAAGGTACTTGATGAACCGTTGAAGAGCGTATTCCAAGGCCTGCCAAGTGTCCCTAGTTGTCTTGACGAGCACATAGCATCCGTCACGAGTCTTCCAAAATTTGAGAGACGATGATGATACATGGAGTGGTTGAAAAAGCGGGCCAGACCAAGAATGGTGTTTAGGGATCAACGCAAGGTAGGGAACACGTTGGTTAACCAGTTTAGGTTGCTTGAAGATTGAAAGGTCGTCTTCCATATGGTGGATCATAGTTGCAGGAGGGAATGGTACGACTTCCGTGCGACTGTTAACAACAGTATATAGTGATTCCCATGTCTGCGCGCAAATGAAAAGGATTTAGGTTGAATCTATAGGCCATGCGTCACTTCTGAGGCAAAATAAGTTGACGGTGGATCCCTACGTGTGTATCAACAGGCATAGCGCGAATGTTGCGTACGAATCAAAACTTTCCGACGTTGAACGTCGTGAAAGCTCAATTGCGTCGATGGCTCGGCGCCGAGTCAGAGTTACCAGCTGCAACTCGACGCGTCACGAGCACATGCCTTTTACCTTCGACGGAACTTGAATTCTAGTATTTCTATTTCTAGTAGCTAATAGAAACTTCGAGTCGTTTAGCACGCATATAACGGCAACAGGGGTTATTAGCTACGTATACAGTGCACAGTTGTGTGTAACGGTATAGGATCTCGTTAATGTAATAACCGCTCATGCTTTTCGCTTTCTGCTTCATAGTCTCGCCTTTCACCCAGTTTGGCTGATCACCCCTGCCCCAGGTTAGATATGCGTCCGTTTCGGCTGGGTGGGGTACAAGCATGTTGTTAATGCCGTTGCGCAAATTCCATTGCTGAGTATATCCTGCCAGATGCTGCGTTTGTCCAGGAGCCACATACTCTCAGCTATCATGTTTTTGACATCGCTATGAAGCAAGAACATGTCGCCTGGTAACAAATTCCAAGAAGCTGGGACCAAGGGAAAGTCAAGTAGGCCTTCACCTAAACGCACACAATCAATGCATCGGGGGTTTTCTGTCACTTGTGGTCTTGGAGTCAGCGTTGTATAGCTTGAGCTGGCCCAGTAGTTTATCGGTCCCTTGTTCAGTATAGAACACCTTCATGTCCTTGTCGATAAAGTAGTTAGAACGGGGAGGTGCCCGAGCTGGGTGTGGCGTGGCATTGAGAGGGGCCGAAGGGTTGATGACAGCCCCTATCTGGGGAATCCTACCGAGGATTAAATAGACCAAATACTAATCAAGCTGGATTACAACTTACCGGCGATGATCTGTTTTCAACAAGTGATCGTCCTTGCGGCTCATAATTGTACGCAGGGCTCATGCTTCTGCGCGGCATTTGTGTAGAGATACTAGGGGATACTTGAGGATGATAAATTTGTTGCTCGGGGAGACCGTGGGCCGCTGATTGAGTCAATCGCGATCTGGGCTAGTATGATGTCTGCGCGCGGAGGGAAAGGGTCCTGAAATTTGATGGATGACGGTGCTGGTAAAGAGAGGACCCCGAATGTGTGTCAACGGTTACAAATGGTTGAGCTGGTACGGGGTGAGTCGGTGACGATATCTGCTGTGCTGGAGGTACGTGATAGGTGGCAGACTGGGCATTTCCTGATCACAAGGTCCATGTGATTGCGTATGGGCGAAGGATATGCGGGGTGCGGTTTGGTGAGTGAGAGTCGCGTATGTTTGACGGTGTATGATGAGCCGAAGCGGATCCGTTGGTGACTTCACGTTTCACGACAGTGGGTAACCTAGAACGATCCCGTTCATGAACAATATCAACCGAGAAGCAATCCCGCCACTCACCTGGTTATATCAGCATAGATAGATTAGCCTCTAGCGCGCGGACAAGGGATTCCACCTGATCCGGAACAGCTCCATTTTCTGGCAAGACGAGGTGGCTTGCAGCCAGAACAGACGCCTGGAGCAATAATGCGTATTTATCCCCGATATTCCGATAGTGGGGCCGCGCAAAGCTCATGGTTAAATTGGGTAATCTTCGTGAACATAATTGCCGGAGGAAGTTTGAAGATGTCCTGCTTCCTGGTTGGGACTGGGCTTCTTGGCAGATCGATTGACGGTGGGGACGGGGTGTTGGCGACCGTTTGATTATGGGAACGGGCGCTCTGGGCACTGTTCGAACAGGAGGCTTCCTAGTACTTGTTAGCGTTTATGAAAAGTTTGGCCCAGGAGTGACAATATGGAGCGCACAAGGGTGTTGCAGGGTAACCACCAGGCATTTCAGTAACCCCCTCTCTCCTAGTATGTCACTATGTAGATATTCTTGAAATCGTCACAGAGAAGCTTGAATATTGCAATTATAATTAAGATGAAAACTTCCAATGAGATCTGGCCCGTACGTTCAAAATTCGACTTCGTACGGCTTGGTGGCCATCCAGAGGATGTAGGCTGCTAATTGCCCCCCTATGGGACCATGTGGTTGTTCGCGAAAGATAAAGACGGGGCGCTTGAGTTCATCGATAAAAGTACAGGGTCATACGCTATATTACTACCGTCAGCGTCAGAGGCGCATCATGATCAGAGATCTCTGAGTCTACTTCTTCGGGCGTGGCCCGCCTCCTTTTGGACCCGCTAGCTGCAAAGCTAGTTCTCCGTCGCTTTTGGGGGGCCAGAGGAGTTGGGATAGCCTTACGCTTTGACGTCAAACTTCCGGCCTATATCAAAGCCAAGTCGTCAGATGTCTGCAAGTTGAAAACAACAATATACCTGGAGCAAGCTGGTTGAGCTATTCGGTTGTTTGGAAGTCAATCGCATGCTGGACCAGAGTCCGTCGTGGACTAATTATCATTGAAGCTTCGGGAGTTTGCCCGGAGTTTTGGTCGTTAGAAGCTGATCGCTTGGACCGAGTTCTTTGCGAAGTCGTCGTAGTGCTCGCCGATGCTTGACATTCCGTCTGACAGGAGAATTTTCAGGGCTGCTTGATAAGGGCGACATGGGCGACAAAGGTCCTATGAGGGATCTATCGTGCGGCGGCGGAGTCAACGGCAAGAATCTGAATGCCCGGAAAGCTGGTGTTTGCGGTGGTGACGACGAGGGAGTATGAGTCCCATTCTGAGCTCCGTCTGAGTCCTGAGGAGGCCCATGAGCCTCTACAGTGGGTAGCTAGATGATAAAGAAGTAAGAGCATCCTTTTTGATGTACATGCACGCTCACCTCCGACGATGTTGATGGCAACTGGGGTGCTGCGTCATCGCGTCCATCTTCTCGTTCGCCAGAGACAACGAGAATTTCCTCAGTAAGAGCCCCCTCGTCTTGAGAGGTGTCCAACACTCGGTGGTGACTGGGATGATGGGTCGCTGGATCGGTCCACGTGCGTCTCGGGTTCACTTTCAAAGTGAACTACTTCAGCCTGAACCCCTTAGACGACTGGGTCGGTGCGTATCCTTGGATCCACCTGCTTGTGCCTTAGCTTCAACAGAGACTATGGGGGTTCTCATTGGTTTTGAACCCCTTGGTGCAAATGGCCTGGGGGTAGACGGAGCGGCACGTCGCTGGATCTGTCCTGCTTGTACCTCAGCTTCCTTAGTGACTACTTCAGGATGAATTCGCCGCACGGAACAGTGAGAGACAACTGGACTTGTACATCGTTGAGTCCACTTGCTTGTACCTCAAAGTTCGCTTGAGATTACGGGAGTCTCTTCGTTTTGAATCCCTTGATGCAAACAGGTTTACTTTCAAAGCGAACCACTTCACGCCTGAACTCCCTTAGACGACTGGGTCCGGTGCGTATCGTTGGATCTACCTGCTTGAGCCCCAGCCTTTCCCTTGTTACTGTAAGGATCCCTTCGGTCTGAACGGCTACTGATTCGCGGGACACATTCGTGGTGGATGGCAAATACGGCGATTCTCTTGCGCATAACATGCCTGCATCACAATATATGAGGTCAACAATCATCTACGCCCTTCGTATGGACTATCATGTACCTTTTCTGCTATCTGGTGATGTATTTTCTTAAGGTATTGGAGACACTGCTTCGACTCGGCCATCGGGTCCGCACCATTACGACGACGGAGGGCACCCAACGTAGTTGTCTATTCTGCTGGGGGTCCAGGGGACCGCTAGAATCGGCAAGACAACCGGTGTATCGTGTTGATTGTACCAATGCGCTGAGAAAGCTACTAACAGTCAATATCCTATCCTATTGTAACGAGGGATATGTTGGTGGGACTGACCTCGTTTCGTAAATGTTGATTTTCAGAAGCAAACTTGATGATGAACGATGGCTGATCAGCATTATGCATGTTGTTTATTATTTGATTACTTACTTGGGTATGTAGTGTGCGCGTTCTTCGACTTTCGTAAGCCGCCATTTACTGACCAACTCACTCACCTAAATGCGTGAAATTGTCAGTGAACAATGATCATCATTACGCATGGACAGTTTACTATTTGATTACTGACTTGGGTATGTAGCTCCCGACTTGGGTATGTACGCTCGCGTTCTCGATTTCGTAAGCCGCGCATTTACTGATCAACTCACTCACCTGAATGTGGTGAGTTTGTCGGTGAACTATGATCATCATTACTCAATGGACGTTATTATTAAACTTACGTGGGTATGTAGGCGCGCGTTCTCGCCGCGTATGCCGCGCAATTATTGATCAACTCGCTCGCCTAGATTAAGTACGCGCGCTTTCTCAGCGAACGATCACGGCGAGCACATGGCGACTGACCCTTTCCCCAACCCAAGACCGTTCCTCCTGGAGGCGCGCTCCCTCAGATTGCAGGCCGCCAATCTACAATCGTCAACCTCGAAGAAATATAATATGGTGCTGAATTTGCTTGCCTGATAACTGCAATACTTGTAATCTCGGAGTTCTAGCACGTAATCATCAATCCAGCGAACTCTGTCGGTGTAATAGCAGATATAAAGGGACACAAACCTGAGCCCGAAGGACCTTATTTTCCGTAATAAGTAGCTCCGCACACTGTATGGCCTGGAAATGGTGAGGATATATATATATATATAATATCATATTATCAGAATGAGAAATTCACTTCAGCGTCCTCTGACTGCGCTCGGATTTCAAGCTTGAATCCATCACTTACGGTATTAGTAGCGTTTCAGCAGTAGCTAGTATCTCCTTCGACAACCGACCTTCTGCCAACTTCTGCTTCATAATCGTTTCGTCGTCGTCGATCTAGATATTGAGCTGACAAGATTGCATCATACGTAGATTACGGACAGGGGGACACCTATTCGCGAGTCATTTTGGTCCGTTTGTGTCTCCCTGGGCAGCCCTGCTTATGGGCCTCGTTGAGTTGCGCACCTAACACAGTACCTTTGTGAGGGCCATTCAATTCCAAGACAAACAGCAGCCTACCTGTAGTTCAAGCTCCTGCTTTTCGAGTGCAAAACTGTTCTCTTTGACTTGGAACTGTCAGACAGATGTGAGCGACATCTTCTTGTGGATGTGGAGGGGTGTATTGGACCTGGGTTTCTAAACACTGCCTCAGATCAGACACCTAACGAGGACACACGCATTTAGACAATTGCGAAAGCATGATACACTCTCTGCTCGCGCGCACTCGTCGCCTCTATTCTCTTCAAGGGGCGATGGCCGTCCTTCGGTCGTGGATACTAGAAGTCTATGAACAGGAATGAGTGGGACATCGCAAGGGCAACGCTGAGGACGCTGTGGGATTTACTTCTTTTTTAAGAGTTGCGATGTCCATCTCCATGGCCTGCTGCCATGTATGATATGGATGCCACCTACACTTTCATCAATAGGTAGAAACGAAGGACACAGTCACGAGTACGTACATTTGACTTTGCGCAGCGCTCCGAAGTTTCATCAGCCTGGTCCCGCAGCTGTGTCAACCATATCACCACCAGACAAATCTCAACAGTGCTTACCAATTGGCAATTATGCATTTCGCCCCGTTTGCAGCTCTTCCTGTAGGCTTGAGAGAAGAGGAGTGTGTAGAGCGCTCCAAAGTTTCAGCCTGGTCCGCAGATGTGAACAACGTCAGACAAATCTAAGAAAGTCTTTACTAGATTTGGCCATTGTCCGTTTTGCCCCCCGAAAATCTCCCTGTATGGCCTGATAAACAAAGAGATAAGCTTCGAGAAGATCCATCCATGGTACGGCAGAACCTTGCTTGAGCCTTAAAGCTTTCTACGACACGCAGTATGTCTGGTTCTTGAGGGAATACCCTGTTGAATGGCTGGGGCAACTTCGGCTAGTAGTGCCGGGGCGGTGAGACGTGCAGGTGAGAAAATATACGCGTCATTTTGGGTCCTAGTAATGCGTATATGTATCTATGGGTATTGGATCAGTTTTTGCCAGTGGAAACAGCCCTGCCCGCGAATTTCTCGCGCTTCATGTCCGTTAGTGGCTCCCTATGCGACCTCCATTTGTTATTGCCCCAGATTGTCTAAAACTTCACCCACTCCATGCCTTCGCATCATCGGGATGCGCTTGGGCGAACCGGAATAGAGGACGTTGCACTTGCCCACGGGGGATCATCGCTTGCGGGTCCGAAGAGTCATCGGCACATGGGTGAATTCAGAGTCGACCACCGGGGGGGGACTGCTCAATCGATTCTGACCTTGGGAAGAGGCGGTATCTCGGCAAGGGAGAAGAGGGGGGGCTTCTCCATCAGACCAGAGCTTGTGAGCTGGGCGAGGAACGGTTGATCGGGTTAGAGGCGGTAAGCCTCGGCAAGTAGAGGAGCGAATTCAGAATCAACTAGTGGGAGGTGACTTCTCCTCGGTGTTGGGACTATCAAATGGGGGCGTCGAGTGCTCATTAAATTCAAGAAACATCGGAAGGGGGAGGGCTGCTGGTCCTCAGATTCAGAGCTATCTTGGCGATCCAGCATTGGGATCCGGACTGCCGTTCGTGGGTTTCGATCCGGTTTTGCGTGTACTGTTGGATGCCTTCATCGCGGGGTTGGAGCTAGAGAAAAATGCCTAAGGGGACCCATCCCTCATGTCTTGAGGCGGACAACATTGGGTTATTTAATTACAGTTCGATGTGGTAAAATCGCGGCGGACGCCACCGCAACTCAGCACATATGAAAGTACCATGTTAATCGGGGGAGGGATACACATAGTACCTCTAGTAGCGGCATTTATACTTGATTATGAAGTGCTTTGGCGCCAAAGCTCTTTGTGTACTCGTACGCTTTTTAACAGGCGATGGATACGGTCACGTGTTATCCAAGCAGGCGCCTGCCTTGGGTGGTCCGATGAGCGCTCGCGCTTCTTTCGCACGTCTGCACTTATGGTCGATGTGCCACTGACGATAGTTTACATATGATCCTCCGCGTCTATTGCGATCATTGGAGCAACTCTGGCATATGCATTCCGTTTGACTTGCCATTTCGTAGATTGAGATTCGCGACCAGCAATTCCTCCGAAGCGTTTGTACACTTCGAGATTGCGACGCCAGGCATA